>CM042442.1:23021790-23389290 GCA_023631565.1 Gymnocephalus cernua
TACATTTATCAAGCTCGTCAACACATTTGCAGAGTGTTTTAATGAGGGACTTCGCTCAGGCAGGGCAAGTGTTTGAGGCCAGATGTGCAGTCAGTGGACGCAGATCCAGACTTTTAGTAACCGAGTCTCTCAGAGACAGCTGATCCAGGTCAGTAGCCAGGGGTATGTGTGCTCAATTAAAAAGCCAATTTCTTATCTCTCTTTAGGTAGGAAGGAAAGTGTTACACATTTGACCCTTGTGGGTATATTCTAATAACTCACACAGTATAAGTCTACTGGGAGCCAAATACTTTCAAGAATGTTGCTCATAAGATGTTTTAGCAGATTATGTGGATTTTCGTGTAAGTACACTCAAGTGTAAATAAAATCGGACTTAAATCACCGTCATTTTTGTCTCAGGCAACACAGCTCTGAGTCACCCCATACGTACAAAACAAGAGGTGTTTACTCACAATCCGTTGTTGAATCCTATGAAACTGATTTCTTTATGCAATTTGTGGCCCCACTTCAATCTCCCTGTGACACACCTTTCTTTTCTAAAATCAATCTATGATGGAGCTCACCTCCACAGGAGCCTGGTGCCCTCTCCTGGTAGGAGAACTGTAGGTGCAGCTCTTCCTCACTCATCTCCCTGATGAACACCTTGAGCAAGCAGCGAATCATGAACAGTGCGTTGTGGGCCTGCCAGATAAACAGCTGACTGCGGAAGAGAGAAAAATTAAAAAAAAATAATAGGACGTTCAAGGTCTAACATTGCACTGTGACGGAAATAAATGCTATGAAGGGCATGGCTATGTGCCACTGGCCTTAAGTTATAGAGGAACGCTTGGCTAACCATGTATGTTCATTCGGTAATATGTTCCTTTAAATGTTAATAGTTACACACATTTATTCAAGAGTTGCTCAGCACACATACTCAGTATTAAAGCCATTGTGTACTTTGCCTGCTGAACCTAGAAACTGGACCCTAACCCTTGAGTTAATTTCCTCATGCCAAATGAATAAAGCATCGGGTTATAACATTGTAATCATCATCTTACACTGACTGAGCAGAACCAGTGGAGCATACTTTGAAACATTCAAAGTAGCGACACTCTGGTGGTTCTCAAATAATAACACCAAACTTCACTGATGGTCTTTGAGTTTCTGTACATCACATGCATCTCATTTTGTACTACTTACAATGTGAAGATGAAAAATCACACACACACACCCAAGTAAGATCAAATCCTGTGTAAAATCTGCATATAAAAAAATAGCGAGTATACCATTGCCTTCACCATGGCATTTAATGATACTACACAAGTAAACAAATTGGGAGGAAAACAAGAAATGATTGGAAGCATCCAGTGCAAGCCACAATGTTTCACAACCACTAAACACACACACGACAATTTGCAGATGCCAATTACGTTAGCAGAAAATGTAGGTTTGTTTATGGGACAAAATGTGTTATGAAATGTGAGAAAAATAGATGGAGTCAATGGGGAACGATAACTCCAACCTCTAATGATGTTTAATAGAGAATGAGGAGTCGAACCCGAACCCCACCCGAAGCATTTTGGTGACTTGGGCAGGGTCAATCTCTGTGGAAATGGAGGTTGGCAGTGAGTGCAGGATAACGCCACATGTGTTGATGGTTATACCTCAGCAGTTTTCTCATGGGAATCTACAACCACTTCAATTTTTCTCCCATGTAAAAAATAAGGATTCCCTGACTGCGTGTGATCAAACAATAACTGGCCTGCACTCCCGCACAGCAAACACTGACATGAACAGGGTCTATCATTACTAACACAGTCATCTGAATTCATTCTTTCCTCTGAAGTTCCCATACTCACTCTTGGCATTCTGTAGAGATTTTCAGCTCTTTGGTTCTTCCCAGGAAAATTCTCACGAGAGCGCCAAAGTTCCCAGTTCTGGGATTGTTTTCAACTTTGGGGGGGGGGGGGGGGGGAGAAAGCAGGAGAAAACTTATCAGCAGCATTACATAAGAGCCAAAAACGTCCATATCATAAAGTTTTGGCATGCAAACAACAACAGGAAGAAACAAATGTTTATGTTTTTTTATTTAAAGTCTGGAGAAGTTGTGACAAGTTGACCGAGGTATTGACCAGTTGAAAATTAAATTTAAAAAACACACATGAAGCATATTTATATTATAGGCAACGTACTGAGGATCTTGGCGAGGGGGACGACAGCCTCTTCCAGTAACTTGGAGTCTCCACTAGTTTAAAGGAAAAAACAGGGAAGAAGAGAGAGTTAGAAAGACAAGGAGAAGATACTTAAAATATATAGAGAAAATGGATCAGAGAAGTTGATTGCTTGTATTAACTGCCCTCTGTTGTCATGCTAGAAAACTGCAGTAACCAAACACTAATAACATTTAAATAGTTTGCGTCTGCAATGACAGAAAATAGAAAATGGAAGTTGAATAGAATCATTTAAGTCATTTTTTTAAAAGCAAAAATGGCATAAATCCTCTGGTCCCACCTTCTCAAATATTAAAATTTGCTACTTTTATAGTTTTTTTTGTGAATATAAACAAAATGTCTTTGGGTTTAGGACTGTTGGTCAAAGAAGACAAACAGAGGCAATCTGAATGTCGACTTTGACTTTTGGAACTTGTGATAGGCATTTTACATAATCATGAAAATAATCGTTAGTCAAAGCACTGACTTTAACCACTAATAGTTACCCCCAATGCATGGCCTATATGTTCACTTTGTGTCTTTATGTCTTGTATTTGCGTTAACAAAAAAGACAAATCTTTGATTATACAAGGAAAGCATAGTGCAATAATGAGCATAATTAGTACACAAGAGCCCATGCTCTGTCAACAACTTCTCAAAGATGAATGAATATGTATATCAGTCAAAGTCCAGTTGCAAGACAGAATGTAGTGTAGTGTCTTTACTTCTCAACACTACTTACAAAGGATCTAAACGATGATCTATTCTCAGCCAAGCAGGACAATAACCCTATAGGATCATTACTGAGGTGAGCTCTGCAAACATCCTGTCTGCAGTTTATTGTTGGATCCTGGTTACAAATCATACCTTCTCATTAGAAAGGTTGTGTGCCAAACGTTTCGAGGAGTCACTAATAGTTCGTTGTCCTTTAAATATTTAAACACACCAGTTAATAAAACTTTGATGAAAAACAATTCCAGGAGATACATTTTCCACCAAGGCCCCTACGGTCTACAATTCAGAAAATGTTGCTACTGTTACTATTTTACCTCCAATGTGTTTCCCCTTCTGGCTGCCTTCTTGTTTAGTTTTCATCTAGAGCTGCAACTAACATGTATTCTCATTATCAGTGTTGAGTTATTTAAAAATGAATTTCATTCTTCTTCTGATGATTTTAGTCTATATGCTCTTGTGAAAGTTCTTGACATTAGTTTGGCAAAAAAAAAAAAAATCCTTAACACAATGTTTGTTTACTAGCTTTCTCCTTAGCTTTCAACTACATTTTTTGACATCATCATCATTGTGAGATGCGTCTGAAAGCTCCGGAAAAAGCTAGCAAGTATGCGCCATGATGACGTCAAACAGAATTGTGCATGTAAAGCTGTAACCAGGAGTTTTTGTTTGTTACTTTAACTTGATAAATTCCTGAAACTAATCACTGAATCTTGGTTGTCCCGATCGGATGTGGAAGTATCAGATCGGAGCCAATATGGGCATTTTTTAACTGATTGGGGATCAGCAGTCACCCTGATCACCTTACTCCGATCATTTAAGTCAGTAAATTCTACACAATTCTAAGTAGAAGTTGAATTTATATGTGAGTTTTACAAAAATGCTAGCTGTACTAACTGTATTAAGATGAAGACACTAACTGTAAAATGTATTAAGCTGAAGACACCTTTTAGTTACTTTGTTATTTTTGTAAACTAGCGCTGCAACTCACGATTATTTTCATAGTCGATTAATCTGTTGATTATTTTCTCAATTATTCGATTAGTTGTTTGGTCTAGAAAATGTCAGAAAATTGTGAAAAATCCCAAGATGACGTCCGCAAATGTCTTGTTTTGTCCACAACTCAAATATATTCAGTTTACTGTCACAGAGGAGAGAATAAACTAGAAATGATTCACATTTAAGAAGCTGGAATTGAAGCTGAATTTGTCTTTAAAAATTACTCAAACCGACTAATTGATTATCAAAATAGTTGGCGATTAATTTAAGAGTTGATAACTAATCGATTAATCTTTGCAGCTCTATTGTAAAGAAAACAAACTGTGTGCAGCTCTAATATCTAAGCCAATACAAGTATCGGGACTCTGTATCAGCAGATATTTAATATTTGAAAAATTGGATCAGGATTGGGGGCCAAAAAAGTTGATCGGGACATCCCTACTTGCAACATTCTGGCACATAATCAGACAACAGAACCATGTGTGTTTGTGTACCTGCTGGTGGGACTGATGAAGGTAAAGGAGATGAGCTGGTTCCAGAAAGGATCATTCTCAGATATGGATTCCGTGCCCACCAGGGACCTGAGGTTGGGGTTATCGGACAGGTCACTGACATGGCTGGTGTTGGCTCCCATCTCTCTCTACTGGCTCCACTCAGCCAGACTCACCGCTCTTCACTGCTTTTTCACCAGGCATATGCCAAATCCTAGGGCAGAGGAAATGCTTTAATCTTTGATATCGTCACAGATAACGAACAACTATGTACGTCCTAAACTATGTATGTCTAAAATGACACTTCACAGAATGGTAGGCATTAAGGACTGCATAAAGGCTTCATTAAGAGCTTGCCCTCAAATTCAAATGTTTAGAAGAGGTCGTCTTGGTGGCCAAGGGGTTTAAGGTGCTGACCATATAACAGCATCCCCAGTTTGAGTCAGCCTGGGGACCTTTGTTTGTGCATCTCTCTCTCTCTCTCTCTCTCTCTCTCTCTCTCTCTTGTCTACAACACAAATACAAACCCCAATTCCAATGAAGTTGGGACATTGTGTAAAACGTATCTAAAAACAGAATACAATGACTTGCAAATCCTTTCCAACCTATATTCAATTGAATACACTACAAAGACAAGATGTAATGTTTTTTGCAAATCCCAATCCCATCTTTTTTTGGAATGTGTTGCAGGCATCAAATTCAAAATGAGTGAATATTTGCAAAAAAACAATAAAGTTGATCAGTTTGAACATTAAATATCTTGTCTTTGTATTAATTGAATATTAATTCATTGTATTAATCCCAAATTCATTGGAATTGGGGTTTGTAAATGCATAAATCCCCAAAAACACTGTTGAACTGTTGGAAAGTAACTTAGAAACTTTAAAACCCTGCAGTCACAATATCCAAGTCAATTTAAAGACTATACTTCATACCATACTGGAGATTGTGAATTGTCATTAACCAGGCACCCAGAGTTTGACTTCTCTCTTAAATACAGAGGCATTAGGTCACCAAAATGGCTATAATGGCTGTTACAACCATCCATGTACAGTAGAAAGGCCAGTAGGAGATGTAACTGGCACAGAACTCAGATTAATTTGAATCACTTACCACTTGTAAACATAATTACAATTCAGATTAAACATCACCTCTAAATTAGGTTCACTAATCCATAGCAAAATGTATCACGTAGCAGAGCTATCATGTGTGCCTTTGTTTCAATGTGGAAATCTAAGGAGTGTATAAATAATACAAGAAGGCATGCTGCCACTGATAATGTAATCTAATCTCCTGATCCGTGTTTTTCAAAAAAAATCTTGATTGGAGTAATTATATGCAAGCAAAATCATCTGTCCTCACCAAGTCCAATACATTAATTCATTAGAAAGGCCAAGTTCATAACAGGATGACACATGAGGAACCAGGACGTGCGTTTCGTTTTCTTGAAATGGCACACCTTTAGCACACAGGTGTAACCTGCTAGCAAACATCTGCCCAAGTAAACTGGAGCACACTACATGTACAGAGTTGTGGTCAACCACAGATAATGATAGCTTATACCCATATATAAAATGTTCTATCTATCTACGTGTATACCTCTACCAGTATTAATGAAAATACATGAAAGGCACAAATCTGAGCTAAGAGGAGATATAGCTACATGCCACCAAAACATGCCATTTGCTTCTTGTTGTTATTGGCTAACAGACAATTGTCAGTTCAAAAAAATTGTTTCCTGATTCAGTGTGTAGTTTCCAGATTCAGTGTGCTATCTCATGTGTCTTTAGCTGTATCCATGTACCCCCTGACAGCAGACCTCAATGTAACTGCACTTGCATCTGCTTGAGTTAACCAACTTGCAAGTCAGCTAGCTCATCCTGTTTCAAGTGCAAGAAATAGTCTCGCCAGTTTTTACTTTCAACAGTCACACATTAGCATTAAATCATAGCTAGGTACATTTACAGTACTGATTCATGAGCGTGTACGGTTAACGGGGCAGTTGACTCACTGTCCAGTAAACAGCTAATGTTAACGTTCGCGGCTTGTTCGCCATCAGCTGACCGCTTACCTGTCATAAATGCTTCTCGCAGTTTCCACAGCTCTCTTGACTCCCAGGACCGTTAAAAGGCGACTGTTTCATACACTAATAGACAGTTGTATCCAATTTTTTTTCATCAAGTGTAATTTCCAAAGGCAAATACTTGAAACTGCAGGTCATTTGAGAGAATTAAGTTTACTCTACATACCTCTCTCCTCCATGTTTTCCACGTCGCCACCCTTTGCGTAATGACGACATGTGGGCGCTAGTTACGTCTGTGACGTTCCAGATAGAAATAGGGCCAATAGATCCCAAGTGCCTGATCTAAACCATGATCTAAACCAGACTGTACATTGATTTTCTATCTACTTACAAGTTCTATCTTAGAACATTTTACACAGGATTCTACATCAATGGCTATCACAATGTGAACATCAATGCACCTTTGAAATGATAAGTCAGCGAGCTAGTTGACATGGATGCACTTGTCAGTATGGGGTCAATGAATAAGCATCTTTTTTATATACACAAGATTGTATTATAAATTTGACTGTGAAGAGCGAATACAGGCAGGGTCCAAAATTAACTTATTTGTCCACCAGCCAAATGGCTAATGAATGTTCAAATTGTACCAGCCACTCAATAGATTACCATTGTTTTTTGGCTGGTGAGTGAAGAAAATCTACCAGCCACTTGCATGTTTTACCAGCATTTGGCTGGTAAATGGTGTTAATTTTAGGCCCCGCATACAGGTATACAAGTAAATACTTTATGTATAAGTTCATGATAACCAAGGAGAAGAAGCATATATATGCTTCTTTTCCTTGGTTAAATATATATATATATATATATATATATATATATATATATATATATATATATATATATATATATATATATGTATACAGTATGTATGTATGTTTGCATACCTGGGCTGAACTATTCATTTTTTTATCTACTCCCAGTTTTATCTAAAACAATCTTACTTACTCATTTTAAAATTGGATTGTCATTACAAATCTCAAACCATTTTTCCACAGGTATAATATTGCTGTTAGTTACATTTAAAATATCTCAAAATACAAACAAAATTGAACCCTGACTTTACAATATGAAATGAGCAAGCTAGTTGAAGTGGAAGCCAATCTTAGTATAAGAGCAATAAAGCAGCCTCTTTTTTGATTTGAAGGGTTTCTTTTATTCATTCATTAAACTGCAAGTTTGTTTCAGAAAAACTATTCTATTGAGAGTGAATATTCGACACAGTAAATGCATGTATCAATTTATGATTAAAAAGGAATATATCAACAATTACCAATTTCTTAAAGTTATTGTAAAACAAATGAAAAAAGTAAAAGCAAGGTACACACACTATGGAAGGTAATCAAAAACCACTCCATTCAAAGAAGAAATGATAAGTTAATTAATAGTTTCTCTATTTTATTTATATTAACATACTGTAATATTTACACTGTTTTAGATGCATTATGAAAATGTATAGCCGTCAATCTGTCTTCTTATCTGCTGCTATAAGGGATCCATTGGCAGTGGCCTCACCGTTGCTTTCAGGCTGAAACACAAGAGAAAGAAACTTTAAAAATGCAAATTATCGACAGCATATAATCATGAAGATGTTCTAAAACTAACACCAGTATCAGTCGTGATTAGGCCAAGTGAAACCCAACGTAACCTAAATTACGTTAAATATGAGAAAACACATTTACATTTGTCTGGATGAGCGGTTAAGTGGTTCCTGACAGGTGAGTTGTGGAAACACATTTTTCTATTGGAAATACTTTTGAAGCAATTATCTGATATTCCTGCACTAGAGCAGGTCAATATGGCTGAAATTAATATCATGTTAGAAAGAATCCTTCTACTATATTCTAATTATATCCAATGTACAATACAATAATTGAGCCCTACAGCTCTACAAAAACAAAAAAAGAAAAGAAAAAGGGTTATTAAAATGTCATAACGATGCACCGATACTACATTTTTCTTAGACCAAGTACAAGTACTTACATTTGGGTACTCGCCAATACCGAGTACCGATATAAGTACTTAATAATCCCTCTGGGGTCCGAGGGTGTTTTCAGACACACAGATAATTTTGGCCTGCTCTGATATTGTCAACAAATGTAAGCCATATTTTCAAAGTACCATGCCTTTTTGCTATTCAAAGCTCAGTGCCCGTGGGCTGGACATTTCCCTGAGCTATTGTCAATAAATCATATTCCTAATATCAAAATACTGAGTGAAGTTTAGCAAGAATGAAGAAGCAAAGTCCGATGACATCATTCACATGAATATTAATTAGCCATGTGGATTTATCTATTTGCTAGGCAGAGGAAATAAAACACAAACTACAGTGCAAACAAACTGGCTCATACAATTATTAAGTGCTGAGTTGAATCAAAATAATTGTAAAGTGTCATTCTGCAACTCGCGATGCGCATAAGCCTTTGCCTTCCCCCAAGGCGACGTCGCTGCGCTGTTTTGATGCGGTTCTTCAGGGAAAAGCCTCTCTCTGCTGGCACACTGGAGAACTACGCAGGCTACTTTGGCCAGCATGACCCCTTTCGGATAGATTTCACCATAATCCCAATAAGCTTCGCCGGCTGTTTAGAAAGTCAAGCCTCCGTAACTGCAGAGAGCTGTCATCATTTATGGCATCTGGATGTGCTCCTTTTCCGCCGCCTACCTGCTCGACTAAGAATGTCACGTTGATATGAGGTGTATCGGAGTCATTTTATAATTACAAGCGCACGGCATCGGGCCGATACCCAATACTGACATCGGTATCGGTGCACCCCTAATAACAAAATCATTACTTTTCAATTCACTTACCATGCAAGTCCCATTACTCTTTTCGCTAACTTTTTGGTCAGTAGCGCCAGTCTCCTGAACCGCTTTTTTGGTCCAGAATGTATTAATAATCGGTGAAATGAAAGGATAGAGGAAAGGCTCCAGGAACCTCTTGTAGACCCACAACAGGACAGGAATCACAATACAGGGAATGCACACCATGGCTGTGGCTGAAACAGGCTGCCCAAAAAGAAGAATCTGAAGCAGAGAAAGAACATACAGAGATTCACAAGCTTTCAAAATAATAATAATAATAATAATAGTAGTAATGTGCCTTTATCTCAGTAACCACAGGGGTGTTAAACATTGTATGCAAATATATTAAGGAAGATAATTTTATATATTGATTTCATTAGACAAGACATGTGACTGAACTGTCTATATAGATATCCTTGTGGACTATAAGGTGGCCATTTCATTGTTTTGAAATGTTTGGTTAAACCCTGCATATCTGTCCATGAGGCCACCTGAAAATACTAATTAGTTGACTGAATAGTGAAATTAAACTTAGATATAAATTCTGAGCAGTTATTACACAAACGTATAAACAATCAAGAAATGCAATGCCCTTATGAAACAGACATATTTTCTTGGATGCTTGGAGGTTGATGCTAGGTGGCTGCTAAGATCTGTGAATATGATTTTTTTAATGAATGAGGTCCATTAATCTTGCACAGAGCACAGACAAACAGGATCAAAACCAGGATGTTGATGCCTGACCAAAACACTGTATGTCTAATAAACTTAATGCTGACAGTGTGTGGGACTTTGCTTTCCTATGCATCTGTTGACCAGGTGTGCATTAGATAAAACTTAGTTGGACTTTAAAGAATAGGAGTGAAAATTGTCAAAAAAATATATAAAAACTACAGAACTTGGTTTCTCATCCAAATCAAAGTTCTAAGGACAGAGAGCGTCAAATGTGTGATATTGGGCTATATAAATACAATTGATGTAACTACTGTTGTGATGTCTGCTCACAGTGCCCCGGATGATTGAGAGTCAAAACAGCAGAAACGTTTACCAATTAGCCATCCACAAGATGATAAATCCTTAGGATGATTTGTGTAGTGCCCAAATGCAATGAAAACCTTCACTGGTCGTTCACAGTAATGCCTGTTAGAGTTGTAGATGAATATCAGCCAACCAGACTGTAGTGTCGACAGAGCTTCACAAGGGGGAGTATAACAAGCCGATTTTAAGTGTCAAGATGCGAACTGTATCTGATAAAGTTTATTCTCCATATCACTTTAGTAAGCACATGTATTATGCCTCCCTCCACCAGTTCTTAAAGCAGTGATGTTGTCACCAGCGACCTGTTAGTAAAACTGGTGTTTAAAAAGCAAATCTTAAGTTAAAGATAGCAGAAAAGAGGCGGTGTTCTCTGCTCTCCTTTGCCACGTTAATCGTCGACATGTAGTGGCCCTTCTTGAGACTCCAAAGAAAATTGTGTGTGTTATTAACTTGTCTTGTTACTGATCAGCGTCATCAGAGTGACTGATACAGCTAACGTTAATGCTAGCTTCCTACCATCGCTCGGTAAGGTTCCAGGTATGAGGAATTATAAGTAACCTGCAGACTAAACAGCATTTTTCTAGCCATAACTTAACTGAGTAATAATTCTCACCTCTGCTGATGACAAAACACCACTGTTGTCACGTACTGCAGCTGTAGACGGGATATATTATTCTCATGTGTTTTGATCTCTGCTGCGAAGTATCCGGAATGCGATTACACATGCGCAATACCTACTTCCGTAGAAGAAGAGACTAGAAGCGGAAGTTGTCCGGGGCGCGAATCTTTCTTCAAAACACAATCAACCAAAAGAGTTTCTGAATAACAACTTTGTAAGTGACTGCCACATTATCGGAGTTAACAGTAAAACGTTGTAAACGTTTATTTACTGGGGATGCTAGGTAGTGCAATACATGGCACTGAAATTAGCGGCATCTCGCTATTTACGGCGTTTTTAAGTGTTACATGTGATGCCTAGCTTAAAATAGCTAGGTAAATAACAGACAGCTAAATGAGAGCTCTGTGAAGCTTTCAGCCAAGTCAAGCGTGAAAATGAAAATGATATCCAAGTTGCAATAAAAGAGACCTCTCTATAACAACATTTTCGACATTTAACTTAGCTATTTTATAGTTTTGTGCAGATTTTACCCTGACCATTTGCTGTTCAGACGTTCCTTGTGTCTTCATTTCAGTCCCACAATGCCTCTGTCAACCCAGTCGCAAGGCGATGATGAACAATACGTTTTAGTGGCCAGTTTGGATAACGCTCGCAATCTGTCCAACATACTGAAGGCAATCACATTTAAAGACCATGCCATCTTCAGCGCCACACCCAACGGCCTGAAGGTTACAGTGGAGGACTCCAAATGTCTGCAAGCCAATGCCTTCATCCAGGTGTGCTTGCTTTACGTAGTAATACTAACTTTAGTAGTACTTTTTCATTGAGCAAACACAGGAAGGGATCCAGCTGAATGCAGATGTATCCCTTTTAATGGCAATACTTGGAATGTCTTATTTTTGTTCCAGGCTGAGATCTTCCAAGAGTTCACCATAAAGGACGATTCCGTGGGTTTTCAGGTCAACCTCACAGTTCTGCTGGATTGCCTCAATATATTTGGAGGAAGCACAGTACCAGGTAAAGATGAAGGAATCAATAAATACATAATCCAAATATACATTTATTTAAACAAAGTTTGCTAACTTTGTTCATATTTTAGCTATAGTTAGATTATTATCCATCTCAGATATAATTTAACATTTTCATTAACTCCCTCGTGCGATGATGCAGGAGTATCAACAGCCTTGCGGATGTGCTACAAGGGGTACGGTTACCCCCTGACCCTGTTCCTAGAGGAGGGTGGAGTCGTGACTGTGTGCAAAATCAACACCCAAGAACCAGAAGAGCCAGTGGACTTTGACTTCTGCAGCACCAACGTCACAAATAAGGTAAACATTCACTGTTTCATGTAATGATAGGCTTAAACTACTGTCCAGTTTCCTTCAATGTCACTTACTTTACAAACACATTAGGAATATTTGTGACAGTATCTGCAAGTTTTATTAAAAACAACACATGACTGATTACTACTCATGTACCTCTGTCTCTTTTCAAAGGTGATCCTGCTGTCAGAAAGTCTGAAGGAAGCCTTTTCTGAGCTGGACATGACCAGTGAAGTGCTTCAGATCACTATGTCCCCCAGCCAGCCATACTTTAGGTGTGTTATCAAAACTAAAACAGCATTGCTACTTGTTAAAGGTGCTCTAAGCGATGCCACGCGTTTTTTAGGCTACAACATTTTTTGTCACATACAGCAAACATCTCACTATCCGCTAGCTGCCTGTCCCCTGAACACACTGTAAAAAACAACAACATGGGTCTCTGTAGACAGCCCAGGCTCCACGAACGGCAACAAAAATAAATTGGCCAACCTGCACCATGAAACATAAACAGTGTTCCAGCCAATAACCGACAAGAAGGATTTGTGGGTGAGGGTTGGGGGGTTAGTGCGCGGAAGGGAGGTGGAGGTGACGGGAAGAGGAGGAGGGAGCTAATTGCTATTGCTTAAACTCCAAAGAACCATGTTTAATACATTCAACTCCTTTCAATAATGAAACAGTTAAATCTTTAAAGGTTTGCTGCGTGTCATCCCCCATCTCTGTCTCCCACCATTCCTGTCTTTCCACTGTCACTATCAAATAAAGGGAAAAGCCCCCAAAAAATAATAAAAAAAAACAAAACAAAAATCTTTCAAGGTTAAGGAAGTACACTAAACTCTACAACCTTTTTTGTTTGATTATACTGATTGTAACAAAAATCACCTCCTGCACACTGTCAGTGCTTATATGTTAAATGGATTGAATAGCAAAGTTTTAGTCGTGACCATCAGGGATTCTGTTGTAACAAAATGTTTTCCAATAAATTTACCATTTAGTGTTCACAGAATCAATTTTAGAGTTTTACAAATAGTGCTGACAAGATGCTGCTTACTACCTTTCAGCTAAAGTGCTCTTCACTTTTTCTGCTCTTCAGGTTGTCTACGTTTGGGAACTCTGGAAATGCCCATTATGATTATCCCAAAGACTCTGACATGATGGAGCTTTTCCGATGCACCAAGACACAAACCAACAGGTATGCACCGAGAAATAGTCTATACTAACCCTGGGGTGGACTAGGGGAACTGGAGATAGTAAACAAATGGAAAGAAGAAAGTTCTTTTTGAGTTTCATTTAGTTGCCTGATGTTGCTTCGTGAAGTGGTGATGGACTCGTCTCTTTAAAAGCTGATGATTACGATCCAATTCACATACCTCTATAATCTACCAACTACTTTTGTAATAACCTGACGGAAGACATTTAAATTGTCAGAGCAGGAAAAGCATAGGTATAATTAATAATTGTTTCACAGAGCCACACCAGTGAGTCAATATCTGCTATGAAAAGGGCCAGTTCTGCTGCCTCAGCTTTAGTCTGTCCACACACGGAGGAATTCTCTTCTCTACTTCTGCCTGTAATGAGTTTTATTAAAGCGCCACCTTGTGTGCTGTCCTCTGTCCATTGGCGACAGGTACAAGATGTCCCTGCTGAAGCCGTCCACCAAAGCCCTGGCGTTGTCCTGTAAAGTCTCTGTGAGGACAGACAGCAGGGGCTTCCTCTCTCTGCAGTACCTGGTCAGGAACGACGATGGACAGATCTGCTTTGTGGAATATTTTTGTTGTCCTGACGAGGAGGTGGAGGAGCAGTAATTACAGTCTGTGGAATTCCCCTTTAAACGAGCACCTTAACTTCAGTGGTGGCCAGTCGCTTTGAATATGTTGGCAGTCTAGCCAGTGGGGTGCACACCGGAAATAAATGCTGGACTTAATGGGCAAAATGGATAATTGACACAGTGGCAAAGGCTGCATCGTTTGTACAAAATGACCTGATCCACTATTTGCCAAGAGTGGAGCATTTCCACTGGATTTGTGGAAAGATAATGTCACCTACCTGGGTCTTGTCCCTGCGCGTAGTTAGACCACTATTATAACGAGTACATAATTCCATACAGATATGTACTATGTTACTATGGAGACTGAGGTACTCCCTCGACATGTAAACATTGCCTGTAACTTCATGAGCATGCAGTTTGTAGACCAATTGTGATCTGGTCATGGTCAGTACGGTATCTTTCTGGAGTGAGCTGGTTGATGGCCCAGAAAAGAAGAGATTTAAGACATGTCACATGATACGGTTTCCTCAAGGTGTCTAATGTTGCAAGTGTACAGTAGGTCTGCTCTCCACAGGCCTTTGATTTCCCTGCAGCTCTCCACACACACATCGCCATAATTGTCCATGTTGAATGTGTATGCTGACACCTTTAACAACCACTTGTTTGGAGTATATCGGATGACACAGACAGTAAATTTAAATTGTTTTATTTATTTCCATGACATAGAAAACTGCAGTCACTCAAAATCAATAAACAAGGTTTTTTTTTTTACACTGATGGAATATTTACTTTATCAAACGGGCAAATATTGTTTGCTGTATTGTTAAAGGTGAGACTTTTATGGCAAGCTACAATCGGCACAATCCTCCTAAACAAGGGAGCAAATTAACATTGGGTGAATGTAAATATTTAAGATTTTATACTGTCAAAACTGATAACTGACGTTTTGCACATTAAGTCTTCTCTTACTGCACTGTTGCATTACCACATTTCCTTGAGACAATAGTGAATCGTGGCAGCAATAAGCCACTCACTCGGAATTGCGTCCCTCCAGTTACCTGCGTGCCATCCTTTGTCTTTTGAAAGCTTTGTGTTTGTTCTTCTTCATCACTTTAGGCGCAGGTGCTTCTGTTTGGATGTGAACAGCCTTCTCCTCAGCTGGCGTTAGGAAGACGTCGGCTGTAACGTCTTTGGCCACTTCCTGCTTCGCTTCAGTCCTCTTCGTTTTCTGCATCTCCTTCACCATTTGCTTTTCACGCACTCTGGCTGCTGCTGCCAGTCGGATCTCTCGCCGGTGCTGTGGGTGTGTGAAGAGAAATGTTAACTGACAATCAGAAACTAATAGCAGGGTTTCTGCAGGTTTACCAAGTCAAATGTAAGACCTTTATCACGACAGAAAAGTACAATGAAATGCAGTCACAAAAGTACTTGCAAAGTACATAAATGTATTCAAATTGAATAAAAACGGCACAGTAATAATAATCTGTACATATACAGCGAAATATATATTTGGACTAGCGAAAGAAAGAACTACAACACCACAGAATTTAAAAAAAAAAAAAACATTTCAATGAGCATTAGAGGTAGTGTTGCATGGATGTAGGAAAATTAAGAGACGCTTTTAAAATAATTTAAGACCTAGAACACAATACTTCAGTGAATTTAGGAGTTTAAGGCCTAAAATACAGATTTTGAAATTTTAGACTTTAAGACCCCACGAAACCCTGAATAGGATGTAGCAGGGTAATGCATCAGGCACACCACGTGCTTACAATCTAAACTAGCAGGCACTGGATTTTTACCATGTTGGGAGACTTGAATTCTGGGTTTTCAAAGAGCGTAGGCCCTCCAAAGCTCCCCTGAAAGATCTTGATGAGGTTGAGAACCAAGCGAGGTCCGATCTCCACTAGAGAGGCATCCTCCTCGATGATCTGAACGGGGCACAGAGAAAATATTGCAAATATGAAGAAAATACATATTTGAACACTGAACCCAGAACAGAAGAACAATGAAATATTTACTAAAAATGCTGATGTAAGCCTTGTAGACTTTGTGAAGAATAGTAAAACGTTACCTGGTAGTTTCTGAACCATATCCGGTTGTCTGCAATGGTGAATGTTAAGACGTGGTCCACAAAAGGCTGACTTTTAGGGTGGTATCGTGGCGTGGAAAAAGTCTGAAACAGTAAAACGTAATGAGTACTTCCTTAAATTTAGAAATGTAGATATACAACCTACTCAGCTTTCAAACAAAGTAAAGCTTGCATATTCACTGCTGCATTTAAACAATGATCACTGACACTGTCCAAGTCATATTACATCAAGTTAACTTCTAACACTCTCTAATCTAACACTGTCTAAATTTAAATTACACAATGTAAATGTAAAATTGTTGAACGTTCCAGTTAAATAACACTCCATCTCAGAATTTCACAATGTCATCTTCTGGCTGCAGTTGAACAGAAAGTACGTTGCTAGGTTATTACCAAAGGTGTTGTCAGGATTAATGTATGCATCTTGTTTACACACCTGGATGAAGAGCTCCTTCAGTAAAGCAAAGTGGGGCTCCTTGTCAAATTTCTGTAGGAGAAAGAAGAAAAAAAAAACAGTAGGAGATGAAAAAAAAAAGAAAAAGGTTAGCTCTTGTTCAGGTTCTGAAAAGTTGTTACCTTTTCACTTAACTACCAGCTGTCAACGTGCATAAATGCATATTTGTTTGCACCTGGGAAATATAGGACCCCTTAGTAGTCAGACCAACGATGGGAAATCATGTACCAAGAGTGGAGAGTGTGTGCAGGTGAGCGTTTTATAGTTCAATTAATCAAAAACAATAATTAGACTGATAATTACTGAAATTGTCTGATGTCATGTTTGGATGGAATTACAGGTCTTACGGGATCGAACGAAAGCAGCGGCCTGGATCCTTTGAGGCAGTTTCCTGTCATCTTGAGTTCAGCCAGTGTGTGAACTGTAGAGGAGACAATCGTATAAATCAGTTGTTTCTTTTCATGGCACATGACAGATGTTGTCTACTGCACTTCAGGATTGTAGGACAGATGTAACTCACTGTTTTGAACCAGAAACTTTGCAGAAGGTCCATGAGGACTGTTTGAAATCCTGTAAGAAAAGAACATTATTGAATTTACTTTGAATGTGTTCTATAACAGCGGTTCCCAAAGTGGGGGCCGGGGACCCCCAAGGGTCCTTGAGGTGGTCCCAGGTGTTCCACAGCAAAAAGTAATAATTTATTTTTACTATATTTCAATCCATAAGTAAAACAATGACAGAATGTATGATTCATTTTGGTCATGGGCTTCATACACAGTTAGAAAACATCTTAAAAGCAAAAATCCTAAAAGATACAGGACCCAGAGACAAAATCTTATCAAATGGGGGTCCGTGGATACATTAGTGTCAGGTTGGGGGTCCTTGACGTGAAAAACTTTGGGACTACTGTTCTATAACACCAATTACAAACAGGCATCATACTGTTTAGAGAATGTAACAAATACACACCACATATAGAGGTCCTGCTTCTTCTTGGCCTCAAAAAACAGGCATTTGTTGCAGTTTTTGATCTCACACACCTGCAAACAATGCAGATCTTTAATTCATCTGTAATGTATCTGAATATACATGTGTGTTCAATTCTTAAATAAACTCACCTCATTAACAATGAACAACTTGTCCTTTCTGTCCATTTTTGTATCTAAAAACACAAAAGAAAAACCTTGCAGAATACTTGACAAAACTTATATCTCTGGTCAACATAAGTAACAATGTGTAGTCCGCCCATGTGGGGTGTGTATAATTGACACCGGGCACTAACCTGCTTTTGAATGAGGCATCAGGGTTCTCAGGTCTTGCATCAAGTGTCTTGTTCTGAAGTTAATGCCTCTTGAGGAGAAAATGAGAACCCTTTCCTTGTTGGTCCATTTACCCTGTTCAAGAGAATGTATTTCATTATATCAAAACAAACAAAAACACCCTTACAATTATACAATTTAAAAACATCCCCGATTCTGATGCCCTCCTTATATTTTAATAATAGCCAGGAAACATTGAGCAAATCAAATGTTTGCATGGCCCGTTTATGGGAGTGTTGATCTCAGACTGGGCACGTTGTGATTTAACGATTATCTTTGTCGTGCTAACGTTACACATTAATATACACAATGCAATGCGTATCTCATAGCTAAGTTAGGGGTGTTTGCTGTTTTAGTATAACAATGGCATTAAATAACTTTAAGAAAACATACAACCGTGTATTACGCTAGCTAATGTTAACTCGCTACCAACTTAGGTGGCTAATAAGCACTAGCACTTACCAACGAAACCGGTGGTGGAATCGTGACTTCATTTGTCTTCTCCTGTTCGGCTTCTAACGGTGCTTCAGCTTTATCTACTACAAATTTCCCTTTCTTTGCCTTTTTATTAACAGGAGCCTGTCCTCCACGTTTTCTCTTGAACGCCGACATGTTTCTACGCCGATACAAAATCTCGCGTAGAATCCATCCAACTCAAACACACGTGCGGATAGAGCAGAGGAGGAGACCCCTAGTGGCGCGGAGGTGGTAGTGCAGGCACTAAACATGGCGTCACAAAACAACAACTAACAAACTAACAAACTGCATTTTCAACGACGGCGTATATTAATTCAAAGCAATTATTAATTAATTAATAATTCAAATGATTATATTTTTTTAATTATATATAATGTTGCATGCATCTAAAGGATGGTCTGGCAAAGCGATACTATATATATATACATATAGCCTATATATATATATATATATATATATATATGTGATATAATGTCAACAGGGCCATTGCCAGGATTTTAGAAACACTGAGGTCATCAGTCTGCATATTGTACACTAATACACCCATAATTGTACACCCCACAGTCCTATGAAGAGTTTGATCAGAACATTTAAGATCTCTGAATTCTTTAATTTTATTTCTTCATAAACAGAGAGGTGTGGTAGTAAGCATGCATTTTAAATAGTTCATGCTTTAGTAGGTCATTTTTATCACCACGTTGGTCTCAAGAAGAGTAATGGTATAATATTCTATAGTAACAATATAATATAATATTAGAGCATAATAAAAAATCTATTATACACGATTTTGATTTTGTAGAGGGCAGCCATAGAGAGTTAGAGCTTCGTGTCTGCCGAAATTACAAAGTAAAGAAGACCAATTCTCGCGAGATTTAGCCGGCACCGCATAGATAGGGTTTCTTTAACTGTCTATGGGTTTGTGATGCTTACGGTCCTACCAGCCGGGCGTAAAGTAACTTATCGTATAGAAGCTGTTTGACAGTGGTAAAGGACAGTCTGTGTATTTGAATATGTAAGGCCAAAACATTATAATATCGTCTTCTGTAATATACTGTGAGAAGTCTGGATCATTTAAGAGATAGAATAGAAATGCTGCAGTTAGCATAGCTAGCTACATGCTGCAGTTAGCTTTGTCTGGGACAACGTGAAGAACATCTTTACAGAATATTTATCCTAGAGTCAACTCTGTCTTTACAGTTAGCTAACAATGAAGTGTCACTACGAAATCTTGGGTGTGAAACGAGACGCAGGAGACGATGAGTTGAAGAAAACGTATCGTAAATTAGCATTGAAGTGGCATCCAGGTAAGTTGTAGTAGAAAGTAGGATCACAGTATCTCTGATGTAAAAGTATCGCTCTGGAATAATACTTCATTTAAAGTAAATTTTCTGAGGTCACTTCTTCGATATTTGCAATTATAAGTATTGTTAGTATTGGTAAAGTATCAAAAGTGAAGAGTAGTCTTATGTGCCATCTCAGTGTGACATGTTACACATTATGATTTTGAATATATATATATATATATATATATATATACTCTGAGAACATTGAGATGCTATGTTTGAAACTGCTTTGTGCTCATATATTCCTTCTACTGTCAGTTTTTCATTCTTGCAACATGCAACGCTATCACCAAGAATCTTATATCAATAAAGCTTTCAGTGAAGTTTTTCACTCTAACAATAGCTGTGGTTTCCCTCTGAAATTTCCAGATAAAAACTTGGACAATGCTGAAGATGCGGCGGAGCAGTTCAAGCTGATTCAGGCTGCTTATGAGGTCCTGAGTGATCCGCAGGAGAGAGCTTGGTGCGGATGAATTTATTTCAAAATGTGCAGCAGGTCCCTGATGTTAAGAGTAACAATATCTTCATTATTTTATGCACAAACCGTGTGGGTGAAGTATGTCTTAGATTGATGCCTCTGTCTCCTTCTGTGTGGCAGGTATGACAATCATAGGGAGGCTCTTCTGAAAGGAGGAATCAGTGGAGATTATGAAGATGACAGCATTGACCTGCTGCAGTACTTCACGGTCACCTGCTACTCTGGCTATGGAGATGACGAGAAGGTTAGTGTTTGTGGTCAACCATGTCTCTTCAGTCCTCTTCTTCGACAAGAAAAAAATGCCTATAGAAGCAGGATCTCAATCTGCCAAAGAAACGTCTTTCAAACATCACCTGCAGTCTCATTTTGTGGGTGATAAATCAATGATGTCACCATATGATATTTGTTTCCAAAGAAAAAGGAAAATTCTCGCGGCCACTTGTCACCTCTGCATGTTTTTTTTTTGGTGCGGAAGTATTTTTTCGTTGGAAACAGATCTTCGAGTGAATTAATTGCCTGCATCACAAAGGCGACAAAGCAAGTGGGCTGTGTGTTGCTTTCTACTCACCGTATGCTATGTGGTCAACATGTCTTTGTTATGTCCTGAGGACGGGAGAAAACCCAAAAACTGTTACTGTAAGTGTTAAGCTGTGCAGGTTTATCCACAATAAGCACAGAGATACGTGTGAATGACCTAGAAATGGAATCTAAAACTCAAAACACATACCACACAATTTGAATGGATGTCTATTGATTTATGTCTATTGATTTTTATAAAGTCAATGCAACCCAGTATTTGTGGCACCACACAACTAAATAACAGGTCAGACTATCTGTCCTTGTTGGATTATTCTACATTAAGAGGAAGGAGTGTTGAGATTATCAAAAGGAATTGACAGCATTTATGCCAGCTGCAGGAATGTAGGCAAACTATAAAAATAATGCCCCACTTAAAAAGAAGAAGAAAAGAAAGATCCAATCTCCTTTTTCAGTATGTAAGAACATGTATCCAGGCTACCAAAACAGCACAATAGACCCAAGATTTGATGAAACCCGGGTAGAATTGTTTTTGTTTAAATTCCAAAAACTACGAGTCACTTGCACTTGTTGTTCAAATTGGCGGTGGCAGCTTCGTCCTTTGGGATTGTGGGGACAGAAATTCTTTGTGCATCTCGGAACATTTATTTTCTCATGTATTATTCCCTTTCTCTCTCTCCCTTAGGGCTTTTACGCAGTATACAGGAATCTCTTTGAGTCCATTGTAAAGGAGGAGATGGAGCACAGCAAGGTGGAAGATGAGGAAGAGGAGGAGTTTCCTCCCTTTGGAGACTCTCAGAGTGACTATGACACTGTAAGCCAGCACCACACTTAAAACAACTTGTCTCGAGGTTGTTCCTCTGTTGGATGTAAGAGTTCTTTATACAATTTAGTTACATGAATAAAATAGTACATTTTCTGTGCTACCTTCTCTGAGTAAAAACAAAACTAAAGAGCAACGAGACTAAAATATTAATAGTGAACCAGAAAGATTTTTAGTTGACTTGTGCACTTACTCTATTTCCATGTTATTACAGGTAGTGCACGTGTTTTACGGCTACTGGCAGAGCTTCTGCACTCGTAAAAACTTTGCCTGGAAGGAGGAGTATGATTCGAGGCAGGCCTCCAACCGCTGGGAGAAAAGGGCCATGGAGAAGGAGAACAAGAAGACCAGAGAAAAGGGTCGAAAGGAGCGCAACGAGCTTGTGCGTCAACTCGTGGCTTTTGTTCGCAAGCGTGACCGGCGTGTGCAGGCCCACAGGAAGCTGGTGGAGGAGCAGAACGCTGAGAAGATCAAGAAGGTGGAGGAACTGAGGCGGGAGCAGAGGCTCAGACAGGCCAAGTAAGTAGTGGATGGATGGTCGGGCAAATGTGACATTTATCTGTCTCTGTTTCCCTTCTCATAATACTCTTCTGTATGTCCACCCAAGACTGGCAGAGGAGTACAAGGAGCAAAGCTGGGCGGCCATGTCTGAACTTGAGAAGGAGCTGCAGCAGATAGAGGCTCAGTACGGAGAGGAGTTTGGAGATGCATCCGAGAGTGAAGAAGAAGAGGTGGATATGGACACACGGGAGAAGAACAGCGACGAGGGAGGAGGTCAGTGAGACTGTGTGTCCTTCTCACTTCGCTTAAATTGCATCCCAGACACCTCCACTTGCCTCCCTTTCTCGCGTCCGTCCCACCGCATGGTGGAGACGCGAGGAAAACATGGGAGGAGAGCGGAAACGAGCACATGTGTTTAAGAGGGATAAGACATCCGTTTCCTTTGATGCGCCACATGAATTCGTCAGCTGTTTTGGGCGGGTTAGCAACCCTTTCAGCTGCACAGCTTCCGCGAAGGCTGCTCTCGTGTTTCCTCGCCTATAGGTCCTCGGTGATCCCTACTCGGTCCTCGGGGTAGAAATAAGGGCTTTGAGACGGCCGTCACAGAGGAGGGACAGAACAACTTCCGGTTCAACCGAGGAGCTATCAAATAAGAGACATGAGATGCGGCATGTGTGTTAATTTATTGCTGCATTAAGGGGTGGAGAACAAAAACATATGTGCATAGGATACACCCTATTATCAGCTCCTATAGCTCCGAAACAGCCTGATCTTGTATGATACATTCATCCACATTATCAGCGGGATGAACTATAAGCCTGAACTATGAATCAAAACGTTCGGCAGGACTACCGTTAACCCCTTGCATTAAGTATAAATCCAGTGTTAGAGCTAACACTTTGGTAAACCATTCGAGCCACCTGTTTGTCTTTTGTTTCTCTAAATTAAAAAAAAGGAGTTTAAGACATTGTGACAATATCCCATTAGGCTGTGCTTATACGTAGTAAACTGTGGTTTATATTTAAGGTTACATTTTAATTTTGAATTCATCTCAAAGGCAGCAAGTAATACTGGGCATACACCATGTTTAATGTTTGAATTGAAGTCGATTGTCAGTGAAATATAACGTTTTTCTCCTTCTTTAATGCATCAATATTCATTCACAGATGCAGAGCAGCCCAATGGACACGAACCGACAATTGATGATTATTATGATGGTCTGTACTGCCCAGCCTGTGACAAATCCTTCAAATCAGATAAAGCGTGAGTAACCTCTCTCTCACTCCACCTGTCTGCAGGTACCCACAGGGTCCAAGCGCAGGGGTGACAACCTCTAATGCTTTCACTTAACTGTTATCAACGTCAGTGTTGCATTTGAAAGTTGCACAAAATTTATATTTCTCCAAAGTGTTAATAAAACAGTAGGTTTGCCATGACTGAATCAATGTCCTGATGTAACATGACAGGAATTATGTAAACAGACTGCCTAAAATCTTGGTAATTTTTATCTTCAGCACTAAATGATTGCAGGTGTGGACTTCATTTACTTTTTGTTGCTTTCTGTGGGGAGGGCCGGGCTTTTCCTGGCTGGGGGGCGGGGGGGGGGGACTACGCACGACAGGAAGCATGATCGGTTTGCGTACATTATAGGCGATGAGTCTGTGTTTCCTTAATACGACAGAAATCTATGAATTTGCCAGTAATTTCTGGAAATTTGATAAGCAAAAATGTTGATTACGCTTGAGTAAATAAAACTCCAATTAACAAAACTGCTTAAAAAAAGATTATTTAAATACCACCGTTAAAATCACCGGCAGGGTAAAACTGAGATTAGCTCTCATATTCAAGTTTATGTTCTGCTTTACAACGGTTGTCTGGTAAATAGCTGTTAAACACAGTCGAAGGATTATGTTTTATCTAAAGTCTTAATATTTTGGCACTGGTGATTTTCCTTTGTGGCTGGCTAATACCTCTTTGGGGGGCGCCAAACATTTCTCAATGCAGGAAAAAACCCTGTGAGGGGGTTTACGTTCCCTACAGTGAATCTGAACAATGGAGAAAAACTGTAGTAGTCAAACTTGAATGCCGTTGTCAGTCGTTACTCATCGATTTGCGCGGAGCTGTTGCAGTTTTTGTTCGTGCGTTTTTTGTTTTCTAACGCCTTACTCGGTGATAATGCTCACTTCAGACAAATACTACAGTTTGAAATGATTCACTTCTGTGTGTTTAATTCCTTAATTTAGCAAAAGTACCTTTCACACGCTGTTAAATACGTGTTAGTAATGGCTTAATGTTACTTTTCATTGTTTCTTTCCTTTTTTCTCTACAGTATGAAAAACCATGAAAAATCAAAAAAGCACCGGGAGATGGTGGCGTTTCTACGGCAACAGCTGGAGGAGGAAGATGATTTACTTGGTTTGAACCTGAACGGAAAGGAGGGAGGAGAGGAGGAAAATGAGGAGGAGGAAGCTGAGGAGGAAGACAAGCCAAGGCAAAAGTGTGTGGCTTATTTAGTAGCTTTTCACCTGCTTGTCAGTGTGGTTAGAACTCATTGAATTTGATATCATTTCTGGCATTTTTCTTTTACCTACACAGGCTGTCCAAAAAGCAAAAGAGGAAAAAGAAACAGAAGAAAGTAGCACAGGTGAGTTCTATATTCTTCTCTCTTTCAGAAGCTGTGCCTGGTTTAGTGTGACGTGAACCTTCTCATTTTATGCTCGCTTCCTCCATAGCAGAGTGCTCCGGAAGAGGGGGAGGGGCAGGAGGAGGAGGAGGAGGAGGAGGAGGGAGAAGAGAAACCAACGCTGACCACGTGCGAGGAAGATGCCCCCGAGAAGTCAGAGAACACTACAGAGCCGGAGAAGCAGGACGATCCCCCCCCAACAGAAGTCAAGAGGTCAGTCCAGTTCACCAGTCTAACTGTGTGTGTTAATTGCTTGGTGCTGGGCAGGTAGTAAACAGGTGGTTTATTAGAGCTGTGTCCCTGGAAACAGCCGCCTGTTGGAAATGAGCTTGATGAGAGTGGAGTTTATGGGTTGTGAGACCAAATTTGATCACAAAAATATATATATATATTTTAACAAAAAGAAATTACAACATTACGGCGCAAATCTTTTTCTTTTTTGAGCTCCTACTACGTGAGCCGTGTCTCAGTTTTTCCTGCGTGTCTCTACAATGTGTAACGCTAGACAGCCAATCACCAGCCTTCTTAGATCTTGGTAGAAGCATGCTGCATGCTTATTGGTTCACTGACGATGAGATTTACTCCTTAGGTATTAAAGTTTGGTATTGAATGACGAGGCATTTTTCGATATTCGGAACTAAGGAGGCAATTTGGCCGGTTCTTAAAAGGTATTGAATTTTGATACCCATACTTAGCTATTTGAGAGTTTTAAAAATGTAACCGTGTCTGTCTTGCAGTTAAGAATGTAATTATTATTTATCTGTCATCTGAATGTTGCCTCAGCAGCTCTGGGAAGACAAAAGGAAAGAAGGGAGGAGGAAAAGAAAAAATGAAGAATGTCAAGTCAAACACAGAAGAACAGATTCCTGAGGTTTGTACAGTTAAACTCAGAGTTTAAGGATCCTATGGGAGAGTGATTTGTATTTTCCATTTAATCATTTCATTATTACAAATCTCCTCTGCCTACACATGTGCCCACACTTGTTTAACATGTAACTTAGTTTGAGTTAACATGTAACTTAGTTTGAGTTTATTGAGTTTACTTAGTTTAACCTTATTACATAATTTACTGTGAGGAAACTATCCATATTTATTCAGTCACATTCTTATTTCCACCTTCAGAAGGAAATAAACCTCCGCTGTGTGACCTGCGACAACGAGTTCTCCACAAGAAACAAGTTGTTTGACCATCTAAAGACCAGCGGTCACGCCAGCCCTCTCTCTTCAAACGCTCCCAACAGCTCCATGAACAAGAACAAAAAAGACAAGAAGAAGAACAGATAACACATTATCTAGGCAGATGAACCTAAAAGAGTTTGACTCAGCAGGGACACAGGAAACGGAAGTCTCCTGGTAGGAAAAAAAAAGCTTTGAAAGTGGACTTTTAATGGACTGGTTGGCTAACGAAGAGCAGATAGTTTTTTTTTTAATTACACAATAATCTGATCAGTGAGACAGTTGTGTATGTGTGAGAGAGATAAGACTGTTTTTACTATTGTAAAATATAGTTTTCCAGATTAGTATGATGAAATATTTTCAGTACCTTTCCCAGTAACTTATGAACGTCTCTGTACTGATAAACCTATGTGGAGAAATAAAAACATACAGTATGTGCACAGGGTACACCCTATTATTAGGTCCTTGAGTGTTTTGGGAATCATCGCTTGGTTTGTCGTAGGGGTATCAGTGTATCATAAAAACAAAAGGAGACGATACTGCATGTTGGTATTTATACAACAACTCTGGATTGATTTGCATGAATGCCTCAGCAACCATGTCTAACAATAAACTCCTGTATGTTGGATCTTTCTGTACAAAACACGCACCTGTACCTTTTTTGGTTGATTTATTACACACACAAAAACCAAAATAGAATATTTAAAAGCATGAATAATAGCTACATCAAACATGATCATTTTTACATCTATAGCTTGTAAAGCAATCATGTTAATTTAGTAGATCTAAACAGAGCAAAATTCATTTCAAGTCAGTTAGGAAAATATAAAGAGTAGTGAAGCTTGCTCAGTGTATTAAAGAGTCCTCACTAAAAAGAAAATCTTCTAAAGCAGGACTTTATTACTAATTAGAACATGCTAATTAGAACATGCAGATCATAGTTCCCATTTACAAAGTAAATAACGCAGTCTTCCACAACAGGAAAAAAATGGTTAACAGTTAAATTATAACATTTTAAAAGATTAACCAAAATGCAGTCTGCTGCTGAGTGCTAGTGGTTTCCAGGTTTGGCTTTAGGCATCAAGTTGCTCCTGAGCCTTTCATTTTCTGTCCATGTAGCTGTGGACGGCCTTGTTCAAAACTGACAGAAAGAAATCGACATCGTTCTTTGTGATGCACAAAGGGGGTTGGATGCGAAAGGTCTGAAGTGGTGAGAAAACAGAAGACGAGGGGACATTATCAGAACGCGTGAACATGCGTAACCAGGTCAAGTGCTTTATTCGTGGTCACTCGAGGCGCATTTGAAGACACGTTCTACTGCCAGGTGTAAACATACCTGTCTACTTGTGATCTGATTAGATTTTAATACCAGGTGAAAATGGGGCCATAGTAAAGGCAGAGCAGGCACTTGAGACATTTGATCATGTATGAAAAACTGCCATAATTGCTAAATAAATAATTTACAATGTAATAAACTGATCGACAAGAATATGCTTTTGTGTTCTTCCTCTTTTCCGATTAACAAGATGAATTGTGTGGTGGTGACATTTAAGAACATTTGCCTCATATTCTTCTTCATATTCTATCAGAGAATCCTTTTGTCAAGCCACCAGGGGTCTTTGTTAATGCAGGGTTAAAAAAGCTCTATTAAAAATCGAACTTGTTTAACTTTGTTTTCCATGAAACAAGCAGCTTGGTGATGTAGATTCCAGCTGTGTTTACCACATGCTGACTCAGCAATCTCACAGTGTTCTTCTCTCAGTGTTCTTCCTCTTTTATGATTAACAATATTAGTTGTGTGGCGGTGACATTTAAAAAAAAAAGCCTCATATTCTATTTCTTTTAGTATAATAATCACTGTGCAACAGAAACAAAAAACTACAGTATTTTATTGTCACTACGCCTTGAAATCCTGTTTTTTTCCCCTCAGAGTTGTCCTAAAACTCTTCTGTAGTGTTTATACCACATGCTGGTGACCCTGCAAAATAAAGTGACGGAGGGAAAGGCTACTTCAATATGAGCGCTGTTACCTGTCCATAGACTCCTCCTTTCCCTATCAGGACTCCCATGTCCTTTATGTCCTCAAAGATCTCACCGATAGCATCAGGAGGCAGCGGCTCTCTGCTGGCCTGTTGAAGACAGAAAAAAGGTAAAAAGTGGCTGTGGCTGGAAGTGTTTATATATATATTATATTTAAGTAACTAACATAGAAATCCAAAAAAAGGTTTATTGCCACAAAAAGTACACTTGTATAGAATTTGCCTTGGTGAATGGTACAAACAAACAAATTAAACATGAATATGAAATAATACAGGTTGAGTGCAGAATTTTGCAAAGAATATATAGTATGTGCAATGGGCAGATGTATAGTCCAGGATGGAGGATACAGTGGATTTTAGAGAACACACCAATGGACTTTATCAAATCAGGATTAATGAAATTTAAAGATATTGTTGAATTACAGACTTTGTTGGTGATGTTTAAGATGAAAAGCAGAATACTACCAGAAAATATAATTTTTTTTTTAGTTCAGATGAGGATCACAAAAGAAAGTTGAATTTTAAACATCAGTACGCACGCACAACATTAAAGCAAATGTGTATTCCAGTATGTGTGGTGTCAATAATGATTTCAAAGGTAATACCAATATCTTTCAGTTCAAGAAAATGTATAGGATAAAAAAATATATATATACACAATATGAAGTTGCCAGATTAATTCATTTTCTTTAAATTATTATTATTTTTAATGTTATGATTTTTTATTTTTCCCTTTTATTTTCTGTTCTCTCTCTCACTTTTCTATGTAAAATCAACTGTTAACTGACCGACAGTCCATCTGTTTGTTGTATCTGAGAAAGGGGCTGGAAAAATAAGGGTTTGTCTTCATCCAGCAGCTCCCTTCCGATCATGGATAATGTTATTTGTGGTTCAATTAAACCAACTATCTGTGTCCATGAGCGGAATAAAAAAAACATTGGAAAAGGCTAGTGCAAAGTGCAGTGACTGGGGGGTGGGGGGTGGGGGTTGTTAGCATAAGTGGTTAGTTGCTTGGAGACAGGCAGATGAATAGTGTTCATAATGACACTGACTCCTACTACATCTACAATTCCCAGGTTGATAATAACCATTCCTCCTCAGGGTCAATCAGTTACTTGTTTGAACTCATGAGCTGTGTCACTTCTGTTACAAACTCAATACCTTGTCTTTGACCATTTCCACACCGATCTGCAGGCCTTTTCCACGGACATCACCAATTATCTCATACTTGTCTCTGAGTTTTGCCAGTTCTGTCATCATATAGGTGCCCACATGAAGACTGTTCTGCTGTGTGCCGTCTTCTTTGATAGTCTGTTGAGTAAAAAATATTATTGTCAAACTGAGATCTTATTTATATTTCTAAAAATCTATTTTTGCAGTCAAAAAAATAATAGTAATGTTTATTCATTTATAGTTGTTGTTTTTTATTAAGGGCCTGGTCACACCAGGAATGGTGAAGTATTGATTATATGGCTGGTTGGAGAAGCGCTGTAGCTGGCGAGCTAATGGGATTTATACAAATATGGTTAAAACTAAATCAAATTGATTGGCGGCATGGATACAAGATTCATATATGTAGACAAGAACAAACGGTATTCTGACAAATTAATGTAAATATGCGCCATTTCCCTTTTGGTTTCAGATTTTTCCCACACAGGATGCAATTTAGAGAGCACAGAAAATATTATGAATGAGTTATAATTCAGTGTGCTTGAGTGATTATGGACTTTTCAACCTCAGCTGAAGTAATTACACAAGACTGGATTTTGATCAAATGTGTTTTTTGTGCTAATGAACAGGACTGATGTAGAAAGAGATTCTTTAGCTAAAACTACAAGACAGACGGACTTTTATAGACATTATAACTTCATACAAAACCAACATAATAAAGAGGTATTCAAGACACAGGATAATACGAATGCTCTGACGAGCAACTGTGTTTATTTAATTCGATGTACTTTATGCTCGTTACAGTATGTAGGTGAAACTGGCAACCCGTTATTGACCAGATTTACACAGCACAGATATTATATTAGACATAAAAAGAATACACATATTCCTCTTATACAACATTTTGTGAGCCATGGATGGACTCATCTGAAAGCTACTGTGATAGAATCAAATCCTTCTTGGTCTACTCAACAAAGAAGACGAGCAGAAAGATCCTGGATGGTTAAACTAGGCACCTATATACCTGGGGGTCTCAACGAGAAATAGGAGGGACGGGGTAGACTGATTTCCATGGTTTATGCTTCAATTCGGTCGCCTTCGGCGCCAGAATTTCTTTTCTACAAACCTAACCCGCTCGTACCTGTTCTGAGGTTTTCCTGACCCTTCTTCTCTTCTCAGAGAGACCTTCTTTATTATTATCATTATCATAATTATTATTATTAATATCTTTATTCCATCCATCTATAGATCATTCTTACGTCAAGCACTGCTGAAGCAACGGCACAAGCCACAGGACTTCCTCCAAAGGTGTTGAAGTGGGATGCCTTAGCAAAGGACGCAGCAATGTCTAGAAAACACATGAAGAAACAAGCTCACACCTCCACTCACTGCTGCCTCAAACATGCTTTTTATGTCTTGCAGTATTATCTCACCTGGGGTGGTGACAACAGCTCCTACTGGGAACCCATTACCGATACCCTTCGCCATAGTAACCATATCAGGAATGACATCATGACCTTGGAAACCCCAGAAGTGGCTTCCTGTTCGCCCAAATCCAGTCTGGACCTGCCAGGTGCAAAATAGATTAGTTTCTTCACATTCTTTTTTAATTCAAATGTCATGATAACTTTATGTGTATATCTAACCTCATCAGCAATGCAGACGCCTCCTCTCTCTCTCACGAGTTTGTAGGCCTCCTTGAGGTAGTTTTTAGGGTACTGCACAGCTCCTCCCATTCCCTGTAAAGACAAAACACACATGTCTCATAGTCACATCTTAACACAAGCAGTCATACTAAATAAGACTAGACAATGCACATGGATGGCATGATAACAAAGAACACAAGTTCTAACTTTTTCAGGTCAATACTGCACAACAGAGTAACATACCTGGATTGGCTCTGCAAAGAAAGCAGCAATTCGACTTGGGACACTTGTAGCAAATGTCTCTTTGAGCTGCCCAATGTATTGACCATTTGCCATGCAATGACCTGTGGGATTAATGACATAGGCATGTATATAGTAGTAGTAGGCATAAATGTAGTACTACCACAATAGGTCTTCGTACTTTACTGCAGCTAAGGGCTGAGCATTCACTAAATTGTTTGTCTTCATGTGCAGTACTGTTATGGTTTTGGTATTTTGTTCTGTGTTTTGTCTTATTGTGCTAGTCTGTTTTTCTGTTTTGTACTTTGCTCCGTTTCCTGTTTTATTTTGACGTTCTGGTTTTCTGTCTTGTCTTGTTTTACTTCCTGTCTTTTGGTTTTTCCTGCTCCTGATGTTTTTCACCCGTTTCCCAGCCCTTGTGTCACCTGCCTCTTGTTACCCTGTGTATTTAGTCCCTGTGTTGTCCTTTGTCTAGTGTGGGATTATTGTTCTGTGCTGTCGGTTTCTGTCGTGCGCTGTGCTGTCATCCCTTCTGTGGAGTTATTCGTCTCTAGTTCCTTTTGGTTTGATTATCTGCTTGCCTACCTGTTGGATTACTTTTGTTTGTAAGTTTTGCCTACCTCTGGACATCTTTTGTTGTATTGTTTTGTGTTTTATTAAATCTTCAAGTTCACCATTACCTCGCCGTCTCTGCATTTGGGTCCAACTATTCTCTGAGCCGTAACAAATACAAACGTTTTGATAGGCGTCTCATAATCACATTTTCCTGTGGAAGTTGAACATATTGTATTCATTTGTTGTAGGAGTATTTCAGAAGGGATTGTAATGCTTGGTGTCACACACAATGGTGGTGTTATGAGAGCACCCAGAGAGATAACCGGAGTGTGTTGAGTCATGTGTTTGTATACCTTGGGCACAGCTACATTCTCTGATGGTCTGCACAGGAGAGTCCCTGCAGTGGCTTCCTCCCCACGGACCTCTGAACACATCAGGACACATGGTCTGTTTGTTGGGCAGAAACCAAGTCAGCTAGACCAGCCTGACAGCAACAGGCACTCGTAATTAATGCAGCACAAAAATCACTATGAAACTCTCAATGATGCCACAGCATTGTTAACCATCACCAATCCACAGTATACAAAGTAAGTGGAAAAGTCAGAAAGTGTTTTGTATCTATTGATGGCTAGTTGTGCAGCCTGTGGCATGCTCTTGTTTGTTAATGCAAAGCTTTTTTGTTTTCTCAACTACAGAGCACAAAGTAGTTGAAAGATGCTGGTCTTGTGAACTCTGCCATCAAACTCTGAACTGTCTGCTAAAGGTGTACAAACAACTCTTTTACAACAAATCTTTAAGCTGAACTGACAAAGATCTTCTCACCGGTGACTGAGAGAAGAGCATGCTGGCCAAAGACTGACTTCTTTGAAATATAAAGAATGGGTTTTATGTTGTGCATTGCTGCGTATGACAAACAAAACATAAATGTATACATACATGTGTGCAGCCTGAACTAGTGGCGATGGGGTATTTATATGGGGAGTTGGAGGTAAGACCCATGGTCTGTTGAGTGCCACCGTGATATGACCCTCTAGAGGATAACAAAAATAAAATAAACATTTTGAACATTTAAAGCAAGTATTGCTATATAAGATAACAAGGATAAGACTTGTACCTGAAAGTGATGATGTCAAAGTTGCTTGTATAAAGGCGAGCCATCAACATAGCCAGGTCATTGGCCTCTGAGCCACTGTTGGTCAGATATACCACCTGGACAGGGAAACACAAACCATCATATTTTAATTACATCCTACATGTTTATCCAGACTTCTGGCTCAATGGTGTTTTAAGCCCCCAACGTTGGGGGCTTAAAATACAGATACACAGACTTCTGATGGTGATCAAATTCACTGCCATCTACCTTGAGAGGATCCGGTAAGTAGGAGGCTAGTTTCTCACAATACTCATGGAGAGTAGGATGGACGTAGATGTTTGTAGTATGCCAGAGTCTCTTCAACTGCTTCTGTGCAGCTTCTGTCACCTTCCTGTGCCCACAGATGTCAGGGTTGGTGCAAGAATGAACAGTGATTATTGACTGAAAACATACTTGAAAAATTTGAATTAAACATGTTTTCACAGCAAAGAAAAAGGACCTTACGGGTGACAGTGGCCCAAACTAACAGTAGCCACACCAGCAAATAGATCCAGATATCGCTTCCCGTCCACATCCCACAGCCACTGCATGTGTCCCTGGTGGATGAACACTGGTTTCTCATAGGAGGTAATCTTCATGATCATGGGGTTGCAGTTCTTCCTGCGGATCTCCATCATCCGTTCTTTGGGCATACCCTGGACAGAGACAAATACACAGGGCAGGAGCTTTGTTACTACCCTCGTTAGTAACGAGGGACAGGTGACATGAACAGGTGAGACACATCAGGGCAGGGCAGACAATCACAAAGGTGGGAAAATACAAGGCAGGAAGTAAAGCAAGACATGACACAGGAGAAACAGACATTACAAAGTAAAACAGAAAACCGAAGCATGAAAACACACAAGGCTAGAACATTTTTAGATTTTTACTAAAGCCAATACAGAAAATAAAACCCAACAGTGCAAGAATGACACTATCTGAATGCCACCGCACTATTACCTTGTATTCCTCTGGTTGGAAATTGCATGAGGGCATCTCTGGTAGTTCAGCGGGACGGTATTTGAAAGCTGATTTCTGACATACTGCACCTGTGAAATAGCCTGACAAGCCAGACCCACATCAAGATGTTGACCCTAGCTGCAAATTAAATTTGCTGCCGCTAGGGTGCCTCTAGATTTCTAGGCTATCTGTGAAATAGTTTTGATTGAAATTCTGAAACAGGTAAAAAAAACTGTTACATTTTCCCAGAGGTCTTGGAACCTCTTAACTTTATTTCTAATCTAGACCATATACAGTAGTGTAGCCTGACAATCCGATCGAATTGGCATTTGTCAGTGAATTGCCATTAAATTGCTGTAACAAATCGTAGATGTGGGCAGTGATTCAGACATCTGGAACAGGCTACTTATTATCTACAGAAAAAAAAAACATCTAATCATGACATACCTTCATTCTAAACAATTAAATTTAATCCAATTAAAACGTGGTTGATTGTTTACCAAATTAACTTCACATTCTGCATCACAGAAATAGCTATGCTTCCTGTTTTTCTCAGTCCACCCATGCCTGAATAATGTCAGAACTGGTTTGACTGCAGGCAAAGTTATATTATTTAAAAAAAGTAATGCTCTAAAGTGGAGATTATGAAGTCTAACATGTAACATAACTCACACCATGCACCCTCCATTTAACCACCAATGTTCAAAATGAGATAATATGACAAAGTATTTTACTGCAATGTTTGCAGGACTTTGTCTTTGCTGTTATTTCATTTGATGCAGTTGCCTTGATTCTTACGTCATCATATCAAGTCTTGTTTCAGTCTTTTTTTGAATAAGACATGCATATTACCCAGTGAGGTGCACCAATTTCTTCTGCAGTCTATAATAACAGTGTTAAATCCTTCCTAAGTGTTACACAGACACAGACAGATTATCTTAACCTACAACTATATCAGCTGATAATTAATTTATGAGCTAACAATCTGATATAATTTACCAGAAAAAGGAATTGTCACCTGGTATTCAAAGCTTACTATGACAATACCTTCCATTCAGGTTGTGTAAGCATCAGCAACAGACCATGATTAACACAAAAGGCTTTTGTTCATCTCTATGGTAACTCACCACTTCCCAGGTGAAGTTTGGCCAAACTGGGTGAAGAGCAAGACTGTCCTGTTAAAACGACACAATGGCCACTTAGAGAGGAAAGAACTTTATACATGTTGAGCAGGTACTGGGGGCACACAGCTGTCACTGTCTGACTGCAGCAGACCTACTTCTTCTTTTTCTAAAAAGTCAGAAAGATGGGTGGACAGTGCACAGCCAATGGTACCCTAGTCCCACCAAACGTAACATAATTAACATAAATTAATATATAACCACTGATACCTGGTCACTAAATGTCCACTACATGCTCACTGATTGGATTAAGAAAGAAGGCCAGATATGTTGGATGGTGCCGGTTCTTTCCTGTTGGACGCCTGAGAAGATGCTAAACTCTCTCTGACGTGAGCGGGACTTTGACGTGTGGTGGGTATTTTCTATGCTGTGCCTGTTTTCCCTCTTGCAATAAAGAAAACAGGCAGCTGCTTTGATGACCAGAGCAGCAGGATGTCAGAGCACCTGGCTGCACATGAGAAGTGGGAGTAGCCATGGTCATAAGAGGCATGCTCTCCTAGGCCACTCTCTCTCTCTCTCTTTCTGAGCATCCACCTCATCATCTCCACAACCCCTGTGTTTATTTTATTGCTTCTTAAACAACACTCCAATACATACCTCTACTCCCACTGACTTCTTCCACATCGCCATCCCCTATCATGTGTTTCTTTGTTAAGTGAAAAAAATAAATTTGCATTTTCAACTTTTTTGTTTGTGGACTTCCTCCATCTTTTTTAGATATACAGTTGATGGTCCCAACAATTACAGAGTTTCTTTATGACAAATGTTACATTTTCAACAATGACAAACACTGATGTTACCATTCTAGGTCTATCTTCCATTTTGAGGGGTCATTTTATGAGAAAGCTATATCTTATGTAATTGGAAGGAAAGTATGACTATTGTAAACTGTACAAACACTGACCCTTTGTAAGCCCTAGTTCTGAAATCCCTTAAAAAAAAAACTCCTGGTAGAGAGTGACATCCAAATTGTTTTTTGTGGATTCTCATGGCTGTATATCCTGTAAGTCCAGTCAGACAGCCCCACTAAAATTACACTTTTTCCAAGAACCACAAAGAACTAAAAAGCAACAAGCGATAGGCTCTGTTCTATAAATATAGGAATGTTTGCAAGTGTGACATACAGTACATGTTGGTTGTACCTACATGGGATTCCTCTGGGTGTTTAGACACCAGTATGGAATCTTTCCGTTGTATTCCTCGCGTACCCAGTCTAAATATTAACAGCTGGCAGAGAGCCGAGTAATTTGAGAAAGTAATAGCCCTCATTAGTCTTCAATAGTTTGGGTAAAAAAGGATAGAGGCATATACATGCATGGACTACAGACTGCAAAGACAAAAAAGACCTCTTCCTTTTTTTCCAAGAATTTGAGTCCTTAGATACCCTTGCTGGAGCTCTGTGGTTTCAACTATAATCTGGTTGTTTAGTTGTATGCTCTTTGTGTAAAGTATATTACACCCAGCACATTTCAATGTCTCATGGAGCGTTTGTTTGGGGACTGCTGACATCAGTCACTACTCTTGTATTTGGACAAAGATAAAAATTTGATAAGGATGATAAGGATAATCTTAGGAGAAGATTACATGATTAAAAAGATAATTAAAAACACACTCCCATTTTGGCTTCTGTACCAAATAGGTTGTACAGTAGAACCCATAAAATGAATACCTGTAGGGGGCGGTGTGACCAAAAAACAATGGCTGGTCCTCAAGCTCACAGATTTATTATTACTACATTCACATCTATAATTTAGGAACAAAGCATGTGTTCAGAAATTACAATCATACGTTACATCCAAGCATGATTCAGCAGATCTAAAACAAGCTTAATGAACTCCAAGTTGTTAGAAAGGCCCTGTACAAGATTCTTTTCTCATTAAAATGAGTGAGGTATGATAAATGATTCAAGTCTTCAAATTACAACGTAGTTAAACATAGTTAAACAAGTTCCCTTTTACAAGTGCTATGCAAAGGCAATAACAGAGGTAGTCTTCCTCAGAAGGTCAAAATGATTGATACTGTCATTTTAAAGGATATACAAAATGCAATCCACTGCTGAGAGGGGTTCCAGATTTGGTCCTTGGCATCGAGCTATTCAGCTGACCTTTATTTGTCTTTCATCTTCTTTCCATGTAGTTGTGGATGGACTTGTTAAAAACTGCCAGGAAGAAATCTGCGTCTTCCATCGTGATGCACATTGGGGGTTTGATGCGAAAGGTCTTAAGTGGTGAGAAAAATGGAAAACAAGAGGAGAGATCATGGACCTCCAGAGATTACTGGGAAAACATGTAAACAGGTCAGGTGCTTTATTCTGTGTCAGGCAGAAATATTCATAATATTAATCTATTATTGAAATGTATTATCAGAGAATCCTTTTGTCAAACTACCAGGGGTCTTTGTTAATGCAGGGTTAAAAAAGCTCAATTAAAAATCTAACTTGTTTAACTTTGTTTTCCATGAAACAAGCAGCTTGGTGATGTAGATGCCAGCTGTGTTTACCACATGCTGACTCAGCAATCTCACAGTGTTCTTCTCTCGGTGTTCTTCCTCTTTTATGATTGACAAGATGAGTTGTGTGGTGGTGACATTTAAAAACATTTGCCTCACATTCTATTTTTTTAGTATAATAATCACTGTGCAACAGAAACAAAAAAAACTGCAGTATTTTATTTCCCTACGCCTTGAAATCCTATTTTTCTTTTCCTCAGAGTTGTCCTAAAAAAAGAAATACTTCTGTAGTGTTTATACCACATGCTGGTGACCCTGCAAAATAAAGTGACGGAGGGAAAGGCTACTTGAAGACGAGCGCTGTTACCTGTCCATAGACTCCTCCTTTCCCTATCAGGACTCCCATGTCCTTTATGTCCTCAAAGATCTCAGCGATAGCATCAGGAGGCAGCGGCTCTCTGCTGGCCTGTGGAGGACAGAGAGGCGAAAGGATGAATGAGGCTGGATGTGTAACAGTAATCATAGTAATAAGTAATTAAAAGTAACTAACTATATGAACACCGCAACTGCTTGTGTCCAATAATTATTAGGGGTGTTAAAATTAATCATTGCATCGATGATTCTGCATCGATGCAGTGACAGACCATAATCGATCATTGCCTACTGATGTCGATTTTCCGGTCGCTGCTTTTTTTGTTTTTGCCTTTTGTCTCTTGTCTGCTGTGTTCAGACTCCGCTACATTCAGGAAGTGTCTTTTTTAAGAGCAGATACAATAAAAAGGGGAGTTCATATATCTGACTGCTTGAATTTGTCGATGAAAACAATGTGTAGCAATATATATTAATACTGAGGAGGTGACGCGTCGTGATGCATGGAGGTCCAGGTAAAAGAAGAAAAAAAGAAGCAAATTATGGAGTTAGAGAGGCCACAATCCTTCTACCTAAATTGCTGGCACAAATGTTTTGGCAAAGAGGAACATTTGTCAAAATGAAACCCTTAACACTGACACAGTAGGATATTTGCCAAACGGAGTTGATTCAAGAGACAAAATCAATAAATCTAAACATTATACATTTCACTAAATTTGTCTTATTGTCGCTATTGTCTTTTTTTATAAGTTTATGTATTGGCTCTTCCCTATGCTGACTCTTTTAAAATACAATATCTGCCAGTATCAACAACAAAAAACATGTCAGAACTTCAGTCAGTACTACATGTCCTGGAGCTGAGACTGTTCTCAGGTCACTGCTGCTCCGGCTAATGGTTAACCGGGGCGCTGCTGAACCATGCCCCCGGGAGGCACAGCACAGACACACACGTTGTTCAAGCATGTGAGGAGAGGTGAACGTCACTTCTGTTGCAAACTCAATACCTTGTCTTTGACCATTTCCACACCGATCTGCAGGCCTTTTCCACGGACATCACCGATTATCTCATACTTGTCTCTGAGTTTTGCCAGTTCTGTCATCAGATAGGTGCCCACATCAAGACTGATCTGCTGCGTACCGTCTTCTTTGATAGTCTGTTGAGAAAGAAAAAAAACGTTAGTCATGTTTGAATTGTAATTCAGTGTGCTTCTGTGATTATAAAAATGTTTTCAGATGCAACTACAATAATATTAATACAAAGATATACACTAAAAAAAGGACTGATGTACAAAGAGAAGATGAATTCTTACATCAAGCACTGATGAAGCAACGGCACAAGCCACAGGATTTCCTCCAAAGGTGTTGAAGTGAACCCCCTTGGCAAATGAGGCCGCAATTTCTGGAAAACACGAAGAAACAAGCTCACAACTCCACTCACTGCTGCTGCTTCAAATTATGACCTTGTTTGGAGCTTTTTAGTGGAGTCCAAACTCTCAACTCACAAAATAAGTCTGTATAATTCATCCCTAACTGGGAAACTGGGTTGTATCCTCTCTTCCCATGCATCTTGACAATTTAATAGTGGAAATAATGAAGAACAATACACTTTGCAAACTCTCTTACAACTGTATTTAATCTTTTACAGACACACAAGTAGATTTCCGAACATGCTTTTTATGTCCCACGGTATTATCTCACCTGGTGTGGTAACAACAGCTCCCATTGGGAATCCATTACCGATGCCCTTCGCCATAGTAACCATATCAGGAATGACATCATGACCTTGGAAACCCCAGAAGTGACTTCCTGTTCGCCCAAATCCAGTCTGGACCTGCCAGGTGCAAAATAGATGATTGAAGGTTGTTTCCATTTGTATTCAGAAGGGCTAAAGAGATGGAAACATGATGAAAGACTACATGGCGGCCCATCAATGCTTAATATATAAGCCCATGTTATAAGGTTGTTTGCTTTATAAGCCTCTTGGGCATAATATAGTAACTAGGAATGGAACTGTAAACTCACATGCAGACTTCCTTGTCTTGCAAAATAAGATTGTGTAAAGATAAGTAATAAGCCGACAACTCAATTATTGACTTGTTCCCATGAGCAGTAGTGTTTCATTTTTCTTAAAGTAACTAAATGTAACTTTTAAATGCTTCTGAAACTGTGTAATTTTTCATCTAATGATCATAAATGACCTGTAACAGCAAATGAGAACAATGAAATAAACGCTATTATTATATAGTTTTAATAATGCCTTTGCCTGGGTCCAATTTTCCCCGCAAAGTCACAAAATAATTATACGGCAGGTATACCGGCTCTACAGAGTACACATTCTGATCAGTCACAGATTTCGGTGTAACACCGGAAAAGCCTGTGTTAGTGAGCCAGGTAAACGGTAGCAGGAGATTTTTTTATGTAGGCCTAATTGCATTTTAATTTTATTTTAGAACCATTTTATCTGTTGTAGTTATGGCTGATACTGGGGCAGGACCATCACAGAAAAGAAGGAAATTAAACAAAGGGGGAAAAAAAAGGGAAAGTGACAGACGACGGGCGAAATCAGAGAGTCACACTCGGTCGGGCTTTCAACAGATGGAGACAATTATGGGATTGTAAATGATTCAAAACAGACCACGAATTGGCCCTCAGGTATGTAATATGCCTATTTCATTCATAAAATAGCTTTACAAAGTGAGATGTGGTTGTATGTCCATAGCCTACATTAAATTACGTCCCCCTTCCATTTAGTTTCTTCCATTTTTTTATTTCTTTTAGTCCGTGTTTGTGTTGGCCTACTATTTTCTTTTTGTCTCCCTGTCCTTGTGTAAAGCGTCCTTGGGTTTCATGAAATGCGCTATATAAATCTAAGTTATTATTATTATTAAGTTTGTTGCTACAACAAACTTTTAATGCTTGGCTCGTGACACAGTGACAGTGACACCTGGTTTAGCTTACGAGACATACAAAGTAGGCTAAGTTACCGTATGCAACACTTGAAATGCAACGATGCATCTGTAACGTATTCTCTTATTGTAAATTAATGATTTCTGTCTGAGCAAAACATTCATTGCAACTATATGACCACCTGGTAAGATAACTCAGTAATACAGTGGGTAGTACAGCACCATAAAGAAAAGACCTTTAGGACAGCAGCTGTGGTAAAAACACGACCGCTTTTGTCCAAAGCGGCCGCTAGAATCAACACAAACTGAAAGTTACAAATAGCCACTTTAAAGCTGCAATGATCAATATTTTTGTATCAACGATAGTTCAAATGACTTTGAGTAAAGTGAAAGTCATTCACAAAGAATTATCACCTGACTCTGCAGTCCCCCTAAGTTGTACAGAGCGTTTTAGTGTCTTTCAGCTCATTGTTTTAGTTTTTACGGCCCTAAAATATTCAAAACATATTAAATGTATATCTAACCTCATCAGCAATACAGACGCCTCCTCTCTCTCTCACGAGTTTGTAGGCCTCCTTGAGGTAGTTTTTAGGGTACTGCACAGCTCCTCCGACTCCCTGTACAAACAAAACACATTCACATCCCACAGTCCCATCTTAATTAACTCAAGCACACAGGCATCAGTTTGGTTTGAAATGTGCTGGGGACAGAGACGCTTTAGGAAGTGCATTTTCAGAAGTGCTGGGGACGGAGACGCATTCATTTTTTTTTCTCTTTCGCGCAGGTCATGTTTTGATTTGACGCTGTCCTGTAGCTTACTAATAGCCTGACAAGCCAGACCCACCTTGGCTGCAAATTAAATGTGCTGCCGCTAGGGTGCGTCTAGATTTCTAGGCTAGCTTATTAATGTAAATTAATCAAATTTCTCTCTCATAATGCTCCTTATAACCACTGAAAACTGTCAAAAAAAAATCTAACCCAAAGTCCAATATTATGGACGTTATCTGACATTAAGCGTTTCTGCTTCATTAGAGCCTATTGTAAGGAAAAAGCTTAAAGTGGTTTAATGTACCTAAACAACGATCAGTGATATGGAATATGTCACTTTCTTTAAATAAATCACAGTCGTCTTGGACGGACCAACGGTGCCTCTGCAAAATAGCCTCGGAAAGGAACTTGTATTGGTGGAACATTTGTACGTTCAAAGGTTGTTTAAGTCGTGCAACAGAAAACTCAGACTGGACAGATAGTCTAGCTAGCTGTCTGGATTTACCCTGCAGAGATCTGAGGAGCAGTTAACCACAGTCCTCAGAAATCAACAGGAGTTTAAAATTCCAACAGCCCAAGAAAGCCCAAGGTAACGGACATCCAGACGAAATTAGGGACGTCTGGTGAAATTTCCGGCAGCACCTGAACAATCCTGGAAATGAAATGTTGTCCATATAAACTATTTACTTGCTAATATTACTGTAAAGATATACAATTGATAATGTTAATATTTAATGTGGCAAAGAAACCAATCAGACATGCAAAACCATTTCCAACATGTTGACTCAACTACATTTCTTCTATACATATATATAGATATATATGTATACATACATACATACTGTAAATATATATATATATATAAAAAATACTCCACAACAGTACCTGAATAGGCTCTCCAAAGAGAGCAGCAATTCGACTTGGGACACTAGTAGCAAATGTCTCTTTGAGCTGCCCAATGTATTGGTCATTTGCCATGCAATATCCTGTGGGATTAAAAAAAAGTCCTTTATGTCAAACAAATACAGACATAAATAGGAAATTCCAAAAACAAGCTATGGGCAGAACAATTTTCAATGTATTTTGTTTATGTTTATCATCTTTCCAAAAAATAGTATCATGAGAAAAGTTCATACTACTACATGGTTCACAGTTAATGAATACATGAAAGTTCAAGTTTACCACAATCAGTTAATGTAAGATCCTAAATACTTAAAACAAACACGAAACATCTTTTTTTGTCTCTCTTTTTTTTGACAGTTGACTTTATGGATTTTGAATATTTTTGTAATTATATTGTATTTTGTGGATTGAGATAGGGCTTTGATAATTGCCCATATAACAGCTATTATTGAACTAAATTTAGCAGAGGTGTCATTGACTGATATTGATATCATACAGCAGCATACGTTTTTTTGTGTCAATCATGTAGATATGCTAACATACAGTACTGATCCTCTAGCAGAGACACAGGCATACTATAAAGCTAAAATTCCTGAAAATGGTAAAAGGTTAACAGAGGTAGAGGTACAGTAAATGATCAACAGTAGGATACTTTGAACTTTATACAGGCAATTCAACACTTTTTGTTGCATGTTTATGGTTACAACTGACCTGTCTTACTATAATGAATATTAGGCAGATTTTATAGAAAGAAATGCAATTTGTGAATTGCAAATCTACATAAATTAATTAAAATACACATCCCTTTAGGCTGTCACAGATATCTGACCTGAAATATAAACCTGGGCTAATATTTTTTAAATGTTTTTTTTCACTTTGGATAAAGACAGAATGCTCTCAAAGGTCAAGCATTCACACTAACAAAAGAAGCAGTTGTATGTGGATGTTGTGCTGCATTTAAATTACTATGTAATTAAAAAGGAAAAGAATAAAACACACACAAGCTTACACAACCTCCAGCATGAACAATTGTTTATCACTGTGCATGAACACAACACCTAAAAAAACAGTCAAGTTAATGTTTTGTAGGCATATTTCAAAAGGGGTTATAATGCTTAATCTTACAGTCAACGGTCGTCAATTTTTTCTGTTTATGAGAGCAGTATGAGTGTGTTGAGCCATGTGTTTGTGTACCTTGGGCACAGCTACATTCTCTGATGGTCTGCACAGGAGAGTCCCTGCAGTGGCTTCCTCCCCACGGACCTCTGAACACATCAGGACACATGGTCTGTTTGTTGGACAGAAACCAAGTCAGCTAGACCAGCCTGACAGCAACAGGCACTTATAATAAAACTTGGAATGCTGCCACAGCATTATTCATCTGTATTTCAGATATTTATGGAATCTATATGAAAACAGAAGTGAAGTCGAGAAGCTGTTTTTTTGCAAAATGTGAAAAAAAATTGTTTAATTAATGCACAGAATATAAGCACTAAGAGGCAGTAAGAACATAAAAACTGTTTGGAGTGACCACTAATTAACTCCAATGTATTTCAATCTTAGAAATGTATTGCTTGGAACAGCAGCTATTTTCAGGCAGATGCTGCCTGAGCATTGGGTGTGTGTGCACCCCACGTGTTCTTTGTGCTTCTAAGTGCATTTTACATTTTTAGCACAGCTTTCCCTTTGTCTTCGGTGAGATGTTCATTTATTACACACACATCTGTCTATTTATATATTATATTATATTATATATATGTATGTGTTTCCTCTATGGCACTGTAATATGTTAATGCATACGTACATTTGTGCAGCCTAAACCATTGGCAATGGGGTATTTATATGCTGCATTGGAAGTAAGACCCATGGTCTGTGGGCTGCCACCGTGGTATGATCCTCTGGAAGAGAAAAATTAATCTGAGACATTTAGATTGCAGAGAACTTATTCTCTACAATTAAACTACCAAGGTACACCAAGCTGAATGAATATAATAATGCCATTTAAACACACACATTCACAAAGAATATTTTTTCATATTCCTGAGTAGGAGCTGGAATCATCAACTTTGTAAGCTGTTTGTTTACTCAAATTGTGTGTCTGAAAGAATCTTGAATTAATGGGGAAATGAATTTTAGTTAGTTCAGTTACTTAATCTTACAATTACATTTTTAAGAATTTCTGTATTTTTATATACTTTTTATGGAATTATGAAACACATAAGGATGTCTCTCTCTATTGACAATTGATTTAAAAAAATAATACTTGTACCTGAAAGTGATGATGTCGAAGTTGCCTGTGTAAAGTCGAGCCATCAACATAGCCAGGTCATTGGCCTCTGAGCCGCTGTTGGTCATATATACCACCTGGACAGGGAAACACAGAATAAGACACATTTAAATAACAGCCTACATGTTCATCCAGGCACCTGGCCTCAGCTCTTCAGGAAGAAAAAAAATCCACCACAGTACCTTAAGAGGATCCGGTAAGTAGGAGGCTAGTTTCTCACAATACTCATGGAGAGGAGGATAAACGTAGATGTTTGTAGTATGCCACAGTCTCTTCAACTGCTGCTCTGCGGCTGCTGTCACCTTCCTGTACCCACAGATGTCAGGAATCAGATATGAGAACATGCAATAATAACATTATGAACCCTATATCACAATTACACCAACAATTGCTGGAAAAAAGAACTAACAAAGAAAAAGGACCTTACGGGTGGCAGTGGCCCACACTAACAGTAGCCACACCAGCAAATAGATCCAGATATCGCTTCCCGTCCACATCCCACAGCCACTGCATGTGTCCCTGGTGGATGAACACTGGTTTCTTATAGGAGGTAACCTTCATGATCATGGGGTTGCAGTTCTTCCTGCGGATCTCCATCATCCGCTCTTTGGACATACCCTGGACAGAGACAAATACGCAGGGCAGGAGCTTCAGTCATTGTCAATACCAACATGTTACATTTTATAATTTGTTTTATTTAGGTGATACAGAATGCAAGACCCAACTATGTAAGATAGAGACACAGTATGCTTGGAAGATATTGCTCTTACCGTGTATTCCTCTGGTTTGAAATTGCATGGGGACATATCTGGGATGTCTGTGGGAGGGTGTCTGGAGGCGGATTTCTGACATAATGCACCTGTGAAATAATTACGATAAGACACTGAGGTAAAAGAGACAATAATTCTTTGAGGAACTACATGAGCTGACTGCGTTACTTGGATGAGGCCGATGAAAGCTTTACTATGACATTTTGTGTTACATTTTGCATTCATTCATGAAACAACCTGTCAGTGACATTTATTTTACCCAAAGGTCTTTCAACTCGTTTCTTTCTTTCTACAGACAGACAGATGTATATTTTAATTGGTGTTGATGCTGTTGTTTTCAGAGCATTCAGTATTTATTCTGTATTAAACCTGGCTGACAATCTAACCACATACATTCCCTTTAGATCTCATATTGTGCAACACAGGATACAATCCTGCCTGTTTGCTCTTGGTTGTAAAATATAAAGAAAATAATAATAAATAGAAGGGCCGCTGGTCGGCAACAAGTAATATGATCAAAGTTAAATTGTTTACCCCAGGGGAAACATTCCACTTTCGGACAGAGGAGTAGAGATTACGTAAAATCTAATTATTAAAATTAATTATTCCCTCTACCTATGCATGTCCTAATTTGACCAGTCCTGGTGACGTAATATGAAGTAAGTAATAACTATCTTTTAAACGTCTTTTGCTGCAATTTAATTTATAGTTATATTCTTTTTTCATCCTAGCTATGAAGCCTACACTTATAATGGGGTGGACAAAATATTAGAAACACCTCACGTTAAAGTTGAATCAACACATCTCTTGAATTGTTTATACAAAAACGGAACAGTATGCACTTTACTAGGGTAGGATTTATTTGCAGGACTGTTGTATTTTGTGGATTCATTCACGTTAATTTCGGGCTAAAACTGGCATTAAACTTTGCGTTAAAACGTAGCCTACAACTGTGTAGTTTCAACATGAACGTTACCCAATGACAAAAATAAAGAATAATTTAAATTGACGCCATGTTCAGGTAAACAGAAGTTATATAGCTAGCTAGTTAGTAACTTTGCTCTTGATTTTGTTCCGTCTCCATGGTAACTCACCATTTGCCAAGTGGAATTTGACAGAACCGGGGAGAGAGCAGGACTGTCCTTTTAAAACTGCACAGCGGCCACTTAGAGATGAAACAACTTTAAACATATTGAGTAGGTATATAGTGAACACACCTGTCCTACTTCCTACACCGTCTGACACTCAGCAGCAGGCTACTTCGGGTCTCTGAGATGGGGGGGCGGTCTGCGACCACTTCACAACTCTGAGGCACGTTCAATCTCAAAACGGTGTGCGTGTTCCTGTTTATAATAGGCTACATCCATGCTTGAACATGTTTCCTCGAAACGGTGTGCAACCATAGACAGTTAAAGAAGTGTGCAACGGGCTTTGAGGTACGGTTTCTCTCGTTTTGGTGTGTGTGTCAGAAGTGTTACTTACCCAATCAGCAGCGACGTGTATGTAAACACCTGGCAATTAAAAGGCAGTGTGCACACAAAAGGGTGTTCAACGCACCGCCGTTTCAGTTTAAATAAACGTTTTGGTACGTTTTGCCGGGGCTGAACGCGCACTTGACTACCCCAAAGTGGCCCCTCTGAAACGTCACAGGATTGTGTCATGTAACCAGTCGGTTTAGCTAGATAATCTTTGATGAAGTTTATTATTTTATGACAACAGAGAAGGTTGTTGTAAATGTCCAACTGAAACTATTGTCCTATTAAAAAGTAAACATCTTTGTGGATGTTCTGTGCCATTGATTTGCCGGTTATGTGTAGCTGTTCCTCACAGTTTAGCATGCAGTCATGTAGACAAATCACGTTTAACCTTCTGATCACCTGGTTTTTCATACTGTAGCCACAACAGAATAATGTACAAGAATCTACAAGAAGTTGAACGGAAACTGTTAAAAATATATATATATATTTTTATCAGAGATTACTTAAAAAGGTAAAATTATATTTTTTATTTCATGTGGTTCAATCTGACCAGTAGTGCGTGCTGCAGTACCCCATAATGTCTTAAAAGCGCCCATATTATGCTCATTTTCAGGTTCAGAATTGTATTTTGATGTTGTATCAGAATAGGTTTACATTACGTTTAATTTTCAAAAAACACTATATTTTTGTTGTACTGCACATTGCTACAGCTCCTCTTTTCACCCTATTTTCCACCTGTGTTCGGCTCTCTGTTTTAGCAACAGAGTGAGCCATCGTACTTCTTTACCATCTATGTAGTGAGTCGCACATGCTCAGTAGCTAGGTAAGGCTCACACAATATAGCTGTTTGTTTCTCTAACTTCAGTCAGTTACAAGGCAGGATTAGCAGGGAGACTTCTTCTAAATGAGGGCACACTTCCAACTTTGCATGGAATACCTGCAGAACAGGGACATGTAAGTAGTTATTTTGTAGATTATGGTGAACTAGTGTTTGTTGTAGCAGTGTTTTGCCATTGAGAACGAGCTAGCATGCTACGGTTAGCCTGTCGTTTCGGCTAGTGACGTAAAAAACCCTTCAGATTTTGATCAGCTCACCCGGAGACTGAAGGCAAGAATCATTCAGAAACCCGTATCTCACTCAAAACAGCATGGATTTTTTTTTCCAAGTTTGTATGCGTGTGGAAGCACCAGAGACACAAAATAACACGCCAAATCACAGAAAAAGCGTTTTCTTTCATAATATAGGCCCTTTAAGATGTAGTCTTCTACAGGAAGCAGAGAAAATAAGCACATACAAAATTGAAACAAAACAAAATCATTGTATAGCCAACATAAGCTTTCTGTAACTGGGATTTTACACAAAGCATTTTAACAGATACCCACATTACACCAATATAGATCAATATATCTGCCTGTGGGGAGAAAAATATTTATGACAAATAAAGACATATAATTAATCATAATGGCAGCATTTAGTAACACATAATTTATACAATCAATCATATTCTTTTTGAAGTTGAATGAAGATTATTATTCTGATCATTCAATCAAATTTTTCTTCTTCAAAATGTGACACTGCAGCATAATTAGAAAAAAGATGTCTCTTACATGAGGAAAAAATGGAAAATAAATAAAGTTAACAGCAAAATATTGTCTTAATCCTCCAGTGTTAGTGTTCAGTCCCGACCTAAAACAGGTCTTGCAATGTCCCAGACCTGTCAGTTGAGCTTATGTGGCAGTTAGCAGGTGCGCAGTGTGCACATGGTGGTAGTGTCAACATAACCATTCATCGCCAGGGCCGTGTCGCCCTGAACCGGCATGGCAGTGTGAATGCAGGCTGTAGGCTTATGAGTAGTGCTAACTGTGGACGATGTGTAGCAGTTCCCTGTCACTCCATTAATCTCCTGGTCCACACCAGGGCACCAGTCTTCTTCCATCACCTCTCTCTGGAGCAACAGCATATTGTCACTGTCCACCCCCTTCACCTTGCTGTAGTCCTTCCCCTTGGGCATCTGGGGGTAACCTTCAATGCGGCCACAGCCTGACACAACAGGCTGGAGAAGCACCAAATCCTCTTTGTTAACCCTCTGGACTTCAACATACTCGGTGGACCGGAGAGCGGGCGACTGCAGACCAGCAGGTGCCTGTTTGCGGCCAATGTTGGAGATGTTGACTTCGCTGTGGGCCTGGAGTTGCCGGCCGACCTGTGTCTGGGGATGGAGCAGATGAGGTTGCTTGTTGCCCAAGCAGAAGTCCCAGTCGCTCGGTCCGAGAGCCTCCTTGGTGCTGTGGCCAGGCTGGGTGAGGCAGGAGGATGTGGAGAGGCAATGCTGTTTGGCCATCTCAAGTGAGCTCTGTTTGTCCAGTGGGTATGAGCTGTACTGGGGCAGTGGGGAAAACACAGAGGGCCAGGTCTTCACCCTTCCGTTGGACACATCAGGGCTAACCATGTCTCCATGAGCGTAGGTCAACGTATCTTCCTCCCAGCCCTTCTGGTGCCTCTGTGCCTCTGTCAGCATTCGACTGCTTTCCCTATCTGTATGCCTCCCTTCTTCTTTTGCCTCCCCACACTTATCCATAAGCAGAGTGTGGCTATCGCAACTGCCCCGTCCAGAGTCGCTGTCAGATGCGGAGCGCTCACATTTGAGGCAACCACCATGTAGATCCTTGCTTTCCTCCTGCATCAGCTCCTGCTCCACGGGAACATACACCTCTAAGTACTCCACCAGCAAGTCCTCATAGTTGGATGAAGTGGTTGGAGGGAAATTAGATACCATCAGTGCACCGAAGATCTCGTCAGACTTGCCATTCTACACACAAAGAGGAAAATTCAATTACAGGAAAGTAGTGATACAATAGTCATACGTCCTTTTTCAGAGTTGGCAGAGTTTTTGTATAAATCAAAACCTTGTTCCATATGTAGCTGCTTTACCTTGAGAAGCTGCTTATCAAATCCTTTGATTTTAGGACCAGGGACAGGTGGCAGAATACAATTCTTTAGACTTCACACATGGAAAAACAAACAAGAGATCTATGTCAGGGCTTGTGAGCAGCAGAGGAACAATCAATAAGTATGAGATGATAAAAACAATCTTATCTTGCTGTGCAATATTGAATCCCAGAGTATCAGTGGTTACATAAGCCATTTTATTTTATGATCACAACTTATGTATCATATTATCTCAAGATATTAAACTGTTTCAGTGTAGGTCTTTCATTATCTTGCACTGACAAAATGATAGTTTAGTTTCCATCAATAAGAAAGATATGCAAATAACAGTAACTGTAACAAATGACAATAACATTTAACTATTCTGTAATAGCTATTAAATAATAGCTTAAGAATTTTTAAATAACAGACATTGGTTTTCTTAAGTAAATACTTGAATTTCTTAGTTATCTATACACTGTCAATAAAAAAATTAATAAAGTTGTAGTCACACTTTTCTCCTCCTAATTAATAATTGGGATTCTGTGTTGTAATTCTACAACAAATCACTAACTAATAATGTGCTTAAAAACACAAATATGTACCTTTTGAATGGGATAGTTCAGTCACCATCACAATGAAAGTAAAAGGCATCTTAAGATATGCTAATGTTTATGTTGTGAACTTGAGGTAAACAGCCGCTCTGGGCCTCTGTAGCATATAACATGTATTCATATTACAATAAAAAATAACATTTAACCAAACACACTGCATCATAAATGCATGATCATTGTTTTACCTGCGGCTGTTCATGTGAAGCAACCATATGAGGATGAGGAAGATGAAGGCAGAAAAGATTGTAATGAGGATCCACACTGATTTTTCTCGATGGAAATCTGTAAGACACAACCCAACAACGTTAGTGTCCTATTATCTATTTATTCCTATGGTAATATATTATAGGATATTAAATTAGTGTAATGCATAATTACATAACCATCCTACTTCTATCCAATTACCATTAGTTAAAGGCATGATTGACATTTAGGGAAATACGCTTATTTGATTTCTTGCTGACAGTTAGATCAGGACTCAAGTCTGGATATGGTTAGCTTATAGCTTAGCATAGCATAAAGACAGGGAAAACTTTGGACAGAGCGGGACTAGCTGGTACCAGTCTTTATGCTAACTGTCTCCTGGCTGTAGCTTCATACTTGACAGACAGTTATGAGAGTGGTATAGACCTTGGCGATCATATCTTCTCATCTAACTCTCAGCAAGAAAGCCAATAAGCAAAGATCCCCCCCCCAAAAAATGTTTTGCACTATTACTTTAATAAATCCATCATATCTTTAAAAAAAAGTACATGGTATATATATTCATATATACTGTGAAGTGTACGGTAAATGATTGTTGGTAGATGTCTTACAGTCAGGAACTTTGATGTAGGAAGTGGAACTCCATTCACTCCAAAATCCATGATCGGGCTTACAGCGCACCTCAACAAGGTATTTACCACCTGACCGCAGGCTGAAAATGTTGAACGTCTTCTGAAGGCCTGCAAGGTGCATCTGGAAATACAACACACACAATTGACACAATGTGAGGAGTTATGCACAGCCCAATCAGTCTTTAAAATGCACCTCATGGGTAGTTCACTAACATGGGGGTTGAACATTTTAACTGCTTGGCCACTCCCCTAGACAGGTAACGAGTTGCATACCTCCCAGTCATTTTCATCCTCCAACTTGACTCGGAGCTCGTAGATGAGAGTGATCCAACCTGACCGCGTGTCAGCCTTTTGTGGCGGTTCCCATGAAACCCGGAGGAAGGGCCAGCCTTTGTCCTCCATTACAGTCACTGTTTGCTTCTCTGGAGGATTAGGCTTGACTGGAGAGGGAGAGAGAGAACATGTGAATGAGTAAGGGTGTGTTTAGTGTGGGTGTCACTGAGAGGGAGGAAGAGACAAATAATTTAATAATGTTCACACAACAGTTACATAATACAAGCTAACTGTGAGTGTAAGGCATTTCCAGTGTTCTCAATAGACAGGTGTCTCTTCCTCTATGTAAGAGTACACCGTTGCACACCTCCAACTGTCTCCAAATGATCTCATTGTACTTAAAGAGTGACTTTCCAAATTCAAGATAAGTATTTAATTGTATTTATTTGTTTATTTGTTAATTGGACAAGAACAATGATCATTAATCAATAGCAAAGTAACTGTAAATGAGCCAGAGTTAGCTCAGCAGGCATTTTGTGGCGACGTGGTTGAGATAATTGTCAGTGTTTAGGCTTTAAGTTATCTTATTTAAGTTATCTTCTTGAGATATAGTTGACAATTGTGAGGTAGGACAAAGGAAGCGTAGGACTAATAACCAAATCAGGTCAGTGCTGTGTAGCTATTAGAGACAAGAGGAAGAGGAGCACTTAAGCCTCAAGAGCAAGGAGGATACATTAGTCTTTACACTCCCTTTTGGATATTCCATGAGCAAAACAACTTTTGTATTCGGCAACATGACAAGATGGGACAAATTCCATTTCGCATTCAATATTTATATATGGTTACATAATATCGAGTGCAGCTGCCCAGTATATGTATATATATGTGTGTGTATATATATATATATATATATATATATATATATATATATATATATATATATATATATATATATATATATATATATATATATATATATATGCCAGATGAAAGACAAAGGCTGGAACTATTCTACATGTTTCTAGTCGTCAACAAATCACATGAAAATACCAAAACCAGCAGTTAATTCATCTCTCAGTACAGCAACAACTACCCTACCCTGTCTGTGGCCTTCCCCATCCCCAAGCCCCATGTGTTCCTACTTTTAAAATGGGTCACAAATACAGTATGTATATATATATATATATATATATATATATATATATATATAAAATATATATATTAAATATATATATATAACAGCTTGGGCCACTTTAGATCTTAAAAAAGATCACTCAAAGAGGAGAAAATAGTGAAGTTGTTGGGGACTATTTTCAGCCATGGATCAATTCATATTTGGGGCTCTGGTGAGTATTTCCGGCAGCAGAACAGTGTATGTGGGATATACTCAAAATAAACTACACATGCAACATGTCAGTGCAACAGTGTGGCACTTTTATGTGTTTTTGATGAGTTTTTGAACAACAATGGATGTCTGTGGCATAGAGAAAAAAGGTATATAGGCTTGGGATAGTAATATTTGTCACTGGGATCAGTTAGTTTTTCTTTTAATATCAACAGATTTATTTTTCAAGCCCCTTAATTTCTCTTACATTTGGTTTGATCATTATTCAGCAGGCTGACAAAATATTTTTTTTAAATTTCACTGCTTTAAAATGGTGGCCTTTAGTGCGCAGTTACAGCTGGAGGGAGGGTTAGTACACTTAGACAGCATTAGACCCAGTGTAACCCGGTGTGCCATTGAGCAGCTGTGTGAGTGTGCGTTAAAATACACATTTTTAATCCTCATGGGGAAATTGTGCCTTCGAATATAACAACAAGAGCAAATACGACCCAAAAAATACACATTTCCTTACCAATGTAGACTACATCTACATCCACGGGGTCGGAGAAGGCGCTGCCCTGTGCGTTGGTGGCCACCACAGTGATGTTGTAGTTGACCCAGATGGACGTGTCGTTCTTGTTAAAGAAGCAGGAGTTCTCTCCAGCTGTGTGGTAGTCGGGACACTCGTACACTCTCTCGGAGCTGCAAGAGAGGCAGGGGAACAGCATGTCATTGCATGTGTGCATTTGTACTGTACTGCCCTGTTACATTTCCAAAGAACAGCATGAATTCTTCATGCTACATTTTGTTTAACTGTGTGTTTATGCTGTCCTACTATGCCTGCACCCTGTGTATTATTGGGTTTGCATCTTTTTTTTGGTTCACTGTCAGAAGCTCGTACACAACTGTCTTTCCCACCACAGGTTTGCCTCATCTCTAGGATGTTTTCTCCTCAAAAGGACATCCAAAATAACTCAGCTGAGTCCCAGTAGACCTGCTGTAGCAGTGCGAATTGGCCAGAGGAACCGTTAGGTAGATTTCTGAAAGATTGTGTGAGCTTCTGCCCCAAACCACCAGGTTGGCTGCTCAGTGACAACTGCGCCGGCCTTGAGAATGTAAAGACATCCAATAAGGTTTACTGCAATGGCCATACTGACATTAAGCTTGATTACTCTTCTATTTTGATGTAGTCTGGATTGACGACAATTCATTTACTGATTAATCGCCGGAACATCCGTCGCCGCCGGATCTTCCGCCAGATGTCCCTCGCCTTGCAAAACTCTCAACAAACTTTGAGCTAGCAAGCTATTTGCTGAAAATGGCAAGTTTTGAAGAAACTTTAGATTGTGCAGCAGGGCAGGCCTGCTTTGTTCTTTCGGTGAATGACTGTAAAGATTTACAAAGAATATGTTTACGGCATTTACTCTCTAACTGGAATGTTTTGGGACCGATTGGTGGGAATGTTATGACGAAAAACACACAGGGATACACTGGTAAAAGCAAATTACATTTAACCATGTATCCAACTTGTATAAATAGCTCATGTTACTGTATTATGTGAACAGTTAACTTAATTTAATATTGTATGTGGCGTTTTCGTTTGTAGGGTGCAAATGTTCCACCAAAACAAGTTCTTTCCCAAGACCAATTTGCAGATACACCGTCGCTGCGACCGGAGCTAAGCGCCGCCCAAGACAATTGTGATTGGTATCAAGAAATGCAAACAACCCAGGCCGTCTTTTTTTCCTATCCAAGAGTGTATGTGTGGAGGGGCCAGACCTTACTCTGCAGCGCTGTGGTTTGGCAAGCGAGACTAATGTTGATCTGATGTCCTCATCTTTGCTGACTGTAAATCAAATCAGCTGCTGCAATCGTACATTAGAATTCTTGATGAAGAAACTCAATGAAGTGAGTCTGTTACTGCATGAAACTGGAAGCCACTCACCTTTCTTTGCGATAGTACAGGGCGTGGGTAGTGGGCAGTCCCCCATCAGAACCTGGCTCCCACCAGCAAGTGAAGGTCTCTTTTTCGGGAGAACGGCATCTGGTCAGTACGGGCTTCCCTGGCGGGCTGTAGCCTTAAGATAGACAGGAAAAAGAGGATATGAAAGCAAATACTAGATAATATTCTTAACAGTGTGTATTATGTTACAACAATGGAAGTGCCATTGTCAATTATGTGTAATATGCCACAAAAATATCAGATATCAATATCAGATCAGAGATAAACAACACTATAACTTAGCACCTGTTAATTGTGCAACTGTGGCTCCTGTTTCCTGTTTCCTGTGTCACCTCTTAAGATACTAATGCTGCGTTCCAGACACAATTTTTTGCCCGTAAGTTACCACTTCAAGTCACAACTCACAACTTGGTAGCGTTCCAGGCAAAGTCACCACAAAACCTTCTAGCTAGCGTCAACGGTAGCTAGCGCTAGCTGATACTAGAATTTTTTTGTTAGTGGCATATTTTGGGCTTCATTTAATAAACATAACCTGTAGTAGTACATAATTGTATGTGAATTGTTTTGATTACAATCTGCAGAATTACTTTACGTTGCCTATTTATGTATATTTATTTCTATTTCTCAGTTTTAATCACTGGTGTCTGTACAGCATCAATAGGGATCGCCATTGTTGTTTATGTATGTGTGACGTCAAAAACTGTAACTGGGAGTACAATGATCTAGTACGAGTTCAGAAGTAGTAAGTTACGGGTTTGACTGCCATTCCAGGGCACTTTCACGGGTATAAGGTTTTGAAAGCACGAGTTACGGGTTGCCTGGAACGCAGCATGAGACAATAGACTTAAAAGAAATGGACAGAGTGACTCCGCTGTTTTTGACGGAGACCAGTGAAGTATATTAGAAGCACTTTTCCGGTGAGGCTCGAGCGTTACTGCGCAGCTGCAAACTGAGCTTGCCGACGTAGATGTGACGTGAGCAATGTGTCTGAACATTGTAAGTCTTCTGGTAGCTGTGCAAAAGAAATCTCAATAATTCCCAATCTTGCAGAGACGGAGAGCGTAGGTATATGTAAGGAGATAACATAGGCACAGGCTAATTATTGCTAACTAAAATGCTAGTTAATATTAGCAATTAAACTTAAACAGCTAATGTACGTTGAAACTGCCTGCGAGCTTCTCCTGTACTGTACGGTAATTCCTCTACTATGCAACAGTGAGTCGCGTGGTTATGACACAATTGTTAGCCTATTTTTATAAAAAACGTCTGCTACGGAGCCATAACGTGAGGTACAAGGTAATGGAGTCTTTTATACATTGTTGTGTTTCTTTAGAAATAAACAATGGACAAATGAAGTCTTTAAACACTTCAGATGTAAAGTTATTCGCTGTCAAAGTGACGCCAAAATGAATGGCAGTCAATGGGATGCTAACGGCGGGAGTGCTTCGTAGCGTTAAAATGGCGGCTTCGCTCTGAGGAGGCAGGCTTGCCCCCTTGCATGAGACTGTGTTTCAAGTCTGGCTCAAAATACTTACGTTTTCCCAATGAAGGTGTGAAGAACAGCAACAACAACAGCAGGATGACTTTCTTCATCATGGCACCACAAAGGCTGTTGAAAAAATAAACAAAAGACAGGTGAGTATGGAGAAATTGTCTGATCTGTGCTGTTGACAAATCAAGTGACCCACAATGTTTGATGCTGTCTGCCACAACAGCAGAACTGCATTTTCTTGTATTGATTCATAATCCTGCTTGCATGACAAAGGTAAACCACCTGCTGTAGCTGAGATGTTTTGTTATTGTCACACACTCTGCTCTGCTTGAGGGTAAAGGTGTAAAATACGTGCAATACTTCAATTAATTTAAAGCCCTTGAAGACATAATTAGGAAGAGATAAGTCATCCACAAGTGAACTATTTAGAATACTGGATACATTAATGCAGAGATAGTATATACTTTTCAGCGGTGATACAGAACATAATTACAAAAGCAATCAGTTTGAGAACATTACTGAATCCTGTCTTTGAACTTAACTTACAAAATATCCTTAAACAGGCATGATAATTATATTAAACTGACACAAAATCTCAGAACAGTAAATGTGATGAACTGAAAGAAACTCTACAGTGAATGTATGCCATTTCACTCAGGATTAAAAAAACATCATCTCCGTTTCTATCTACCTCTACCAGCTGGCACATGCAGCGTGACTGATTGCATAACCTCGGTTAAGGCTTTTGCCTCAACGAGAGAGACACACACAGCCGGAGGCGGGTTTGTCCGATTCCCATTCACATGACTTGGAAATCTGTGATTCCCTAGCCATGTGCAGATGTTTGAGCTATTACTGAACCCATGGGGAGGGCAGGGCAGGGAGGGGGGGGGAGAGAGAGAGAGAGAGAGAGAGAGAGATAGAAAATAGATACTGGAGCTGATGTTGCACTTCCTCACATGCTCTCTCCCTTTCTTCTAATTACTTATGACGAATTGTTGCTGTCAGTTGAGGATTTGACATATTGAATAGAGAGATCTCTTGACTTGCTCTACTCCATCGAAGGCCAGGAAAAAGCTGAAGTACCGACATGCATGTTTACATTCTTACACATACTACCTCCAAAACCGTCTGCCAGCCCAGACCCAGTCCGTCAGCTATAAACCTCAGAGCCATCACACGCTTCGCACTCACAGTAGCAAATGCAACCGATCACCCCCTCAATCAGCACTTCACATTACTACCATCTTGTCGGAGATAAAGAACACTTTAATGGAAAAGAGCTCGCTTCAGCAGGGGTTTTGTCCCCTCTGCAATGGCAGCCCTGAAAAATCTGCCTCTGGATGCATACATGGGAGATTTTGTGTACTGTCTATATCTGTATGTTTCTGTGGAATGTTCTTAAATAAAATAAAGTTGGGTCTAAATAAATGCTATTATATGCAAATGACTCCTCTCTATAACACCCCTATAACACCACTCTTCTTTATGGTGCCTTAACTTCAATAACCTCACCATGATCTGATAATTGGCATTAAGGTCAAGGATTAGCCACCTGCTGTATATAGCCTTCTTACGTAATCAGTAGCCCAAAATGAATAAACTGCTAAGCTGGGAAAGCGTTGGCCAACAGTAAGAATCTTGTTCCCCTGGCCTTAACAGATAATAAGGTCTGGATATTTCTCAGTTTTACCTCAGGAGCCCCTCATCTTATTTGTTAATTACATAATGTATATCCCTCCACAGTTATGGCCATCATAGAAAGCCAACTTACATTTAACTGCTTGCTTACTGACCCACTGCTCCATAGTTGTACATATAGTTTAACGTGGTGAACAGTTATGTAGCACAGTTAAAATGACAGATATACACTTGAGAGAATTACATAGAAGCGACCAACATTTAAGGTAATTATGTAAAATGTCTCATGTCTTGAAATAGAGCACAGGCTTTAGGTGAATAATACCCAGAGATATACCTGCATGATCTATAAATTCACTACATTTTTATGTAACATACAAAAACAATCTGAAATAAATCAGTCGGGTCATGGTGAGACTATGAATCATTTACGATTTGTGTTCGCCCGCTGCCTCTCAGTATCAAAAGGTGGGAAGAGTACAGGTCAAATGACATGTTGAGGTAAAAATGTGAGCAGCGAAGCAAGATGATCCCCTCCGGGCATAGTAGTACAACAGCCGACCATTGCAAAGGTGATTAATAAGGAATGTTTGTTTTCTTTAATAGAAGTCCTGATTCTAGGAATAGCAATACACAAAATACCCTTAATGATTTACTGCACAGCCACATATATCAGTGTTATATTAAATAATTTTTGTCATGCAGCGCACATAAAATAAGCAAATGAGCCTCCTTTTCCTCAGGGCATAGCTGCTCTGCTGTAGCCACTATCATAAATGAAAGCTTCAGCATAAAGACAATACAGTGACGGTGTCTTCAGATCTACAGCAACTATTGCTCCACAGTGAATTCACACACAGTAGATCAACAGGTTTAGCATGTTAGAAATGTGGCTCGTTGTTGCAACAGCTCCTTAAGTAACTGCCCTCATAACAGAAAATATAGATAGTGTATGTTACAATTTGAAAGTTCAGCCATGGATAGAAGAAAAATGTAAAACATAGATAGTGTACATTGCAATTTGTAAATCTGGCCATGAATTGAAGGGATATGTAAAACAGATAAGAGGAATCCCTCAAACTGCTTTCATAAAATGTTGACCTGTGCTCCTCCAGAGCAGACTAAACACTTCTTGGTACTGTAAAATAACCGGTTTGATCATCAACTGAAACTAGGAACTAGGAACTAGGCACTTTTTGTTTCTCAGAAAGGTATTTACCGGCAGAATGCAACAGAAAACAAGATGTCTAACTTGAAGTTGCTGAATAAATTTTAAGGAGATGAAAGATTTAGTCATACTACTGGTGGATACTGTAGACTTACACAAGCTTAAGATCCCAGTTTAATACCAATCGATATCTTTTGCTCTGTAATATACAATTTCCGTTTGTACATTCACTGTACAGCGAGAGTTAAAAAATACACAGAGCTACACTAAGCTCAAGGTACAACAATGTGACACACAATCTGCATACAAAAACACACGCAGGTACACAGAAGTATGGTGGCGCTTACTTACTCACAAACAGCCATGTGCATGTGTCTGCATTAATGGATAAACGACCCCCAGAGCACATTTATGTCAACTACATACAGTAAACCATTAAAAAAAACACACAAAAAAACACAAATCATGTGTTGTCTATTTCAGCACTGTTCCAGCTACACTACCTACAACACTTTTTACTAATTTGTTATTGTAAATGTGTAGCCCTGTGAAATTGTACTTCCTGGTCTTGGCCAACTCTATCCTGTGCCCTCCGGTGTTTTAAAGCACTCACACAATGGGAAAAAAAAGACTTCAAGGACACCAGACCACACAGCCTTGACGTTAATAAGTAGATTAGTAAGATAAAAGGAAACAACTGAATAGTGGGCCACTACAGTTCCACACATTAGCTTGGTGCATGTGTTTAAAGGTGAATTCATTGAACATCTGATTTCTCCTGACACAGCTAGGGTGTGAGGGATAGATTTGACCGTAGGTGGCTCTGCTAGGAGATAATTGCGACTGCAGGCATGTGCTTTTCTGATGGTGGGTTTAAGAAAATCCCAACTCAGCTCCATCTGGTCTGTCCCTGACAAATAGAAACACTGAGTGAGATAGCCATGCTGTGTATGTACACATGAGAGGGAAGAATGAATACTTCTTTTGTGGTTTAATTTAAAAACAAATAAGGCAGAGTGCATTAGTAAGTAATTGCCTTACAAAAGAGCATAAGGTTGTGAAAAGAATGTATTCTCATGAGTCACCACTTCTGTTGGCCATTACTGTCTGTGTCACAGCAGCAACAGCACCAAACAGTACATTATAAATACTACTGTACTATAATGTCAGCTCACCTGTACAGAGAATACCCACATTATAGTACACTTTCTGTAATATTAAATGAGCCTTTGTTACAAAACAAAAGGTCAAAACCAGCGCTGCCTTTCTGATCTGGAGAACTGATCAACCTGATCTCAGAATTATACCCTTTAAATGTGAAAAGCTGTTATAATTGGTGTGCAAGCATTTGAAAATAAAGGCACAATCAGTCTACTGATTAAAAAAAGAATCCTAGATGGATTTTATGCCTCAATCATGCTGTGTGACCTATTAATGACAGCTGCAGTTAGCATGCAACACTGACTGTATAAAGGCCAGTGCAGGGCTAACAGTGGAAAGAGTCAGTAAGCTGCAGGCACCTATTGAGCTGATCAGTTTGGTGCTATAATAGCCAATGGCCTCGTTCAACTCTTCTTGACCAGCGGAGGACCAGAACATGAGAATGGAAATCCCATTATGTGGCTGACACCCCAGCATCATCATCATCCTAGGCTGAAGGAAATAACCTGCCAATCAGTCAGCTGTCAACCAGGGAATATGCCTTAATCCAGAGGAACACACAAAGAGTATAGGTGTAAACTGATTCATAGTATGGTTATTGTTATTTGTGACTAAACTTCCCATTGTTTTGGTATTTCCCTCTAAATTAATTTTGTGGTCAGGTTGTGAAAACGTATAGGGTTAGGGTAAGAAGATATATCCATCCAAAAACTAACCATGCTTTTTCATCTCTATCTCATTTAATAATAAACACTTTAACATAACTGCTTGGGTCTTTAACTGTAACAACAAGCATCAACAACAGGTTTGATCTTCTTTTAAATGATATGGCAATATGGTCCTTCATAAACATTAGCTGTTACATGCGCTTCTAAGCAGCTTGCAACAATAATGTACAGATAAGGACTTTATAACATCATCTGTAACGTTCAAATAATGATATTTTAAATGCATTAAATTGCTGTTTTAAAGCCAACATGGTTGGTATGGGATTATTTTTGTGCCTTTAATTCCAAGCAAAACTTCTCAAGTATCAAACAAAAATCACTAACTCAAGCAAAAAAAATGTCATCTCAAAAGTAAAACTTAAAACTTGCAAACAAAACATTTGTGTAGTCGTAAACTATTGGTCTTTTATTCGTTCAGTTCCCTATGCTTCTTTCTCAATGATCAGTCTTTTGCTCTCCATCGTGTCTCTCCATCATGTTTGCCTTAATTGCAAACGTGATGTAGAGAGCAACTCAACTGTAAACAAAAGGACATATTATCAAACGAATAAAATATATAAAAAATAGTTTACGACTACCCAAATGTGATGTTTGTAGGAGTTTTACTTTAGAGATGTCAAATTTTTTTTTTGCTTGAGGTAGTGATTTTTGTTTGACATTTGAGAAATGTTGCTTGGAATTAAAGGCACAAAAAGAATCCCATAGATTGGAACAAAAATGATCCTGATTGGGGGGGGGGGTCGTCAAACGGTCCATCATCTGTAACTGGCCTGAACACGCTGCCCACCAATGAGAAGCGTATAGTAAACTCTACGTGCTCCGCGCCTGTGTTCACAATACAAAAGATAAAATGTAAGCTGTATCTTACCAGCAGCTGAGAGGAGTTTTAAGTCTCTAGCTCGGTGCCTTAGCCGTGGTGACTCCTCTGTCGGTTCCCAGCAAAGCGGAACTTATACTATTATAACTGGTTTACCGGGATGGCAGGGGAAAAGAGTAGCTACATGCGTTGCCGGCAGCTCAGCCGTTCTGCCAGCGACTCAGCTGAGAATCGCAACATCCACTCTCCGTGCCTACCTCAATGATCCTGAGGAGGGCGGGGCAGATTGTAAACCCTACCCCCGGCTTTGGTGGCCACCATACAGTCTGTGGTTGCCACAGAGGAGGGACAAACTGATGAGTGTGACGTTCAGCAGAAGTTTTTCAAAGGCGTAACAATTGAAAACGAATGGGAGATTTGGGAGCTTAAAATGTGTTCAATCTTGTCATTCAGATTGATTTGTTTTGTGTGTCTACCCAATGTCTTTTATATTAGGCCTATTTCATTGTTCATTATGTTCAGGGATTGTGTGTAGTGGTTGTGGTTAAGGTAGGCCTATCTCTCAGGATTTAAATGCCAGTCAATGCAATTTCCTCCTAAGTGAGAAAACAGAGAGGGAAACCTATTTCTACTCCAAAGAAGCCTATCTTTCCAAAATGTAAACACATTATCTCACAATCTGTTGTACCATCAGGGAATTCCCTGGTAGCTTAAAACTTAATACTGCCCTGTAGTACACCAATACACTATGCCTTAGCTTGCTGTAAGTATATATTTATTTTGTGTATAAAATATATAACCTGTGGGTTTCTCAGCAAAACAATAAAAGTCATCTCTCCTCAGTACAACACATGCTGACCTTGTTTTTACACATGGTGTAGATACTGAGTTTGTTTAAGTTAAGGATGTATGTATCAGTGACCACAAATGTATTTTATTTGACATTGGCTTTACATTGGAGTCTCAACCTTCTTGCCATATGAGACCCACCCGTTTCATAAACAAGGCTGCGGCTGTCAATTTTACTATGGGGTTTGATGACAGCAATATTGTTTCAAATGATGGAAAGGTGGACACTGTAGTCCAATCATTTAACAACCACTGCTCCTCTGTGCTTGATAAAGTAGCTCCACTTTAACTTTGTAAGATCCCCTCCAAAAATCCATCCTCATGGATAAATGAAACTATCCAGTATTTTAAGGTGCAAATGTCGAATAACTGAACGCTTGTGGAAAGTCACCAAGCTCGAAGTACACAGACTGCATCTCAGAGAATATATGGGTACCATTTACTGTATGTCATGGTGAAGGCTGGGGGATCCTCCTATACTTCTCTAATCTAATAGCTTCCAGCAAGAACAATCCTTAAGTAATTTTTGATACTGTAAACCATATTATTTATATTTATATTTAATTGTCTCTCCTAGCACAATAACCTACCAATTAGTCCAACTAATTATTTTATAAATAAGGTTGCAAATGGGAGATACTGTGGGAGATGCTGCGGGAGAGGGGGTCCCTTCTCAGGACCATCCAATCTCTGTATGACCAAAGCGAGAGCAGTGTCCGGGTTCTCGGCAGTAAGTCGGACTCGTTTCAGGTGAGGGTTGGCCTCCGCCAGGGCTGCGCTTTGTCACCAATCCTGTTTGTAGTATTTATGGACAGGATATCAAGGCGTAGTCGTGGTGGGGAGGGGTTGCAGTTCAGTGGGCTGGGGATCTCATTGTTGCTCTTTGCAGATGATGTGGTCCTGATGGCATCATCGGACTGTGACCTTCACTACTCACTGGATCAGTTCGCAGCCGAGTGTGAAGCGGTTGGGATGAAGATCAGCACCTCTAAATCTGAGGCCATGGTTCTCAGCAGGAAACCGATGGAGTGCCTTCTCCAGGTAGGGAATGAGTCCTTACCCCAAGTGAAGGAGTTTAAGTACCTTGGGGTCTTGTTCGCTAGTGAGGGGACAATGGAGCAGGAGATTGGTCGGAGAATTGACGCAGTGGGGGCGGTATTACATTCAGTTTATCGCACCGTTGTGACAAAAAGAGAGCTGAGCCAGAAGGCAAAGCTCTCGATCTACCGGTCAGTTTTTATTCCTACCCTCACCTATGGTCATGAAGGCTGGGTCATGACCGAAAGAATGAGATCCAGGGTACAAGCAGCCAAAATGGGTTTCCTCCTTAGAGATAAGGTGAGAAGCTCAGTCATCCGTGAGGAGCTCGGAGTAGAGCCGCTGCTCCTTCGCGTCGAAAGGAGCCAGTTGAGGTGGTTCGGGCATCTGGTAAGGATGCCCCCAGGACGCTTCCCTAGGGAGGTGTTCCAGGCACGGCCAGCTGGGAGGAGGCCTCGGGGAAGACCCAGGACTAGGTGGAGGGATTATATCTCCAATAGTGTTGACGAACTGACCGAAGAGCCGGTTAATTAACCCGAGTTGTGTCACTGAACCGGGAGAATCGAGTGCCATACGTCAATGAACCGACTCACTCCTGTTTTTTTTTACCTCATTAGTGCCTCCACTGGAGTGGTGGTAGAATCAATCAGGAAATGGGCTACCTCGAGCAGCACGATTGGACTGAAAGAGTTGAAGAGTTGTAGATTGGAGACCGCTCACCAGGCTACTGAATGAGGCCGAATGTAACCGTGCAACCACTCGAGTCTAATGTAATCAAGCATTGTCTTGGTTCTCGGCAAGTTTGAGTTATTAACCAAGCCTTGTTTCTAGTGCATCTTAGATTATTGTGTTCATGGCAATTCACACATTATTGATGGGGAAGCACATCACATACAAATACACGTCATGTTATCTTGGTAGTTATGTTAAGTTAAATGTTAGAGAAGTGAATGTTGCAGGCTGTCACGAGGAGACCGCGCACCAGGCTACTGAACGAGACCGAATGTAACCGTGCAACCGCTCGAGTCTATGTAATCAAATGGGTGTCTAGGTTCTCGGCAGTTGAGTTATCAACCGATCCCAGAAACCTTTATTTCTTGTGTATCTTAGATGATTGTGTACATAGAAATTCATTACCGATGGATATCACATATAAATACACGTCATGTTATCTTGGTAGTTATGTTAAATTAAATGTTTGTTACATGGTAGGTAGGCTGTCACGAGGAGACCGCGCACCAGGCTACTGACCGAGACCGTAACCGTGCCTAATGCATGAGTCTATGTAATCAAACGGGTGTCTTGGTTCCCGGCAAGTTTGAGTTATCAACCGATCCCAGAAGCCTTTATATCTCGTGATGTTTTAATGGCTACTCATGCTGGAGACTGTTCAGTCTTGGTTTTATTGGACCTCAGCACCTCATTCAATATGTTGACCACCATATTCTAATCCATAGCCAAATGTAGGTCTGCTGTGTCCCTAAATTAAATGGAGATACTAACACATGCTTTTACGTTATAGATCGTCCTTACACCGTTTACAGACTTTCCTAAATGCTGCTGCTAGGCTTTTAAAACGATCCAACAGATGGTCACATGACACCTATTTTAATCTCTCTGCACTGGCTTCATTCATTTTAGGGTTAGCGTTAGGCAGCATGTATTTTTTGTCTCCTTGTATATTTTATGTGGTGTTTTATCTTTGATTTATTTATTTGACTGTGAAGCACTTTGTGACTGGTGTCTGTGAGAGGTGCCATATAAATAAACTTTGCTTGCTTGCTTGCTACCTTAGTGATTTTTACTCACTCTACCTACGTATGAACAAATATTGTAAACCATGTTGTGACCATCCGAACGCTGTGACCTTATAAAACAGTGTGTGCCCTCTCTCCTCACTGGTTCCTCTTACTGGAAGCTGTAAACATAGCGAAGTCTCCCACATGTCATCCCTATCTGTCTCCCCCTGCCCTCCCATGTTCTGTCCCTGAGTCACTCTCTTAATTATGCATTGATGTGTGTGTGTGTGTGTGTGTGTGTGTGTGTGTGTGAGAGAGAGAAAGAGTTTATACTTAAACTGTTGATATGACGTGAATACCGTATGTAAAGGATTAATACACTTTGTAATCCTCTATTATAAAGGGACACACATCCTTTAAAAGAAAAGTACAGCCATAATTGATAGGTTTTTACAGCAGGATGTAACCCTGACCATGATGTTAGCACTAAAACAGAATGTAATGTCTCGGTTTGTGTATTTCTGTCTAAATAGTAAAAAGTATATTTAGCTTGGAAGCTGTCTTTACCCTAAATAGGACTAAAACCAGTATGGAAAAATGATGTGTGGATAACTCCTGTGATTCTTAAAAAACACAAGTGCTCTGTGCAGGTACACAACATGCAGGCTGCAAAAGAAAAAACATGCACGCTGCACATTTCAGCTGTCCGAAATTCACAAAGGTGAATGAATTTCAAAGTGCACAAGGAAAAACAGACAGCTGGGAGGAAACAGCAGGAGACAGAGACAGATTATTTGTAGGGATCTTTAGGGATCTCCTGAACCGAACTTCCTTTCCTTTGACACACACACACACACACACACACACACACACACACACACACACACACACACACACAACACACACACACACACACACACACACACACACACACACACACACACACACACACACACACACACACACACACACACACACACACACACACACATATATGCATGCATTCATGTGAAAGAATTCCTGGAAAGTGGTGACTGTGGATCTTCGGTTGAATTGTTTGAAGAAATCTTTAAAGAATGAAGAAAAACAAGAATTGTTCAGATATTCAGTATAAAAACAAAATATAAATTTAACATGTCCAAAAACTCAATCATATTTAGATCATATATCTTTACAGTTTTTTTTTAATCACTTTGGTACAATTTTCACAAGTAAGGTGTACATTTTCAAAACTCTTAGTACAAATATCCAAACTGATCACACTTGTAACGCAGCTAGTCATTCTTTCAAAACCTGATGTAATGTTTTCAGTCCACATTGGCAAAGGTGTCATTGTTCTCCTCAATTGCCTGCTTTATTTCTGACAGCCGTATATCATTCCTGGCCCTCACCATTTCCACCACTGCCAACTCTTGCTGGTCGGTCAGCACACGGCCACGACCACCACTATGGGGTTTTCTGTTAATTCTAAGCATAGAACAGAGAATACTATCAATAGATCATGCTGTACAAATACTGTAACATGTTAACATGCATTACAATTTACTGTGAATGTAATAGTATACATCTTCCACACTTACCGGTTTTCTTGGAGAAAGGTTCGGATGATAGAATTGACAGTTGATCTGTTTAGATTTGGCTCAACTAATCTGGCAGCTTCTGCCATAGTAAGGCCTCGGTTCACCGCATGATCAACGATGATGGCCCGGACTTCATTAGAGACAACAGTTCTGCCTCCCCCTCTCCGATGACCAACCCTTTGATGGGCCCCATGCCCACCTCTCTGACGGACCCCATGCCCACCTCTCTGACGGATGCCATGCCCACCTCTCTGACGGATCCCATGCCCACCTCTCTGACGGATCCCTCTTCCACGAGCTCTTCTAATTCCTTGCTGTCTATCCTGGTCCATGTTGAAAGAAATTGCCAGTGTTTAGACCCTCACTTTTATATCTAATGACCAATTGTGGTTACCCCATCTGAAATCAATTAGCAATTACGAGTCTTCATCAGGTGTGGTTATTTTATATGTTCTTACAAACACATATTTTATTTCTATAGTTCTCAAAATCCATATCCTGTATTGCTGAAATGGAAATATATAGGTTTACCAAATGGTTAAGTGATTAACCATTAAGATCAGTTGGATTAAGTGTTGGTCAAATGTATTTACACAAATCAGATGAGAAGCATATCAAAAGTATTGTGAGCATTGCATTGTGAAAGACAATTACTTCATATGAAAGGTAAGTCTTGATGACACACTGATTAGGTGTGGTGAAAAAGTGAATGTGTAATTTTGTGCGTTGTACTTAGTCAATTGAACATGTGATTACATGTTTGAAAAAAAAAACTTTTTGATGATCTGCTTTGAGTTTTGTACTAACAGTTGTGAGGTTTTACCACATACTTGCGATAATAGTACCAAAGCGAATAAAAAAAACTGTAACACATTCTTTATAATTTCCTACATATTTTCATTTACACATCACAAAAACATACATGTTTACATATGTCCATATTCACCATAGAATAATAAAAAATGTATATATATGTTATACAGTAAGATCATTATGTGTTTTGTGCGTAAGGGGAGTCAAAAGTACGATATTTTTCTCTGAATTCCAGTGGAGGAGAGGTAGGCCTCTAAAGTTGCATAAAAGGGAAATACTCAAGTAAAATAAAATGACCTTTAAATTTGTACTTAATTACAGTACTTGAGTAAATTCCACCACTGGTATCAAAGTCTTGATCTACTGTAGGCTACATGCCCTCTTCTTGTGAAAAAAAGCCTTCCTGTCTGAAAAATGTCAGTGACTTGTGTATGATGTCCATGAAGTCAATGATGAGTGAATAAAAAACCCGTCTCTAACATATTTTATTTAAAGAAAAAACGATAGCATATTAATATTGATTTTTTTGTTTGTTGGCTGGCTTATTGATAAGCCTTGGTGCATATTTTCATGAATGCCTAAACGCAGCTATTTGTGAGTAGAAAAATTCCGAGCCAAACATTTGGACAAAGTGTCTGATTGTATTAAGGGTGGCTTGGGAAATCGCCGGCCCTCCCCATTTTAGCTCTACTTAGAAGCAATAATGTTACGTAATATGACCATCTGCTCTTCATGTTGATTTAAAAGTCCTGTGACATAGCATGGTGAATGTGAACATTTGAACCAGGACGCGCTTGATGAATGTAGAAGACGTAGGCCTATTGTCCTTTTTACTTCATGTCTTTCATAATAAACGAGTTCGTGTTGCGTGTACGCAGCAGCAGAGGATGCGTTAGATGTTTTTGGTGTGACAGCTTGCATGCCTGTGCTTGCTTTTTGATGCTGGCGCTGGTGCAAAAGAAGGTCTTGAAAGAAGAGAAGCACGAGCTGCAGTCAGAGATGAAGGACTGAGTTCCACCTCACCTCTTCCTCAATAAAACATTTCACAGTGTGTAACTGCGCTTTGTGTCTTTGACATTTGCTCTGTTAATCACTGGACCATCTGGTGTCAGGTTTCAGGGCCAAACCGGCACAACCGATCAAGAGATCACGGCTATGTAGTGACATCTAGCGGGGCCTTTGTGAACTGGTCCAACAAAGCATTCTGTGTTTATGTAGTCTAGAATTTCATTAGGCGGCAGTATAGGACCAGTGTTGCTCATAAAAGTGATTAAAGAAACAAACAACATTACATTCACATGTCTCTTGATATGTTAGCGAGCTGTGAATTAATATAAATGATCGACAAAAAGTCACATAGGCCTATTATACCCTAAACACATGGCTAAAGATATAAACCAAAGAGTTTGTAAATGAATGAACCCACTATGTGAATAGGAATTCTTCACATACTGGACCAATGAGTTGTAATAGCTACAGTTCTTAATCGATTTGGCACATTTACTGAAATGTATCACTGCCATTGTAAGCAACTCATGATTATACATCCCCTAGTAGATTACATTCACGTGGATATTGTATTTTATTTAGTAGGTTTTCTTTTATTGTCCATGCTATTCATGTGGATTTGATTTGATCCTGTTTGGGATGTATGTGTATGTTGTGTGTGATGTCTGTAAACTACTGGGACCTTGAATGTCCCCTTGGGGATCAATAAAGTATCTATCTATCTATCTATCTATCTATCTATCTATCTATCTATCTATCTATCTATCTATCTATCTATCTATCTATCTATCTATCTATCTATCTATCTATCTAAACTTACAATTGTCAAAACTCTAAGTAGTCTACACCACGTGGTACTTTCAGCACATCACCCCTTGTAAACTGCTAAAGGTGATCACTCAATCAAAAGAATTAAGTCATGTTTCAAATGTAAATAAATCCATCTATGAATAAATCGTTGTCACAGGTAACAATAGTTGCAATTAAAAACTTAAATATGATCGGTTTATTGGCTGAAATCATTATGTGTAGACTATATTGCAAATAAGACTTACATAAAAAGTACGTAATGTTATCATGTCATATGAAACATATTGCACGCATTAATAAGGAATTCCATATTGGCACATGTGGTAACCCTAACCCATCAATAAATCAATCAATCAATCAATCAATCAATCAATCAATCAATCAATCAATCAATCAATCAATCAATCAATCAATCAATCAATCAATCAACCAAAGCCTACATTATACATGCAAAAAATTGGTCACGACCCTGGCAACAACATTAACAGCCTACACATTATTGTGTCACGATATGTTTGTATCATTCATGTTTATCATGTTTTTTTCTGTTATTATTGATTACATTGTTATCCAGTGAGCTACTTCTATGCTATTAATCTATATGCTTATGTATTTTCACAGAGCTACTATGCTATTTTAGTCTATTGTTAATATCGTTATTTTCTCTTGCTTATCGCTTGTTTTTATTTAAAATTATAAATGTTGATCTAAATAAAACTAGAGTTCATGTAATTTCCCACGGTGACTCCTGTAACTTTTGCCTCTTCATCGACCTAAATTCGTGATGCGGATCAGATTGGCTGTGTTTTTCCACAAGCCCCGCCCCTGACATGAACGCGCTCAGGACTGAATGGTAATGACCTAATGACCAGAGCGAGTAACCACCTTCATGAGACTAGTTAGCTGGAAATGGCGATATTATATATTATATTGATACCTAAAAAATTCTAACAATATTAAACTCAGTTGCTTTGCCAGACACAGCCTCACACACCCCGAAAAAAAACACACACACCAGCACCACGCCCTCTGCATATTTTATTGGCCGACGAGGAACTTTAGGGAATTCATGTCGCACTTGATTGGTTGATGTTGACAGCAATCACGTTGAATCGGCACACGATTGGCTGAGCTGTTAGGAGGAAGTCAAGTGTCAAAACGTTTCGGGGGATAAGCTTGGAGTTGACAAAAGCGATCTGTTTTAGTTAAAACATTTTGGATACTGTTTTTTTTTTTAATTTCCAGGTTGTGTCCTGGACGGACCACGCTGGCGAGGGTTACGATATCCGGCTGCGAACCGAAGCCCCGTTCCGTGCCAAGGTCTCACCGTGGATTTGACCACCACCGCACGGCAAAGAGAGGAAAGTGGGACTTTATTGTCCAAGGCTAGCTAGCTTTGCCAAGCAGCTTTTTTTGTGTGTTTAGTGTGAACCGCAGGCTATATGGCTGCGATTTTCGAGCCGATATATGGACTTTCAGAAGATGAGGTAAGATTAAATTTCACCAAAGCTTTGTTATGCAGACATCAGTCATGAATAGCTGTCTCTCATTAGGGGTTCAGTCCTTAACAACAACGCTAGCTAACAAGCCCTCACCGACGGTAACATTCCATAGTGATGTTCGGGCAGCTGTCAATTTCCTGCCCTCTTGTCTGCGTGTCCGCTGGTTTACTAACCTTAATTTCAGTAACAGATGCACCATTTTTCCTTCAGAGTATTGGAATTAAACCGTCCAGTTCGACCGAGCAGGCTTAACTGCCTCGCTATATCCTCTATTTGAATTCATGTATGAACGACTTGTAGCTCCAAAGTGCTATTTTGAAAATGAGCCATTTTTTGGGTGGAGGGCTAGGTGGCATGTAAACTAAACAACTGATTTAAACACCGCTTTTCTCAGTGATCCAAGCTGTTTGATGGTGAGCTCACCGCTAAACGAGTTGAAAGCGGAGTCATGCACGTCTTAAACTGTCAACTGAGGTCGATATTTCAGAATCATATATATTATTTGTTAATATTATTATTACCAAAGTAAGTTTTCACTTTCAAGGAATTTGCCATGGTTTATTTGCTGCACATAATACACGTTTTAGTAAAGGGACTATAAGCAATAAGGCAAAGTAACGTTACTGCTACCGTCAAGAACACAAATCCAGAATAGCTACCTTAGTGATGTCCTTACCTTTAGGACAGTAAGCAATTGGCTGATTTATATTTGCTAATAATTTGTTGGATTCATGTTGACATTTTAATTTTTTTTCAAAAATCTTCATTAATTTGCTTGATGATGTTCTAGTACCGAAACGTTTTCAACAGTGTGCGGGAGTTTCTTTGCAACTTTTGACTTGCTTACCCCTCCGACGCAGCTGTCTCACGTTATACACGTGCAAAGTATTTTTCTGTAATAAACAAACTTTCAAAAAAATGAATAATTTGGTGCCCCCCCCCTGCAGTAACTCTGAGGACCCCCTGTTGAGGATCTTTGATGTTGTGTAAATGAATTAGGGCTGCAGATGTGAGGACAGTATCCGGTTGCGATAATTTTGACTGATTTTGCGATATGATTCACGATATTGGAGGGGATAATCATTCTTGTATCATTATTCTCATTTTCATTAAAAAATATTAAAACTAAATAAAAATGATTTATAATATGATTTTTGCGAGGGTCTTTACCAAACAAATACTTTTTCTTTAGTCTGTAGGAAATGATTAGTAGGCTGAGACGTCCCCGCAGCACCACAATACTTAATTCAGAATGGTTAGACACATATTTTGCCTTTCACAAATATTGCGCCACCCCTGCGATTGGGATATTGGACTAGTCCATATTGCGATTTCGATTAAATTGCGATTAATTGTGCAGACCTAAAAGTAATTATGCAAACGTTGTTTTACATGGTAGCGCGATAGTCACGAGTCAAACATGATGACACTACTGAGTGAAAAACTAATTTGCTAACCGAGCTGCTGCCATATCACCAACTACCTGTCAGACATTTAATATTCATTTGTAATGCAGTCTAGTCAACTAGTAAGACTGGAGATTTAGTTTTTTTGGATGATTTAAAGATCATTCTTTCATGTTTATTAAAGGTTCTCAGAGGAAACTAGACATGTGTCTTGGTAGATACACTGAACATTAAAGCCCCACATATCTGAATAGATATTCTAAAACCCATTAAATGAGTTTTTCAGACGTTTTACAGTTTTTTTTAAGATCAGACCAGGTAATGATTAACTTTATTTCACTGGTAATGAACAATCTATCTCAGCCAGGGTTTGTGTTTGTGCTGCTTTCTTGATGAGGTCTTTTCACTTTCATAGCCCTGTGGTGCCCTATCTGTCAGTCATTACTGGAGGGGAAGCATTCCAGTAAAAAAATCCACACACTGACTGCAACATTGGGGACTTCAGAAAGGGTTGGGTAGTGTTTGGTTAACATTCACCATATTGCAGGAGTTAATTCACATCCTGTTATCTCCACAAGTAATGGTTTTTAAGACAAATGTGGCCCTACATTCCATGAGACACTGCACTTCCTGTGACTATGAGGCAAACATTCAGAAATGTTACACACCGTCTGAACAAGGCCATGGCCTAAGGTAACATCTGGGTTGGTCTGGGCTCCGGTCCCCACTCCTTCCTTTGCTCCATTCTCTAGCACTTGTCATGTAGATAATTGTGCCAAAAGTTGTTGAAAGGCTTTATGTAAATATTACCTGTACTCAGAACTACCACCAAGAAGCTGTGTGTCAGTGATTTTACTTGAGACCCCATTTCAAGTTGCAGTCAAGTAGAGAATCGAGTGTGTGAAGCTGTAAACCAGACATGGTGTGTGGTGGTTTGACTCAACGTATAGTTTCTTCTACAGGAGGTGCTGTGGGAATTAGCATGCGCACATAAACTAAAAGAACATCCTGTTGTTCTCTGCAACAATTGTTGTGTCATTTAGATAAAACTCATTTGGTCTCTATGTCAGGGTTATTGACATGAAAAATGCAGCTTGAAATGTTTGAAGTGGCTTGATTGTGAGGTTATGAGATCATTTTGTTTTCTCCATGAATTTGATTTAACATTTTCCTCTATTTCTTCTACAGCATGAAACGCGAGTGCTGCGGGTTAAGGTCATTGCCGGAATTGATCTGGCGAAGAAAGACATCATTGGAGCAAGGTGAGCATCACTTTTTACGAAGATGCTGTTTCATCAGTAGTTTCTTACACTGTTCAGGTGCACTGCCTCTGACATTGCACGTCTTTTACCCAAGCTTTTTTGCCACTGTTTTGTAACACACGCTATTTATATGAGAAAAGCCAAACATAAGACCAAGTGTAGGACCTGTGTAAATTCTTATTGCTATAGCATCCTGCCCTTTGATTTAGATGGACTCCTTTTAGTATGTCCTTTCAACATTGCACTTTGACTACACTTCTTTTCCTTATTAAGACCTTGAACTCCAAGTGTTAATCAATGATTACCCACCTGCCTCTCCCATCCTAGTTATAACCACCTCTATTACTTTTTTTTCCAGATAAAAGTGGTTGACTAATAATTATACCTACTACATACTTTCTCACATGAAAAGATGTTAAACTTAAATAACTGTCGGTCTTTGAAACCGTACAGCCTTTTTTATTATGCTGTCAGACCTCCTCTCTCTCCTTGTGTGATTCTGCGATGAAGTGTAACTGTTATCACAACTTTTGTGCAGCATTACATAATATCCCTCTGTGGAGTTTTTATTTGAAGTCTGTGTTTAGTTATTCTTTTGCATAGCTAAGCGCTGTGACTTCTGCTCTCTGAATTTGTAATACCTACTATACCTCTTTCTGTACTTGCAGCGCTAGAACACTGTGATTTATAGTACACAGAGTGACCATCAAGCACTGCTAAATCAGTAATAATGTTATATATTACACATCTTACTCAGGGGCCTAACTTTAAGTATAATACCTGCTTATTTTTAATGGGTTTATATTAAATGACTGAACCCAGAATGACCAACCATCCCTTCTGCTGCAGATTTGTTTTACCTTTAGGAAGTCATAGGCTGCCATTCTTTTCAAAGACGCATTTAAAACGGTTCACTGACGTACTGCTGGGCTTATCATGGGCATTCCTTGCCAAGTTCCCCCATTGGTATTGATGTCATACTATAGTCTATAAATCAATTCAGGTGTACAGGAAGTGTACACGCTCCCTTGAAAGCAAATTCCCAGACAGTTGAACTGATATTCCTGTTCAAGAATCAGCTCTTTGGTCCGGATAGCTCAGTTGGAAGAGCAGGCGCACATATACAGAGGTTTACTCTCTCTCCCCTTTCATGTCTTCTCCTGTCCTATCAAAATAAAGGCTGAAAATGCCCAAAATATAATCTTTAAAAGAAAAAGGAAAAAAAAAGAATCAGCTTTTTGGTCTGCAATGGTCCACTCAAATACCTGAATAAGTCTTTACATTAAAATGTAATGCAAATACAGTACATGTAGCAGTCCAGCAGTAATGCCATCCCAGGCTGAAGATCACCTGTTATCATTCAAGCGTCTCCCCGCTCCGCTAGAGATACACCCCAGGTCTATTTTCATGTGAGTTGCAGGCTTTTGGACAGCCAAGCAGGAAGTGAAACAGGAGAGCATCCAGTCAATTTCCGAAAATACACCCCAATATCGTATATGTCTCTTCTATATCACCACGGACTGCGAGAGATTCGTGGAGGTGGAAAAACATAATAGACACCACCGATCCTTTTTATAAGGACAACGCCAGAAAAGAGAAGGCATGGAGTTTAGAGGTAGAAGGTAGATACCACTAGCTTAATAAACACGTGATTGTTCTTTCAAGTACTTGTAGAGTAAGAATAGTTTAGATAAGACACAACCCATTTGGAGCAAAATATTACTCTTACAATCAGAATGAATTCTGTTATCCCAGATACAGTGTAACAGAAAAAAACCCTTTAAACTGCACTTTTTAATTATTTGGTATCTGGCTGAAATCACAATATGACTAGTGTAAGCCCCATTTTAGATTTAAACACTGTCCCTACTGTTGTTTCCATTATTGCATTGTATCTGAGCTATGAGCGAGCGGACGCTGTCGGAGAACGAGCCTGGCATGTTTGGCCCTGTGTCAGTGCTACTGACGTGCCAGAGTGCATGTGTTAGCATCCTGATGCCGTGCTGGCAGGACAGCTCAGCCTGGCTCAGGAGAAATCTGAACTGTAATGAAGAAACACTGAATGAGGTCTGGGTGTGTGGCTAGCTACCACAGGGAGACAGTGCTGACTTGGCAGTCTGTCACCTCATAAGATGCTCAAACAGTGCTGGCTTGTTCTTTTCTTCTTTTTGCTCCAAACCTGTTCCTGTTGCTGATAGCCTCTATTCTGTAATACTGTACAGCTACTTTGATCTATTGTGTTCTGCTCTGTTATTTCGGACTAAGTGAAACACCCCTGGGTTTTGGTTTTGTTCAAGTGAGGTGTTGATAGAAACCTGAGGAACTTGCATGCCATCAAACAACAAGTGGGCCGAGCATTTGAATCCAGCGATCCATGCTGGCTTTTATCTCCCAGTCTTGACATGAAGCAGCCTGTCTACCTCAGCAGGATTTTTGTTGATAGAGGGAAGGAGACAAGAAGGAGTCTCAGTGCAGTCGAAAAACAGTAGGCCCATTGTTTTAGTTTAGTCACAGCACATCACAGACACACACAAACGCACAATTAGAGGCTGTGGGGTTTCTGGAGACGTTCATTAATAATCAAGCAACAACGGGTTTGCTTTGGGTACATTTGCAGCTCATTTAGTTTTTTTCCCATCCTTTCCTTCCCTTTTCCTTTGGCTCCCCTCCAGCAACTTCCTCAGAATCAATGTAAGGCTGCGCTTCAACTGGCAGACCAAATCTAATTTTGGATATATCCTTACTGGAATAAGATTGCTGCTTATATCAAGTCTGGATGGCAAAAAATCCCCTGGAAACTGATTATGGCAAATCAGATTTAAAACACATTCATAGATGGTTTGAAATGTGATTTTCAATATATTATTCCTACCGTGTGTGTTAAGTCTAGCGACCGCAATCAAAATGTCATTTATTGCACAGGAAATGCAACACATAACACTAACTTCTTACCCAGAGCATGGGGGAAAAACAACAATTTAAGATTATTTGGTGTCACCTGGGAAGATTGAAAGCTCTGTGCCACATCAGACATTGTGATGTTGTGGAATAAGATGTTACATCTCTATTCTTCATGTCGCCTGCAGCTTGCTTTTTGACTTCCACATGGGAGAAACGCGTCATCTGTTACCTTATGTATATCCATTTAGTGTTTCCACACTATACAGTGGATGTGTGTCCTCAAATAACTAAATGACTGGAATAACTATGCACATAATGCAACAGATGGTGTACACATTGATAGAAGTTATTTCAGGACACACAGCAGATGAGGAGAAAAGGGCAGGGAAATGGATCCTTTATGGGAAACTTTGACACCTGAATTAGATGATCGATAAGTCAATTAATCGATTAGGTGAGAAAATTGATCAGCAACTCTGGATCACCGAATAATCATTTAAGTAAGGTTTTGGACTGTTCCGATATTCCGATATATCGGCCGATATATATTTAAAAACAAAATCCAGAAACGCGTAACAAAACAAACAGATTTCCCTAACATTAGTTATTTGTAGTTATGAGTTTATGAGTCCTCACTAAAATAATATGATAATGCAGTTTGAAAATAAACGTGTTTGCTGTATTGTCACAACAGAACAGAGGAACATCAAAATATATTAAAGTTCTGACAACAGGGACGTTGTAGAGCGCCATCTGGTGGACAAACTATGCAACGCCAACACTCAGAACATGGTTGAAGGATGTTTCGGCCGTTTTTATTTAATTTTTTAAATATTCATTTATCGGCCATCATAAATGCCGATACCGATAGTTTGGAAAATGCCTAATATCGGCCAATAATATCGGCCCGCCAATATATCGGTCGGGCTCTATTAAAAAGCAGAACTTACCTTGGAGTTTCCCGTCTACTTAGCTCCACTGAAGTCCAATCTGCCCTCAGCAGTCATCTTCCTTTCCGTATCCATTCAGAGTTTTTTTCTGTCGCCTACTATGAAAGGGTTATAAAAGGCAAGTACAATACAGAATCATGTGTAAAAAAACCTTCAGCCACCACGTTGTTTGTGTTGACAGTGCCACCTCTCCACATACTACGTGCTTTATGTAATTTACACAAGATAATATACACAAGAATAAATGGCATTATTATGGACAGAATACAGACAACAGGAATACATATACAGTAAGTGTGTAAGAAATGTAATCACGACAAGTAGCAAATCACTTTTGTAAAAGTGATTGATTTTGTTTGGTTTTAATGTAAAAAAGTTTTAAACCGGAATGTGCAGTTAGTAGTGAAGTTACTGTTTAAAAAATGTCCACTGTCACCACACACAGCCCTGTGAGAAGTTTTCCTTCTCAGGGAGGTTTTTGGCAAGGTTACAACCTGACACTGTACCTCGTGTTGCCTGTTGGGACTGAGATCACTCGAGTAATTGGTGTGCCTGGTGAATAGTGCAGCTCTGCCTCTCTATCCAGAACTCACTGGAGATTTTCTACCCTGTCAGCACCTTCAGATAAACCAATTGGCTATTTTTAAATGGCACAGTCACATACTCTGCTTACTATTTGCACTGCTCACCTCAAAATCATTTGCAGTTTCTATTTTTAGCACTCTGCTTTGTCAATAAGACATTAGTGCCTTATCTCATAATACCCAAATGCAAGCAGTTTTTATCTGCTGGGTTGTTGGTGGCAGACTCCGGTTTCAGGTCTGAAAACAAGCTGTGTGTCAGAGTGTAGGTAGCCTAGCAATATGGGCTCTGGCACCTGTGTCCACAGTTAATGATGTTAGATTAGATTGGAAATGGGACTAACTAAGCACACTAGGCTGTACAGATTATGTTATTTCCATTTTAAAGACCTAAAAGTGTGTCTTAGTACAGAGTATTAAAAACTGCCAAGTACTTAAAGTTCCCACTTGATGTTTGGTCAGATTTTTACTTTTTAGTCAGATATTGCCCAATTTAACCCATCATTTTGTTCATTGTATTTTGGCTTGCTTTCTTAAGTGTGGAGTGCTATCTGTACTGTGAAAGGCTCAAGATCCCTTTTTCGCCACTAATTTTTTTTTAATTCTTCTTTTGTTTCTGCAGCGATCCTTACGTCAAACTTTCCCTCTATGTTGCGGATGAAAACAAAGAACTTGCCTTAGTCCAAACAAAAACCATTAAAAAGGTAAGTCATAAGGTAAGAAGTGACTGGAACATACTGCTGCTCCTTCCTGGGTTCTGCACAGAACCTTTGGCTCGTAGCTTCAGACCTAATGAACTCTTATGTGTTGACACCGTACCAGATTGGCCACTCCTGCCGCAGTAATCTCCTCCCACACACCTGTACCACGGATAAACCGCACAGCCACTCAAATGTGGCTTCTGTTCACTTCCCTTTTTGAGTCACGGATTTGAGATCACCCTATCCTTCTAATCCCATCCCCAACACTATCACCACCTTTCCTTCAAATCAAGGCACTCATATCATCTTATGAGATGGAAACCACAGGAAGACACCAGAAGGCAGTGCTTCCTTTGCTGCTCAGAAGAGGGACATTGGGCGAGCTCTTTTCTCCCCGTGGCCTATTTTTTTTCACACCAGGGGGAGCTATTACTTGCTATTAGTCTAAGCTCCATTCAGAGGGTATTTAAATGATAAAGGGCTGTGATTTCAAACCAAATGTTCGTTGCTAACATTTTGGAATGCTCTGGGCTACATGGTTTAAAATGAAGTCTGTAGAGCTCTGCGGTACATGTTGTTCACATGTAATGCAAAACATGCAATGCATGTTATTCTGCAATACATGTTATATAATAATTGGGTGAAACCTCAATGAAGCGGTTTGCTTCGAACACTGTAAAGTAGCCTGACTCAGCTTCTTATATATTTTGTAAATTTCTCCTTTCTTGCTAGGTTAAGGTTAGCTACATGTAGCTGCCAGCCAACCCTCTGCTGGAGCCGGGCGGCTCAGGCCTCCATGCAGGCAGACATATGCTGCCAGTGGCCATGGTGGCCTTGCTGGATATAAATAGTTGACAATGCACTGCTATGTGGAGCAGAAAATGAAGCATCACTGCTCGCTCTCTTTCATAGGCTCTATGTGTCTTTAAGTGGGACACCTTTGACGGCATCTTTGTCGTTGAGTTGAGTATGGCTTGTGGCATGAGCAATGATAACAAATGAAGAGTCTGTCTGAGACTAACATCAGCAACTAGAAGCAACCCTGATCCTATATTTACATTTCCTATATACATTTCTCGAAATTGTCATTATTTCATCAAGAAGAGTTTGACAGATGTTGGGGTTACATGGGCTTTTCTTTTGGGCAGTGGGTTCATTTGTCTCAGCAGTTGTTTTAACTGAGATGCTATTTTATCGCTGCCGTAAAGTGTTTATTAATCAGAGTGACTTGTGAAATTAAGCCTTCATTGACATCCTAGTGTTTAAGTCATTTCAATCACCAAAGGAATTTTAATGAGATGTGTCACATAGTTCTCAGTCCAATAAAATATCAAATGTGTGAGGCAGAAGGAGAGAGTCTGTGTGTTGACACCCTGAGCTGATTCATCCAGAAAATGGATGAAAGTCCACATTGCTGTTAATTTAGGGACTAATGCCAATCACTGGTACATGTTGTTAGCCACAAAGCTCATCTAACAACGTAAGAGGATCATTGACGCACAAGCTTGAGCCTAATTTCTCACTATGGCTCTGAGTTCGATAGGTTTCATACATCTCTTCTGTTTTCTGTGTGAACTAATGACAATGTTTACTGTGCTTTAATACACAATAAATTATTATCAATCTAACCTCGTCTATACTTTGTGTTTCAGACTCTCAATCCCAAATGGAACGAGGAATTCTACTTTAGAGTGAGTTCAGAATTAGAACTCTTTGTGTGTTTTATTATGTGTCAGATTCCCTGTTTTCCTGCTGCGATGATCTGTTATTTCACTTGTTTACTCTGGAGTGGCAGCATTGTAAATCTTTGGATGGAGTTTAACTGAGACCGGAGTCCCACCTCCTCCACCACTATAATCAAACAGACCATATTAGACTTATAAGCTTAGCTACATGCGTATGATAACTCCTCCACTGGTTATGTATAAAAGAATTATAGTTCAGCCCTATGTTATGAAGATTCGAAGATTGTCTACCTTCTAGCCACAGTAGTCATGAGTTATTGTTACACAAAAACAAGCAGGCAATTGCCTACAAAGTGTTTGTATGCATGTACATCTACATTGGCTTTGTATGCCACATAACCACTGGATGACTGCTGTATAATCTCCGCTGTCATTTTGTTGCCAACACAGGTGTGTCCGCAGAATCACAGGCTACTCTTTGAGGTGTTTGATGAAAACAGATTGGTAAGATTCACACTTCATAACCTCTTACCCTTTACTCCCTCTGCATATATTACTCAGATATTACGCATTTCATTTTTTTTTATTTCTGCTTTCACCAGCAGTTGATTTATTTAGTTCCACCCACTGCGAACCTCATGTCTCCTTTTCATTTACTTCATGCATTTTGTCTCCACTTCAAGCTAAGTAGACATTGTACCGTTTACGTAAATAACATCTCATCTATTTCCCTGGTGATAATGGGTTTTCCAGTAGTACTTCACTTTTATGGTTTAGTCTCAATTATGCCAAAAAAACATCCATGTGCCACCAAATAAAATCTGTTTATTGCAGAACTAAAATTGGTGCACACTTGTATTGTTTTCCTATGCCATTTTTTTTCTTCTTCCCGGAATCGACTTTCATTTCACCACAGGGCACATTAACAACCTGGTATAAATTGTATTGACTTTATCTGCACCCCAGTGTTTTCACAGTTTTCTTTTTGTGAGCTCTCTGACACATTGCCAGATTTGATGTCACTGGATTTCAGCTGTAGGCTCTCAGTCAGTAGAACTCAAGCAAAACAAATACATTGCAGTACACATGGACAAAATGTGGACAGAGGAAGTGCACGGCCTGTTTATCTGCTAGTTTCATCTTTCTGCTTTAAGGCTATAGTCCACTAACAACTCCTACATTCATTCCTCTTATGTAAAATGTCTCAGATTTCCACCAAAGACGAGAACACTAGTTTCATTGACTTTTGAAATTAAGCCTGTTGTAGGTCCTCAGTTGCCATGACAACGAGATTGAATGTCTGCACAATGTCAAGAGTTGCAGCAATTAATAACAGCACAAGTAGGTCTTGATAATCGTTTCACTAATTCACGCTTTTGCACAACCTTCACCTTGGCGAACCGTCTTCAGAGGAGACAGGGGCGAGTGGAGTGGTTGTTCACATAATGAAGACATTGTTCTGTGGAAGAAGTGAAAAGGCTTCCCTCGACAGGAGATTAGGACTGCAGTAATATTTGCTTCGTATGAATTCTCATTAACTCTGGGGTCTGTGTCTTGAGTTTGATAAAACAAACAGCGGATGCAGCCCAACATAGTGCTGATGTTCTTGGCTGGATAAGGCACATTCTGTCTGGGCCTCGCAAGTTCAGGAGGACTACTGCTTTTGTGCATAGAGCACTGACGTGGGAGGTCGACAGATTTGAGCTTGTGATTTCAGCTTGTTGTCACACCACATTCTGCAGCTTTCCTGATAACTTTGTGAAGGGAAGGTACATTTTATGATTAATTCTCATTCAGTCACTTTAATGTGCATATTACTGATAAAATCAGCACATACATTAGAGTGTGTTGTGTGCATGTTCGACAGAGGGGAATTGCTGTCTTTCAGCCTGCAAAGAAAAGGGCAGCTCTAATTTTTCAATCGGTACAGTGGGAGCTCTCTGCTGCCATGTAGAAGAGGATGACACGAGAACAGCACAGCACCGGCAGCCTCAAGCCCGATCCTCTCCTTATATGTCTGAGGAGGCGCTTTTATGTCTATCTCTAGGTGCATGCCAAGGCAGCTCCTCCACCACTGGCCAGTCTTTCTTTCAAGGGGCTGCTTGTTCTCTTACATCCATTAATTAATGGTTTATTTGTCTGAAGAGATGAAATGTTTGACTAAACTTGTGCTTTAGCATGTATGATAGATTGTGGTTCACTTATGTACTTGGAGGAATGCTCTAGGTACACTAATTGTCAACTAATGTAAGTGCCTACAAAATATAGGAGAGTGATACATGTGAGACTGACAGCTTACACGTAAAGCTAGGCTGAATAGGCATACAGTACAGTGTAGTGCTTTGTTTAAAGCAGGCATGTTATGTCATTTGGCAAGTTGTGCTTGCTGCAATTGGACCACACATTGGCATTTTGTTTCTTTTATACAGAACATTCTCCATAACATTTCACACACACATTTATTGACTGTGCCTAACACTGTAGGCAGTGTGTCATCAGGAAGTGTAACTGGCTGCCAAGCCACGATTGTCTTTTTGTTTGGCTGTTTCTCTGCCTCAAGTCAATAAAGCTTGTCTCGTTGATGCCCTCCTGTCCACAATGGAGAACTTTCATTAATTTGTTTGTTGCTTTTTTTTTTTTGTCGTTTGGCTGCCAGCTTGTTGCAGCTAGATTTTTAAAAACCGATAGAGTGACTCACTAAGGGCTAAACCATAGGTCGAACCAGTCATACAAGTGGGAACAACTTTTTGGACGATACAGTTCTGAAAAGCCAAATTATCATAGGGACTGTATCAGTTCTGTTAGTGGAGGCAGATGGCTTGGCCACTAATTCTGGTCTCAGGGCAAAGTAGTCTCAAACCCCTAATTTCACATGCAGATCCACCGGTGAATCACAGCAGTATAAAGAATGCTCTCATGGATGCACAGTGTGTTGTGTATATCTCTCTCTCTCTCTGTCTCTGCTTTATCATGTACTGTAGCAAAATACAATGTAAAAAAAATAAGGTGCTTAAGCATCATAATTGGTGGGCCTGATTTAAGCATTGCAGACTAGGATCACAGCTGAGTTGTATCCTGGGCGATTTTTGGAGGCAAACAGAGTGGCCTATAAAACCACCAGACAGTTAAGTGTTTGGCTGTGTATGGGAGACAGCCTAGTCTATTCTGTTTGAAGAAGACTTGGATATCTTTTTCCAGAGAGGAGTATGCTGTTTGCCTTATCAAAGCTGCAATCTGTCAGATATATTTTTTTCTGGTCCATTTTTAGCAACAACTTCCTCATGCTTCTTTTTTTCTGTTTCCAAGCTACAAGAAGTAACGGGGCTTAATTTGTCCTTCAGATATGTTGGTGAATTTAGCAATTTATTGAGACCATTTAGTAAGGAAATCTTCACTTCCTGTTGTGACCAGTGTGCCTGTTGAAAAAGGATATGGGTGTTATATTGTGTGTTTGTATACAACAGATTTATGGTTCTGTTCCTCTTTCTTTCTACCATCCCTCTCCAGGGGGGCATGGCGGGATGCTCTGACAAGTTTATTTATACAGTACCATTCAGACACAAGGCCAGTAAAAGTGCTTTACAGGGGCATAGAAATACATAAAACAAAAAGAACAAGCAAATAAATAGTTAAAAAGAAGATATGTATCTAATTTATTGGAAACCTGCAGTAAACCATAATGTTAAAGCCCTCATTTAAATGATCTGACAGTTTTAGCAGACCTCCGGTATTCAGGAAGCTTGTTCCACAGGTGGGGAGCAAAGAAACTAAAAGCTGAGCTCAGGCAGATAAGTAACAGTAGAAGGGCTGATGTTCAGTCATTACATGCGTTAGATAGTGTAGAGGTCATATTTACCAGTGATGTTTTAAGATAAGTTACTTTAGTTATCTTTTATTGATGAAGACAGTGGTGTTGTGAGGAAGATATTTAATGCTACTACAATAAACTATACTACACTCTGATACTCACAATTGCAGTTTTAGGCAGAGGAATGAAGGGGGAGGTAATGTCAGAATTAAGAGGTAACTAATTTGGGTTAAAAACTACCAAACTGCGTGGACCAAGGAGTGAGAGCATTATTGAGATGTGTGGAGGGAAATAGGCTGAGGTTAAAAAGAGATCATGTGAGTGGAGGAAGGATGGACAGTGGTACGTTTGCTTGTGGGGGACAGTCGGCACTTGAGGGCAGCATGGGGTTGTAACAGGAGGTGCTGGGGCCATTTGTGGTCACATGACTTACAAGCAACTCACTGTCACCTTGGAAACCAGGAGCGCCAGCCACTCTTATCCAATCATGTCAGGAATGCTGGCTGTCACTCGGCTCAGGCTATTTCTGCTGTCTGTCGCTAGTGCTTGGTTGTGCTAAGAGTACGGCATACAGTGATTCTTCTTTCCCCCCCTCACCCTTCTTCTCTTTAGCCTCCACTCTGCCACTCCTTTAAGTGTGCAGTGTAAAGTTGTCAGCTCTTTTGAGTGTGACTTCTTTCCTCCATACAGTTTACTGTGGAAGGAAAGTTGTGGAAGACACTTGGAAAGGGTGGGAGTGAGGGGGTGGGGGTAGGCGGGGTGAGGGAGAGTGGAAGAAAAAAAAAAGGGGGATCAGTCATCGAGCCAGCCAAAGGAGAGAAGTGGGCGACACTAAGAGACAGAGGCTGGAGCCAGAGGAGAGAACCAAACAGCCAGTCAGAGAGAAAGTGAGAGGGAACAGGAGCTGTGGGACGGGAGGTGAAAATGGCTCAACGTCTGCGTTTGTACTTTGGCTCAGGCCGCAGTAACACAGCCCCGGAGATACTGGAAGGAGACTCTGAGGAGCATCAGGGAGACAATGATGTGGTCACTGCGCTCCGCATGCAGCCGCCTCCGGTGTCGATGCCTTCGCAGGAGCTAGCTGAGCAGCATGCCCCACCAAGAGCTTTGCGGCCGGAGCCTTCGCTTAAACGCAGCTCCTCCATGTTCATACCCCAGCTTGCCGCCTACGCTGAGCCTCGGCCCACCAAGAGCTCCTCCATGCACATCTCCCTCCAGCGTTCCAGTGGATCAAGTAATGGAGATTCCCGTGGTTATGCTGATGATGTCCCGCCACCCTGTTATACTCCTCCAGGACCCGCTCCTGCCTATACCGAACCACATGTCCAAGCAGATGTTCCACGACACCCGCCTCCTCCGTACAGCCTAGATACTTTAAACTCACAAACTTTTCTGATGGAGCCGAACCTGCCCAAACGGAGGGTCTTTAGTATTGGCTCCAATGGCCATACCCTGTATAGCAGAGGCCAACCTGGTATCAGTGTTGGTGGTATTAGTATCCAAAGGAACTCTCCTGATGGTTCTGATATTCAGCATTTCAGAATCCACCCTTATAGTGGTACTGGCTGGTCTGTCCAGCAGCAGAGCTTGGACCAGTGCTCTGTTGTTAATGGTGGAACACAGAGACTAGTGTTTCAGCTCCAGCAAAACCAGAACCAGGATCAGAGCCAGGGCATGCAACAGGCTGCTGCATCCCAGGAAGAATGCACAGATGTTGCCTTTGCCAGCTCAAGAGGTAGCCATGTAGTGCGTTACCCCAAAATTCGACTGGAGAGAAGCTCGTCTCATCAAAGGCTGTTGCTGGAAAATCAACACCAGGAAACTGGGGCAGATAGCCAAGCTGTAGAGGTGAACCAAACCGACATGGGGAGAATAGAAGCAGGAAACCGATCTAATGGCTGCACTTTCAAAATCAGTAGGGATTCTTCCAGGAGGCAGCCTCATTTCAAGATATATTTTACCCCAGGCGGAGGTGGAGATCAGGATGTGTGCCTTGGCAATGATTCAAGGAATAATCCCAAGGTAAAGATTTTTGGAAAACTTAAGTCGAACTGAAAAAGATTTTAAAATGGAAAATGATTTTGTAAATATTACAATGACATTTGCCAATGAGAGTTGCAGGCTTATTCGTTTTTAATGAAGAAATTCATTTGAGAATGAATCGTAAACAGTCACAACAAATAGTGGATGAGTCATCTCGCTCATATGACGTTTAGTTAAACACATGATATCTTGTATTTAGTGTAGCCAGAAGAAGGGGGTGTTTAGTAGAGATATGGGTATATTGTGGGATGTCTTAAGTATTTCACATGCATTTTGTTGCTCACTGAATCCAGCCCGGTTGAGGAGAGATCCGTATGGTGCAGGAATATGGGGTGGGTGACTTTCTGGGAAGTGAAAAGCACAGACGTGGTTCCTGAGCTTAATCGCTCACATTGGCTTTCTTTCACTTCACAACCACAGGCATTTCAAGTTTTACACATATCGGCCAATTCAGTCATGAAAGGAAACCAGGAGCGGGCTTGTGGATGAATGGATAATTTCTCCCCATGCACTTGTTGCCTTCTGTTTTACAGAAATGTGACTCTTAAGTTTGGTAATACCCTTAACTGCAGCCAGTGCTGGTGAGAGTTGGCGGTTTCTATCTTTAGTCTGTTTCTAGTGTGGTTGTTGATTTTGAGAGTGGGCAGACGGCATGTCTTCTTTGGCTCTCGGCTGGTATGGATCTGTATCATTGCAGCTGCTCCATGAGTGATTAGGAACTAAGTCATTATGGGCCAAACAATGATCAAAAAGTTGAACAAGCTATGGGTATCTATGTTTCCTGAAAGCCTGAAGTCTTGTGATGGTGCTGTCTGTTCTCCTTCCACGTATAGCTCAAGCTTTGAAAGCAAAACAGATCTAAAGGTTGCACTTCTATAATCAGTGTGTGATATTACTGTACCTCATTTTTCATTCACAAGCTTATGGTGGAAGCACTTTTCAGGAGCAGTTTGTTGTGTACACCCTGGACATTTGTGGTTCCCAACCTTTTTGGCTTCTGACTCTTGAAAATTAAGCAATGTCTATTTACCACCTCTTGCTACAGTTTGTATGTATACAAGTCATGACCAGTTAGCCAAAGAGTAATCTTTACTTCTCAGATTGATTTATTGAAAAAAAATCTTACATAAAAAATAATGTTTGTGTTGGGTCTCCGTTTTTTGTTAGTGTGTGACAAATATACCATCCTGCCAAAAGTGTGATATTATTCCACTGATTGACAAGTGGTTGCAAGGTGCAAAGATAAAAACCAATGCACCACCAAAGGAAGTAACGAAAAATATGTTTACAATGGAGTTTTTTAAATATTATATAATTTTGTTTGTTTTACAAGAAAAACACCACAGGGCACCTTTTAATAGTGAACATAAAATGATGTACTGTAATTATTTAATTATCTTCCACAATAAGATAATTATATTCCTTTCTGTGTGCCCTGGGGCCTATACCAGGCTTATGTCACAAGAATAACTGGATTGTATTGGATAAACCAGTTTCTCTTGTGTTATGGATTTAAATAAAATACTTGTGGTTTTGTCAGTCACAGATTCGAAGACCTGTGGCACAATTAGATCTATGATGTGATTGGCTTGCAAACATTAGCTGCTCTCCACTAATGCATATATAATCTTAATATATTTTAGTCATATTTCCGACAGCCATACTTGAATGCTTTTTGCACACCTTCTCCTTTCCGTACTTTATTTATGTATTTTTTTTTTTTTTTTTTTTTTTTTTTTTTAAAGATGTGGTGTTGTATTACCTCACGGCATCCCGTTTCTAATGCAGCAAGGAAATCCTCATTTAGACCATAATGACAGGTCTTCCCCAACTGGTAGCCTGGAGTTGGAGTGCCCCTTGTGTGTGTGTGTGTGTGTGTGTGTGTGTGTGTGTGTGTGTGTGTGTGTGTGTGTGTGTGTGTGTGTTGCTATATTTACCTGAGACGGGATTGTGGATGGATTCGGTGGGGGACTCTCTTTTATTTTGGTCCAGTATGAGAGGGATTCAAATGCTATTGTTGTGAAGGGCTTTTCTCTGTCAGCTCTGAGCTCTGATACAATGCATGGCATTGTAATTCAGTTGTGTCAGCACGGAGACTGTTGAGTAGGTGAGACCTTTTCACACTTCAGTGCCAGCCTGGACCCTTTCCAGGTTTCTGTCTGTTACCACCACCTCATAAATATCATCATGGCAGTTATGCTGAAGTTAGCATTGCCAATTCTTATCACTTGATTTCCTTTTACTTTACTGTCTTAAAGATTCTTAAAGATCGGTTCACCCAAATTACAAAAAAAAAATAAAAAATTCTTTCACTTACCTCTTGGGGTAACCAGGCATGCTGATAGTTTTGGTTTTTATTTGTTTGGGTCCAACACAGGTGAAGCATTAAAAATAATTAAAAGATTCAACAGCAACATCAACATAAACAATGTCTATGAAAACTGAAGGTAATGCGCTCTGCGAAATATCGGAGCGTTAACGGGGACATGTTTCTGGAAAGGAATGCTGCTCGTCAATGATTTAAAATGCTGTGAGCACCACTGATGAATTAGCATTCACCTCTATTGTACTGGGGTTGCCGCAGAACATTTTGAGATGGATTATGGATTTATAAAAACCTCAAACCTATCTGCATACAACTAGAAGTATTTGAGAAAGGTTTTGGGTTAACTGACCTGTTTGGGTTTTATTCTCAAACTTTTTTTGAGCTTGTTTTACAGTCCTTCATTTGCCTCTTACACGCCTCATCCCTCCTCCTTCTGATGGTCGTTAGTAATAACCCTCCCTCTCCGAGTGTAACCTGGCCCTGGGAGGCAGCTGCAGGCTCAACTGTGACCCTTTGATGACTCTGCAGTTATATCCCTCTGCGTACACATACCCACAGCTTAAAATGCCTGTAATTGTTAAGGACAGAAAAAATAAATGCCATGTGTCTCATGGGATACTGCCATTGCTACTGACTATCTCATAGGTTACAAGCTACAGTGCGGCTATGTTTTATAGGGTCAAGCATGTTAGCAAGTGAGATTTCCAGGTGAAGATTAAATGCTCATAGTGACTCAGTGCCTGGCTGGTTAGAGAAATACCTACAGCATTAATTGTAATTCAGAACTGTATTTATAAAGCACTTTTCAACAAATTCACATCAGGTCAACACGTGAAAGAGTGTAATATGATACTATCAGACTTGTGCTTTCGTTGCGCTCTCCTAGTTCGGGTTAAGCTTATGATTGACTGTTTTGAATTACTTGGGATTGTTATGTAAGAAGTAAATGAATTGTGTAGTTTGGGAAATGAAAGCAGATACGGCTGTTACTTACGTAGTGTTGTGCGCTTTTCCAAGAAGCAATAGTTTGCAACTGTGTGTGTCTGCTTGTGTGTGTGAGAGAGAGAGAAGAGAGTACACATGCATTCACAAGTGTCTGTTTACATGCCTGTGCATTAATAACTCAGCGTTTTTATGTGACCCATTTGTAAGCTTTCGTCATTGAGTTTACTTTTTCCTTCTGATGATCAGAATAAACCAGTGTGATTGCTGTATACATTAACCTCATACTAGCTTCAGTCTTTCTCGTTTTTACTACATTACCTAATTTTTGACATGGCAAAACTACATTTGATGAGTTTTTAGTAGGGGTGTCAGGATTCTCCAAATCCACGATTCCATTTGACTTTCGATTTTAACAATTTAAGCTTCTTTTTTCCCCAAGTGATGGCATGCCACAATTAGAGCCACTAGATGGCAGAGGGTATTTTACAACAACAGTTTGAGTTTACAAGGTGCAATTGAATATCCCATGAGTTTAACAAAGGGCCCCTGAATTACCCTTGGCTGTTGTTTATTTAACTGACTGGAAAGCAAAGTCTTGTCACACCAGTGACTTCAGGGAAGTGGGAGGATTTCCCAGTTCTGTTGTTTCTCCATCATCTCCGGCTCAGGCAGTGGCCATGGTGTCTGGAAACGTGCAGCTGCAGGCTACCGGTAAACAATGTTATGCTGTGTCATTACCTGCATGCTACCCGCTGGTAAGCTACACTGTGTTTGTTGATGTGATGTTTTTTTTCTTCGGATGGCACAAGTAGGCGGGAGTGGAGAGAGAAAAAAATACTGGGTGAATTGCTGATCCTGCTTTTGATTCAGTAATCAAAATAATAAACTCATTTTGATCAATTAAAAATATAAAATCTTGACACCCCTAGATTTAAGGAAGTGCTAAGGACTTAAGACATGGCTTTGAAATTTTTTTTACATACAGTTTTGTTTCAAAGCTCTTTTTTGCTGACTTAAAGCTACATTGTGTAAGAATTTCTCCCATCTAGCGGTGAAATTGTATATGACAACCAACTGAATATTCCGATAACTGCTACGGTGGCCGAAACCGAAATTAGCTCTTAGTATCTCCATCGTTTTCAAGCAGCTGTTCTAGCCACTCCAATATTAACTTTGGTCTTGTTGCTTTGCCTGTCGCGTTGTCGTTTCAATTCTCTTTTTCGCTTCCCTGGCGAGTACTCTCCCCCTGGCATTCATCATGGTGCCACTGAAGAGGGTGAAAGTCGGCAGTATGTCCCTTCTTTTACCTAATGTATTTTAATGATGGAGGCGCAACATGGCGGCCATCACTCCAGCAACTCACCCGTATGTATTCTGAATGATTCTAGATGGCAGATTCTACACTTACGAGAATACATTGATTAGTTGGTGGAAGTAATTACACATGAATGAGCACATATTTGTGAAAGAACAAATGTGTTTTTTGCTAAGAATCAACTCAAAAAATTACACAATGTAGGTTTAAAGTTAAAAAGGGACCCTAAATATGAAATGCCATTGTCAAAGTAAGTTGATATACAGCGTTCCCCACAGTAAAAAATTCAATTGGAAATTGTTTCCATAACTCCATACTGAACTTTTGTGACTGTGATACCTTTTGTGCAGCAGTAAAGCAACTTTTACAGATGCCAGACCATTGAAAATGTCTTCAGTTGTATTAAAGCTTGTGCAGCACAGCAGACTCCCAGGTTGCTCCTAAGTCTCCGACAACCCTCAGGTGGACCATAACTCAAACTGAAAAACACTGGACTAAAAGTGTCACGCATTGTTTCAACTCAGCCTTTCCTGTCAAACCACTGTCAACAAACAAATATCATTGTTAGTTAATGCCTGTTGTCTAAATCAGTTGTGTCCCACACACAGGCTACTTCCAAGAATGGCATTTTCCATCTCACACAGGTAATCATTGCTCCTACTGGGGGCTGCTGCTGTGCAGCTCAATCATCATCAATTCCCCCCCTTTTCCTCTCAGTCTGCATCCATTACAACAAAAGGATGGACAAATCTACAGGCTTCTCAAATCTGAAAAAGAAATTCCTCCCTGGTTCTCCCCTGTTGTCACATCTATCCTTCTATCCCTCCGTCTGGCTGACTTGGCTTCAATCTGGTGGCAGTGGGTGTTGTTTTTCCTTGCTGGGTTCACGGGTTCTTCGCCTATGAAATGATACTAACGGCCTGTCCATAAATAAAACCTTAGTCTGAGCCTGACACATGTGAAAATAGAGAAGATTTAAAAAAGAAAAAGAAAAGTTGCCTAATAAGCCACAACAAACTTGCCCAAAGACTATATGATAAGATAAAGTTATAGGTAGAAATTGCTCAAACGTAACATTGCCCTTCCATCTGAGAGTTTTCAGATCAATACAGGTGTTCATAAGAAAGGCTAGAGGTTATTTATGGACAGGGCTGTACATGAAATACAAATCATAATCTTTTTTCACTCTGACAAATAAAAACAAAATGGTGCTGGACATTCTGGTGCATTACGTAATTCACCTCAACATTGTGTTTTTTTTCCCCCTCTCTTTCCCCTCCTGGAAATGTTGGTATTCCCCAGACACACTGAAAAAGCTGTTACTTTTTAAAATGAAGCTGCTGAAGGTGACCCTCTCGTTTTCTTTCCCAGACCAGAGATGATTTCCTGGGACAGGTTGATGTTCCTCTCAGTCATTTGCCGGTGAGTTGTGTGTGTGTGTGTGTGTGTGGCCAGACTAACTGTTTTGAATACTCAGCTTTTTCTTATCTTCAATTTTGCTCCGTCTGATTAACCTCTGTGAAGGTTAGACAAAAAGTGTGTTTGTGTGTGTGTCTCTCGAGTGTGACAAAGTGCTAGCCTCACAAGTAACATGTTGTGGTTAAACAGCACACTCCTTGTTAGAAATGGAAAGTGGGCGGTTTAGAATATAAACAGGGGTAGCTATCCTGAGGGCGGGCTAACAACACGGCTAATAGAAAAAGATTGTCCGATTGACACACTTGCATGTACTTGATTGGATACTGTGGACGGCTGAGAGGTAAAATATTTTAAAATCAGTAACATGCTGGTTTTTACAGTTTATGTTTGATGTAAGTGAACAGGACCTGAAACTAGAAAATAGACCTGCAAGTCATTCTCCCCTCCTCTTCTCAGCTGTGTTGTCAGACTGATTGAGGCTCTCTGAAGTTCTGTAAAAGTTCATCAGTAAAAGGTGTTTGGGTTAATGAATGTCCTGATTGACTCCCATAGGTCCAGGAAAATGAGCAGATAAAAGCCTCAGCTGAGTTATGTTGAGAGATGAAGTCAGTCGAAGTGAGAATATTTGATCCAGATGCAGCTATTGCTGCAAATCTTATTTTAGCCATTAAACGAATAAACTGAGCGTGAAGTAGCTGCTGCATTGCATGTATAGATGGTGTGATCAGTGTTTTATGTGTTTTGATTGGATTTGTGCATTTTATGCATGACTACATGTAGGAAGTCTTATTCACAGTTACTGGACATTACTTCAGTCAGCCATGTTGACTCATCGGAATTAATCTGGTAGCTACATTTGCTTTGTGGAAGCTTAAGGCTTACTTAAACCCTTTTTATGCACTCTACAGCATGCAACCTTAAGCCAGCTCATGAACCTAGCCCTGTTTTGTATGAGTCACACAAGATAGAGGTACTGTACATGTGGGTTCAGGGTTTGAACAGCAATATTTTTAAACAATCATTTTGATGAAATATTTGTAAAACGTGATTTCAATTCCTAAAGCCTAATATGTGAAGGACTGTTTGGTCCCAACAGCTTCACCACATCTCAAATTATTACTTTTTGTTGCTTTCAATATTGTACTTTTGATTTGGAAACTGACTGATTCAGTGGCACGTTACAGAGCAGTATATGGTGAGCAGCCTGTGTGGACTGGTTTGACCCAGTCGGAGAGTAGTGGGAGATTGCTGTGTATTACAAAAGACCTTTCTATGTAACGGGAGAAGCTCACCATTGCATAATGATCCTGGGATGGCTGTGCAGAGGGTGGCAGCCGTTTTGTAAACTCATGACTGTGATATTCTGGCACCGTCTAACATGTGTATTTGTGTGTTCAATTGATTACTGCAAACAAATGCCTCCTCTTGATTTGCAGACTGAGGACCCTGCTATGGAGCGGCCGTACACATTTAAAGACTTCTTGTTGCGGCCCAGAAGGTCAGTTTCTGCAGGACGTGACAAACAGGATGTGACAAGTAAACAGTGAGGACCCAGTAATGTAACTTTAAATTGTGTCTGATTTGCCCCCCATTAGCAATTGCAATAGACATTGACAGATTATGAAACTCACCGTGACGTTAATCGTGCTTTGCAACGCCATGTAGACTGGTGTCATGTCTCCAGAGACCAAGTTCATGTAACGGTCAGTTGAACGCTGAAGGTGAAAGACCATCTGGTGCTTATAGGCAGTTTGGAAACTCCCCCTGCATTTCAGACCTGGTTTTAATGTGCTGTTTTCAAGTGGGTCCATTTTTGCTGATGTTATCCTTCTTTCTAGTCACAAGTCCAGGGTGAAGGGTTACCTGCGTTTGAAGATGGCCTATCTGCCCAAACAAGGAGGACCCGAAGAGGAGGCTGGAGAGATGAGGGAAGAGGCTGAGGTAAGGTCTTGGCTGTTGATGTTGTTTTAACTGACTTGGCATAACCTAAAGCATGCTTTGGAATGTCTTGTTCATAATAAGCCAAACCAGAATCTATTTTTATTTCTTCCTTCCACACAAAGAAAACACACTTCTAAGCTTAAAGATGAATGTGAGAGTCCCAATTTGGATTGTATTTTGCTTAGAATGGGAGAAGAAAGGTTGGCTCTTCTTTTTATTATTTTCTCTAAGAATTTGGGCAGCATCTTGCTGCCAATATCTGGTGAAAGTCTTTTCCAGGTCAGGGTATGGAAAAAACATTTACAATTCTGCCAGTTATTTGGAGAAATAGGAGCCTCTTCTCTTTTACTTTATGTGAGTTCTTGTATGTGTGTTCAAGTGTGGAGTGCTAGAGAGGCACTATACATTTTGTGAATGGCTTCACAGATGACAAATGTGAGTTTTAGCAGGCAAAGTATGAAAACTGTTTTGCCAATTCGCTAACCTCCCTTTACTACATGCTCTCTCTGTGAAAAATCTCAAATGTTACCTCTAGATTTTTTTTTTTTTACTTCTGTACACTGACCTCCTAAATGAAATCTCTGTCTCGTTTTGTATTCCTTTAAACCAATCACAACCGTCCTGGACGTGTATGTCAGGCTTTATCCCAGCAAAGTACATCCGTTGAGCCAGACTTCTGGCTCTGCCAATGTATCCTCAAAAAGAGAGTTCACATTTGTCAACTCTGGTAGTGATATAGATAAACAACTCAGATCAGCGGCAGCTTGTCAAACAAAAATGAACACCAGTAAATGCTAACATAAACATTTTAAACCACAGCAACACATTTCAACCAGTGAATCCAACATCTTTAATGTATTTCCATGCTTGAATCCCCTCTTAAATTGGATGTCCATGTGTGTCTGACAAGCTGTCAGCTCACTGGGATATCTGTGAATAATAGTGAGTTACTCATACTGCCTCATGTCAGAAAATCTGAACTTTCTCTTTCAGGGATGGGATGAGTCTGCAGACTCAGGCTCCCAGCGACCTCAGCAGTTGCTTCCTCCATTGCCTCCAGGCTGGGAAGAGAAGGTGGACAACCTGGGACGCACCTACTATGTCAACCACAACAAACGCAACACACAGTGGAAGCGGCCCTCCAACGTGTACGCCTGATCTCTCTCCTTAAGTTCTTCTCTTTAAAATCTATTTTTTAAATTAGTTAAATGAGAAAGTCTTAGTTCAGCACAACTGGGTCAGTGTGTCCAATCCTACTCAAGAACTTTACTGTACTACTACCATTTAGTGTTCATTTACCTAGCAGCAATCCTGGCTTAATCTAATGTTAAGATATATTTCTAAGCAGTCATTTTGTGACTTACTAACTTTTACTTTTGTATGAAATAACTTCTTCTCCTTCAGGGATGTGATTTCAGAGACTGAGAGTGACAATCAACAGCGGCAGATCAATCAGGAAGCCCACCGTGTTTTCCGTTCGAGACGCCACATCAGTGAAGACCTGGAGAATGAGCAACAGGAGCCCAGGGACATGGACAATGTGAGAGAGACGAGTATACACATGCATACAGCGTATGCATACTAAGCCACAGCTATCTCAAGTGATAAAGTCACTAAAATTATATTATTGTTTTCATGGCTGTGTCTCGTTGTAACCCTTGTAGTCCTGGGATCTCATCACAGAAGAGGATCCTAGCGAAAGCCTGGCCCAGTCTCTGCCTGGCCCCTCTTCAGTCTTGACACCACAACCAGCACAGACACCCGTCACCCAGGATTTCTCTGAAGATTTAAATCTGAGGCTGTCACTTACTCCGGATACCAACGGCGAAGTGCCAGGCCCCAGTTCTGCTCTGGTGAGACTGCAGTTTTCTCCACGTTTGAATGACTTAATGGTGTAAATGTAGGCAGGTCTTTTTCTGTCAGACGTTAAAGTGGCAGGCAGTGCTAGCAATAAAGTCTTTTTTTCTTCTTCTTTCCCACGCTTATTTTTGTTTAACAGAGCCAGCTGTCAAACAGACTCCGATCCTCAAGTATGACGGATGGTGTCAGTGATCAGGCCCAGGCTCCTCCTCTTATGGTACATATTTCTCAACCCCCACATTTTTCTCCATCTTTATCTCTTTCTCCCTTTCCTTTGCATGTCTCAGTGCTGTGGGTGTACCACACATCAAATCACCTTCTTTGTGCCTGTCTTGTTCACGCTAGGCTCATATGTGCTTCCTCCTCACCCTTCCTTCCTGCTCCCTGTGCTTCTTCGATTTTACTGGTACCTCCTTTCTTCTTGCCTCTATAGGATAACCACACCTCTTCCTCCCCCTCCTCTCCCACTACTACTCTTTGTGATTCACTCGCAGCTATGTTTGATGTATTGTAGAAATGTTGGCGTTATAGCTGTGCGCCAGCAGAATGACCATTCCAGTAGAAACCATTGGCAAATGAGATGAAAGGTATAGTAAGCGATTTTAATCCAATACACTTTTTGTCAGATTCAGCGAATATCTCCTCACGGTCACCTCTTTCGTCTGTGTGCGCTCAAAACAACATCTTGTGTTCCTACACAGCCCCGGCTGTGTAAATGCAAAACAAACAGAAAGGTGCCCAAGAGCACCAAAACACTATTCCAGCCTATCGGCAACAGGCGGCACAAGTTGCTTGTGTAAGTGAGTGATGATGGGGGTGGGGGTTGGGGGGGGCAGCATGTGAATGTGCCGGGGCTGGCCAGGAGTTACCAAGAGATCGCTGAGAAACAACAAAAGAGGAAAAGGTCTTTAAGAATAGAAATAAAAAAAGAAGTTGAATAACCGGGGAAAAAGCCTTGGTAACATCAGTGAGGCTTTTCAACGCTGCAGAAATCTCCGTGATTTCAAAGGAATGAAAACTGATGAGGGCTATCGTCCCGATGGACTAGTGAGTAATAACGTTTGCTGTTTTCAATAGGTCAGTTTAACCTCGTTCATTTGCCATTGTTTGTGATGGCTGCACCCAACTGGTTGGCTTTACAGCAGTAGCGACAGTTTGCTAATCAGAGACACTAGCAGAAGTGTTTCACTGGTTGCTATGGCAATGTGCGGCCATAAATCTATAATCAACAATCTTTTACGCAGCATCGCTTACTGCACCTTTAAGGTCAGCACCACACATCAGATCACACGTTCACCAGAGTGTCCTGAGTCATAGCATCAGTGGGGATTCAGCTCGAATAAACTGTCACAAGATCTGAGTCAGATGTTTGTCACACAGCTGAGTCACAGCAGTGAGCTTTGCGTTGTCAAACCGAGGAAAAGTACAGGTGCTGATGTCAGCCTTTTCCCTTGAAGGAATGGATAACAGGAGGCTCGTTAAGAAGCCTTCAGAGGAGAAATATAATCAGCATTTGTTAGTGTGAGGACTCAGGGAAGGCTAGTTACAGTTCCAGAAGATATTAAATGTGTATGCAGGTGGATGGGTGCTGTTTCTACCCACCAATGGATATGACATTCCCTCTTGGATAAAGGTAGCCTTCACTTGTCTTGACTCTTGTCTTGTCAGTTACCCTTAAAGGATAAAGCTAGCATTAATCTATTTTTCCTATCGTCATTAAATCCCATAAAGATGCCAAAACCAACAATGTGTTAGTCCGTCACTCAATACTTTCCGACTTCCCTACCCTGTCTATAACCCATTGGTTCCTACTGAAGACGAACGGGTCACAAATATATAGTTTCATACCACCACACTTATCCTTTAATTCAAGGTTGTGTGTTGACTTTAAATGTCTTCCAGGTTTATAATAAAGTAATAAGCAGTGCAACATCCAGTGTCTTTAAGCACTGCCACACTGAACAACACTGGTATTGTCATCTTACTCTCTTATGTCTTTTGGATTGCTTTGATGAAACTACAATTTCTATTGTTTTTTTTCCCTGCGATGTCATTTTCTTACAATTCATGTCTGAGATTCAAACTCCTTTTTGTGAACTTTCTTCGATCTTCAGCACAGTAAATCACGCTCACTACTCTAACATTTTCAGGACACAGAACCGTTTTCTCTGACTGGTGTTACTGTATCTTGAACATCCTTTTCAATTTGGGTTGAGATTAAAGATGTTGCACCGACTGAGGATACATTTACTGTTCAGGGAAAATAATGATGAAAAATGTCTTCATTTCAGCAGGGAAATGCAAGCTTCTGTGGCTTGGACAGTCATGATTTTTTTCTTTGTCTGTCTTAATATTTAAGTTGATTTACTCTTCTTGAAAGTTCCTGGCAGCACACTGCTAAAAGCTTCCCTAACCTACAATTTCTGTAATCACGTCCAAATTGATTGTGCTCCTTCCTGCTACCCGTTGTCAACCTTGCTGCTCGTATGCTTCAGTGAAGGAATCTCTCCCCTTTCTGTCACTTTGTGTGCATTCAGTTTTTCCTCACTCAACCTTCACTACTAACCAAACACTCCCCCCTTGCTCTGTTAGTTTCACCCTGGCATTGAAAACGTAACATACTGTGAACTAAAGGCCGTCTTACCATGTTGTCTACCACCAGCAGGGTTCCCAGACCAGAAGAACAAGAGCTCAAACTGTCTCAGGTGGTGAGGAGTCCATGGTAATATCTCAGTTTATATACAGTTTAAAGCCTATCAGTCGTCCACCTCTTAGTTCCCAGACACCACGTAGGGTGAGCTATATGTGTCCCCTGTCTACGTTTGTGAATTACTTATAAAATCCTACATTTGGCTGAAGTGGATGGCTTATTTAGATCAGCAGTTGTCCCACAGTTGTATCACTCTGCTGGATTGGTTTGGAACTACAGAAACACTTGCGCGTGTAAACGCGTGTGCATTTTGATAGTCTCGCTTTGCCAGACCATCCACACGCTGCGGAGCGGAGGAGGGTCTGGCTAGTCCACACAGCATTCCGGGATTGGAGAAAAACGTGCTCTGGTTTATTGGCATCTCTTTAAACCAATCACAATCGTCATGGGCGGTGCTAAACTCACGGCACGGAGCCGCTGCAAAATAGTCGTGCGGGAGATTGGACAGATAGTCTAGCTAGCTGTCTGGATTTACCCTGCAGAGATCTGAGGAGCAGTTAACCATAGTCCTCATAAATCCACCAGAGTTTAGAATGCCAATACAAAGAAAGCGGAAGGAAACTGACATCAGCGAAAATACATGCATCCGGCTGAATTTCCTGCGGCACCGGAGCAATCCCGGAAGTGTAACGTCAAGGATATAGACTAGCATTTTTCCAACCTCAGTGTCTGAACTTAGAGAGACATTTAAGTGCGCCTAATTCATTTGTCACATTTACACACCCCAAAGTTCACTCGCATATGCATGAAAATGCTCGCACTGTGGAGTACAGTAAAGAAAGGAGACTGATCCATTAAATCTTGGCGCAGACAAAACTAAAATTCCACCACAGTTAATGTTGTGATTGTTTGGTTGAGGAATCTTTATGCTACTAATGGTTTATTGTTCACTAGGCAAAGTAGTAATGATCCACTATTTTTGCCCATGTGGTGTTTATTTTAGTACAGCTCTGTGTTTCATTGTCATTTGTGGGTGAAGGTTCACGTCCGAGAAAGTCACCTACTTTTCCATCGAAGAAAAAAAAAAAAATGTTGTTACATGTTGTTCCTAAACTGTTTCTGTCACTGTGCTGCACAGCTTAAATGGGAAAAGATTTTAAAGCTGTTGTACTGTTGTTGTTTTTTTTTTTGTATATTTTATCCCTCCACATATCCTTACGCATACCAGCATGTACTGATTAGTTGTCTTTGCTTTGCTCTCTCTCTACACTTGGCCAGTCTCCCTCGGCGACTGCTTACGCATTGACCACCCCTGGCCTGCCCCCTGGATGGGAGGAGAGGAAGGACGGCAAGGGAAGAACTTATTACGTCAACCATAACAGCCGCACCACTACCTGGACTAGGCCAATTGTGCAGGTACAGCAGGTCTAAAGGCTGAGCTGGACTCTAGGCATAGGACTGGACCTTTCCTTCGGCCTCTGTCATGGCCTAGGCCTGTGTGTCGGACCTCTTCCTCTATTTTCCCCCTCTGTTTCTCCTCTGTGTAGCCATAAAGAATGACGGAAAGAGAGACAGCTTTGCGTCCTCAAAGGCTCCTTTTCTGTCTTTCTCTCTCCCCGGTTTCCTCTTCTGTCCAACTTTACTGTATGTCTTCCTCCTCTTGTCTAGCATTTAGTTTGATACTCTGGATGAAGTGCAGCTCTGTATTGGTCACGCCTGTCTAAACCCTGGCATGGAACTGCAACCACCACTTTTCCTTCCCTTTTCCCATTTCTACCCTGTTTTTCCACTTGTCTTCCCCCTGTCTTTCTCTCTGCAAATGTGGCAGCTCCACATAGTCTGAGCTCAAGGAGAGACTGCTACATGGGACTGGGTGTATGTTTAATCCCTCACCTCTTTGAAATCTACCCTTTCATATCTGCTTTTAGCAGACCACCGCCGCTCATATCATACATTTTCATCTGTTGTCTCTCATCACCTTGTCTTCTCGTTCTATGATTCTCATCTGTTTTTGTTATTACTCTACCAAATGATTAACATAACAACAAAATCCTAGCATTGCTTTGTTTTTGGTACATAGCCGTATCGTATTATACCAGCCACTTGGGTTAGGATTATTATGTAACTGATCCCAAGCCCTCGTCCCTGTTTTCTAAGTTGGATGCATAATCTTAATCATTACACTTTAAGCAACGTTATTGATTGTCTTCTTGGGCCTATATGACCCATGCTTTTGACACTTTAGGAACTCGTTTCCCTGAGAGAAAAGCTTGCAGACAAACATCTCCTGACAGCCAACATGGCTATGATGTGAACATGTTCAGTTTTTTTTCGCAACCTTATTCCAACCCCGCTTAACCTCAAAAGTGCTATTTTCACTGACAGCTGACTGAAGACGGAGCCAGCACCTCAGCAGCAGCAGAAGCATCAGGAGGAGCCTCGGCCCTGGCACCCCCATCCACCCCCTCCTCCTCTTCCAATGCCTCCAACAACCACCTCCATGAGCCCCAAGTCCGACGACCTCGTAGTCTCAGCTCCCCTACTGTCACCCTTTCCACCCCCTTGGAGGTGAGAATAAGTCACCTGTACCGTCCCGCTTTTCCATATCCTTTCCCTTTTTTCTTCAATCTTTACCCTTCCACGCTTCCTTGTCATGCAATCCTTCATTACCATCCCTTTTGAATATGACTAAATCCTGATCCTCAACCATCTACCATCAGCCATCCTTTTCTTCTTTAATATTACACCGTTTTTGTCATCTCTCTTTCTTTCAGGTAAACTCTGTCTTGATGCTGCTTTTCACTCTCTTAATGCTTAACAACCCTGTGGAAATCTTTTCTTCTCATCCCTTTTCATCTCTCCATTGATGATGATTTTCTTTCTTCATACTGCTCTTTTTTCCATCTTCAATGGGAGATGAGCATTAAATATGAGTAAAGCTCGGACCACCGTGAATTGGTCCGAGCTTCACTTCAGCTTTTTATTCATGAGTTTGTTTGCATTTCATTCTGCAGCACAGTCAGTGTGTTTTAAAGCCATAACAGGATGAGGCTGGTGTGGTAAATCCAAGATGGTAGATTCAGTTACTGCTGGAAGAATACATTATTTGAATGGATCACAGGTCCCAAATGATTGCTGTAATTTGCTAAAGCAAACCCGGGGATATCCAAATCAGTGATATTGATCTCGGAAACTAAACATCATTACATCTAGAGGCCATTTTAGTAACGCAAAGGCAACCACAAAAGCAAATAAAACTGAGGTCTCGTAGGTAGCATTTGAAGATTAATTTGTACGGCATGGCATCCTTTGAGAGAACATTAAGGAAGTGTGTGTGTGTGTGTGTGTGTGTACTTGCAGCTCAAAGCAGACATTTTAGTAAACTTGTGAACATTTTGATGAAGTTACTTATTGCCTGTGCAACTTTTAACTTTTAACTTTTTAACTTTTAAACTGTGCGGTGTAGCTATAAATACACCACACAAACAGTTGGTCTTGTTTTGACCTCTTACTGCATTTAATGGCTTGACTCGGTGCTACTACCAAGGGAACAGACCTGAAGAAGGTTTAATTAAGGTGTGTGTCTGCACGCGTCTGTGTGTTAACAAGGCATTGTAGAGGTAAAAGGAAGTGAAACACTCTTCAGAATAGGTGAGAGGTCTGTGGATTAATTAATTAATGCAGTTTTTTCTCTTGTTAAAAATGAGATCTGTCAGTGATAATTACTGCTAAATGAATGTGATGTGGGAACACTCATTAGCCTGAGCAACTTATGTTTGTTTAATGTTGCTTCAGAAGTTTTTAAGATTCCAGAAATATCAGGTTTCCTGTAGATACATGGTTTCTGGAATAGTGGTGGTATATGACCAAGGTCTCCATCTATTACCAGAAATAGATTCCTAAAGAGTTTTGGTCATTTTACAGTAAAACATCTTACGTTTTTCTTGGACGTTTAAATCCTGGGGAACAATGAAGGAGTAACAATCAACAAAAAAGTGGTTACTTTAAGCCTCAGAGGAAATATCCAGGGAATCAGTAAATGCTGAAATATGTAGAATTGTATATGTATATGTAGACACGTGAGTCAAAAGAATATTCGGCGATGGGGATTGTTTTTCTAATCGTATCCAGTTTTTTAACAGAATACGAAGGCAACTTTTGGAAGACTGGTTTACGTCCCTGTTACTGTCTGTTGTGTTTCAAAGGATCATTCATCCGCATTTGGTTATAACTTTAGTGCTCCCCTTTTTAGTCTAATAGGAGTGATAGTGATTAGGCTTAATTTTATTTTTCCATTTTGGTTCCAGGGAGCCAACAACATCCAGGTGCGGAGGGCTGTAAAGGACACGTTCTCCAACCCGCAGTCTCCCCAGCCGTCCCCCTACAGCTCCCCCAAGTCCCAGCCCAAGACACAGCAGAGCTTCCTGCCCCCAGGCTGGGAGATGAGGATAGCCCCCAATGGACGGCCATTCTTCATCGACCACAACAGCAGAGTCACCACCTGGGTGAGCTAACACACTGTGGTAACTTAGGTTTGAAAATATGAAATATATGACTAAAGGGTAAAGCTTTAATTTGCAGAGCTGTAATTTCCTAACAATTCCCTACTAAGTTTCCAGGAAAGAAACTGTTATTCGGTAATAATTATAGGGAATATATGTTGAGATCCAATGAACTGCTTGCATCAAATCAAGCACAAGGTCAGCCGACAAGCACACAATGCAGCATACCCTAAACTCAGGCTCAGAGGTAGAGAGGGTCGGCCACAAGATTGGCGGTTTGATCCCGGCCTCCTAAATGTCAAAGTGTCCTTGATCAAGACACTGAACCCCAAGTTGCTCCCCAGACGCTATGTGGAGTCCACTGCTCCTAATGCTTATAGGATGGGTTAAATTCAGAGATTTCATTTCACTACATTATACTGTACGATTGTATGTGACGAATAATAACGTTTCTTCTTCTATGTATGAAGTTCCAATAACGAACAGTGAATGAGTATTTACTTTAAATTGAAATTTCAAAGTTTCAAAAGCTGTCTACAAAAACTTGTAAACAGCTGTGTAAAACCTCATCTAAACTGATATAACTGTCTTACACCTTTGTTTTTTATTTTCTTCATAATTAGTACCAATTTACATAGCTCTTTCCATTAAAACCTGTTAGGACCCTAAAATAAAGTGTACAGCATAAGACAAATGAAGCTATACAATTTACAAGTGGATTATTGTTTTTGTTCCTGCATGCGGTTGTGGGCTATTATTTTGACAGTTCTAGTTGATAAATAGATGCTACAAATCTAGGGCAGTGGTTAGTGTTGATATTCCAGGATGTTGTAGTGACATCTGGTGGTGTGAAAGTCAATCAGACATTTACTTCAGTCCTTAATAGGACTCAGCTCCTCAGACCAAGGAGTTGTGTTATATTCAATCTTTTTTTCTTCACCCTGTATTGGAATACATAATTAGCATTTCTGTATCCTCCTTCCCTCCCCTCCCTCTCTCTTTTGACAACCAGGAGGATCCCAGGTTGAAATATCCAGTCTATATGAGGAATAAGAACTCAATGGAGCCTGGTGAACTTGGTCCTCTTCCTGTAAGTACAGTCACAATAAGACCAACTGCGTACCCTGCAACAACCTCATACATCCCAATAATTGCCTTGCTTTGTTCACTCATTACTCACTCATGAACTTGCCGTTACCAAGATGTACTTTGTGTGTTCTAGATCATTCTATGTAGATTACCGTAACTGTGTAAACAGTTCCCTAAGATAAACTTTGAATGAGAAAAGGTATTTATTTGACCTGGTTGCACCATCAGTGACATTTCTTATATTTTTGTTGTGGTGTTTGTCTACAGGTCACCTTAAAATGTGTTTTTAAAAGCTACGTGAATGAAGTGGCTTTTGAGGAAAAGAATGAGGCATGGTCTTGTGATCAGACTGTATCAGACATTTCCTTTTTTAGTCCTGTTAGAAAAGAGGGTGTCAGTGGGAGAATGTCACTGGCGAGGATGAGAAAGCAGAGTCTGGGGGCTGAGTGATAATCCCTATTTAGGAGGCGAAGACTGTCTGCCACCTGCACTATTATCTGTTTGACAAACTGTAGGTAGCTGTTGAATAATCAAAGCTTCATAGGTTTGTACATCTCACAGGCTTGTGTGATGTGTGCATGTGTGTGTGTTCTCTCTCCCTCTTTCTCTTTTTTTCTCTCCGTTCTGGTGGATCTAATGTATGCTGGCCATGTCTGTTTGGCAGAACCTACCAGAGGAGGTTGGTTGGTGCCTCCCTCCCTCTGCCTGCCTTTCTACCTGTCTGGTCCAGTCTGGTCAAATGCCTGCAGACAGCCTTGCGCTTTCTTTTTCTTTTCTTTGATCTTCTCTCTCTCTCTCTTTATATCTTTTCTCTTTCTCTCTCATGACCGGCATGGATGGGCTGTACCTTTCCCTTCCTTTTTATCATAAGTATTTTACCCCACTTCCTCTCTCTGTGCGCCCCCTCCTGCACCACCATTTCTATGATTAACATTTGGAGCTCCTGACCATTCTCCTGGGATCCCTCCGACTGCTCCATGTCTGTGTACCTGTATCAGTGTCTGAGGCACAGATAAGACGAGTTGGGAAAGTGGATCGAGGCAAGGCGCACCGGGCATTTGTTAGGGAGGGAATGAGAATGAACAAGAAGCACTGAAGGAGGAGAACCGGGTTGAACAAAGAGGGCAGGGGAGGGAGAGAAAGGAGCTATACATATTAGAGGAAGGAACTGGCTGTATGCGTGCGTGCGTGTCTGTCTGTCTGTCTGTCTGTCTGTCTGTCTGTCTGTCTGTCTGTCTGTCTGTCTGTCTGTCTGTCTGCCTGCCTGTCTGTGGCACTGTACTGAGTGGTCACCGTGTCAGTGGTGGTGTACTGGTTTGAACTAGTAGTGGTTATTAACCTTCATGTTGTGGTCCTATCCCTGCCTTGCTGACGTCTCAGACCTTAACTCAAATAGGAGAGAAAATCCTTTCAGTTCCTTTTGTGGTGTTTGATTGAGCTTGCCTCGCCGGCTGTGCCAGCTGTCAGTGTTCGGACCATTTGATACTCACTCAAGTTCAATCAAGCATAAAATAAAAAAGGACAGAAAAGTGGATGGATTTTAAATTACCATTTGAGCATGTCCTGTTTTTAATAGTACTGTCTAATGGTGAATTAGCTTTTTCTTACTCTTCTTTTTTTGTTCCTTCTAGCCTGGATGGGAAGAAAGAATCCATTCAGACGGGCGCACCTTCTACATTGACCACAGTAAGACGACTCCATCATACCACTTTCTGTGTCTTCCATGCTTGCATTTGGTCATGTGTGGTCAGACTTAATCTGTCTTTCTCTTAAGTAACTTTTTATAGTGTGTAGTGGTTGCACGGCGCCCACTGATTTTTCAGTGTCCGGGACCGTAAAGCACCTCGTCCACTACAGCAGAAATGCAGTGGACAGGTCATGCTGTTGAGGATGTATTGTATGATGGCCTGATGTCACTTAAATGAAAGTTGTATGGTCATAAGAGTGTTAAAAAGGGCCTGCAACTAACAAGTATTTTCATTACTGATTCATTTATTATATTATATTTCTTGGATTAATTGAGTAATTTGGGGGGGGGGGAAATTGTGAAAAGTGCCCTTTACATTTCCCAGAGTCAAATGTGACCTCTTCAAATAATGCAGTCCAACACCTAAAGATGTTTAGTTTACGTTGATATAAAACAGAGAAAAGTAGAAAATCCTCACATGTGAAAAGCAGAAACCAACAAATGTTTTTTGCTTAATAAATGAAATGAATGCATAATCAATTCTTAAAAGTCTTGGTGATTTATTGTCAGTCAAATGACACCTAAAGTCTTGGTGAACACACCGGTACTACTGGACACCGAATAGGCTTTTCAAAATAGGACTAATAAGTACCAACACATGTTGGAAATCTAAAACAGAGATGGGCACTTTTTTTGCATCTCATTTGGGATCATTTTGGCATAACATACTGGAATTCTTAGGGACATGGGCAGGAGTAACCATGCCAATATCTCCGAGACACGCCAACCCTGACAAAAAGCGCATATTGAGTTCTGATGGTTGGGATAGCCTCTGCTGCCAGAATTTAATTGAGACACTGGAAATCACCCATAAACCCATTCTTCACATTCCTTGTGACCAGGATAACTCATGCTTTGACTAATTGTTATTTCACTCATCTGACCTTCTCGTCTTATTTGTCTTCTGTAAGTTGTACCATATGAGCTGTTGTTTGTCATATTTGCAAATAAAACATTAAATGACAAAGAACCTTTTCATTACCTAAAGAGCTTGTGTTATTTGTGTTCTTTCATCCAGATACAAAGAACACACAGTGGGAGGACCCTCGTCTGCAAAGTCCGGCTATCACAGGACCCGTGAGTAGTACACACACACACACACACACACACACACACACACACACACACACACACACACACACTACTTTAGAGAGTCTTTTCGACACAGCAGCGTTGCTACACAGACAACAACAAGTTCTTCTTTTAACATTGGGGTTCTATTGGTCACACTCTATCATCAGCCTCAGCATCCTTGTACAACAAAGATAAATCACGCCATCGCTGCGGTTGTCACTTAACATTCTGACACCTTGGTGTCGCGCTGTGTACCGCTTCAGATATTCTCCTCCCTTGTTGCCGACTCCTCTCCCAAAGTTATACTCCATGTAGTTTTTTTTTGTTTGTTTTAACAAGAAATCGAAGCATATTAAGTTTTCCTGTTAAACAAATGTACATCACAAGCCAAATTTGTATACCTGGTCATTGATCAGCTGTGTTGGTTGTTGTCTGTGCAGGTTGTTCCCTACTCCAGAGAGTTCAAGCAGAAGTATGACTACTTCAGGAAGAAGTTGAAGAAACCAGTAAGAAGTGATTTTTAAAATGCAGATCTGTCTTGGGTTTCTTGGTTTATGCTGCAGCACTTTTTTTAAATTATTTTATTTTTATATATAACAAAGCTAAATTTGGTTGAAACCTCACATCCTCTCCTCGTACAATTTTGATTGATTGCATACTTCAACTTTCCTTACACTGCCTTGACACTGCGTGACTGAGTTTGACATGTTTATCGTATGCTAAATATTCGTATCAATAATCAGTCCCTCCAGAAAAACGCAGAGTTTTTTTATGATTTTTGCGGGGGAAAAAATCCTTGATTATGCGGCACGTTTTCTTAAAAACTGCGATGGAATATGCTGGACATTTATGCAATTTTATGCGATGAAATTGCGGGAACTTGCAAAAATTGCGGTAACTTGCAAAAACTGCAGTTTGATGAAAAAGAAAATAAGTGATTCCCCCAACACGGTGTTCTCAGTAGGTGAAATTACGTCACTTCATAACGTTCCCATGGCAACAGGGGAAAATGGCTGCTCTTGTGTGAAGTAAACGCAACATTTTTCAACTTTCTGCTGAGATATATGTGACTTTTTTGCAACGAAAATGCGGGGATTATGAAATCATGAAAAATGCAACCCCCGCATAAATATGCGGACTTTGGCTGATTATGCATTGAATTCTGCGATCGCATAATCGCGTTTTTCTGGAGGGACTGAATAATTTCACATTTCTTTGTGACGACACTTGGAAGGTGGAGTGCAGAATTGAATGTTACTGCCTGTTTTCTTCCCTAACTGTTGTTTTCTAATGCTGGAATCTAATCTTGGGTAAATAGTAACAGTAATAAAAAAACTGAGATTAATTTCTATGCAAGCTTATAGACAGTGGTCAGAGACGTGAGCTTGTGACAAGGTGGTCGTCGGTTAAATCCCCAGATTTTCTTTGCACCAAGGTCACATATTTCCACCTACCTTAGCCCTAGTTTAGTTTTACCTGAATTTATTACAGCATGCTTTTTTATTTGTATTAAAGTGAGTTCTATATGAACTATCTTAGGCTGACATCCCCAACCGATTCGAGATGAAGTTACACAGAAACAACATCTTTGAGGAATCGTACCGTCGAATCATGTCCCTGAAGAGGCCTGATGTTCTGAAGTCACGGCTGTGGATCGAGTTTGAGTCAGAGAAAGGATTGGACTACGGCGGTGTGGCCAGAGAGTGGTTCTTCCTCTTATCGAAGGAGATGTTCAATCCTTACTACGGCCTGTTTGAATACTCTGCTACGTAAGTCTCAGCTTGTTGTGTGTGCTGACTTTAAGATTTACAGAGCTGCTTCTAACTGAGGATATGACCCAGGACCATAGACTGTTAATATTAATGGACAAAGCATCCGGTTCGGCAAAGTGCTGCAAATGTGTAAGTGCCTTAAACCTGCATTCTATCTGAATTCCAGCAGGGGGCGACACGTGCGGTTGCAAAAGGACGTTGGTTTCTGTAGAAGTCTATGAGAAAGTGACCCACTTCTCACTTGATTTATTACCTCAGGAAACATTTTCATAATGAATGTATGGTCTCAGTCGTTAGTTTTAAGTCTTCTGCAATACAGAATGATATCCAGTTTTAGAATTATGGTCTTGTTGATTTTAAAATCGGTGATAAAGCAGGGGGTGTTTTATGGCGTGGCTGTGATGTGATTGCCAGTGAAAGTGTGTAACGTAACATAGAGTGTAAGGGCTCCTCCCTCACTCCTCCCTCTCGTCTAAAATCGTCACATCCGCAACCAGGGTGGCTGCGCCCGTAACGGCAAACTTAACGACGGATAGCAGATCTCCACAAACCAATGGGTGACGTCACACATGCGCTGTCCATTAATATACAGTCTATGTGCAGGATTTAGTGTTAAAAGGATTGTTCCGATTTTTTGAAGTGGGGTTGTATGACGTTCTTATTCATAGTCAGTGTTTGACCCACAGTAGATGGCAGTTGGCACGCCCCCAGTTTGGATAAGCAGGCAGGAGTACTGACACAGAAGTTAAGCAATGTACTGCTGTGGACTAATGGAAACTGCTAAACATATTTAGCCACCTACAAAAAGGCCCACTGAAAAAAAATGATATCCATTTCCGTGTATGCTTTACCTTGCTGTCAAACAGCCCTTTCTGATGGGAACCAAAGCCATTTGCTGTCGTCAAAGCCACCAGACTCCTTTTGACAAAAACTGTAATTTTACCTCACATAACACAGGAGTTGCTGGCACGATCGTGTAGTTTGTTTGTTAGTTTTGTTAGTTCCTAACCTTTTTAAAGCACCAAAATAACAACCAAAATAACCGATCGTGGCAGCGGTCGACCAGCGACTCCTGTGTTCTGCGAGGTAAAATTACAGTTTTTGTCAAAAGGAGTCTGGTGGCTTGAAGCAGAAGGGCTACAGCTTCCGTGTTGTTTCCCTATGAGACTTGTTAGAAGTTTCCTTTTACTCTGATTAACTTTTCCTCTCATTCAAAAAGCCATCCTGGGAATCTTTCCCAAAAGCAGCAAGGTTAAGATAATTAAAGTGACTTATGTTTTGTGCCTTTTCCTGGCACCATCGTTAGTGGATGATCACTCTGTTGATTCTCTCTCATTTTTGCCATCTAGGACAAAGGTAACAAAACATAAATACTACAAATCAAGCTGTTAAAAAGGCAGCGACATTTAAAAGAACCCTTTACTTTAATTAAACGTTTGCTTAATTTAATAAAAAAAAAATAAGACTATGATTAAAACCTTTAAAATGAAACCACACTGTGATTATTCATCACAGCAACTTTTATTATTTTGTTTTAACGTTATCATGCAGATGCAATTAAATAAAAGCTGATGCTTAGCAACCACCTTAAAGTTTTCTGTCTCCACTTGTGTGTTTGCTCCTGGGTGAATAAAGACACTTTGAATGAAAAATGTTGCTCTTAACCAAACTTTTAAAGTCACACATGGTTTTAGCGAAAACAATATCATGTAATATGGGAGATGCTCCAACACAGCGTCTTGTGTGAATCATGCAGGGTTTTGTTGCCATGGTAAGGAGCGAAAATACAAATACAAAAAAAAAACTTAAAGCCACATTGTTGTAAGAATTTCTCCAATCCAGCGGTGAAATTGTATATGCCAACCAACTGAATATTACTTTCTAGCCCTCCCCATTCCGAGCACGTTTTAACTTCTACGGTGGCCGAACCCGAAATTAGCTGTTAGTATCTCCGTCATTTACACACAACTGTTCTAACCACTCCAATATTAACTTTGGTCTTGTTGCTTTGCATGTTGCGTTGTCATTTTAATTCTCTTTTTCGCTTCCCTGGCGAGTACTCTCTCCCTGGCATTTGTCACGGTGCCACTGAAGAGGGCGATGGCTAATGTATTTTAAAGACTGAGGCGCTACATGGCTGCCGTCATTCGAGCGAGTCGCTCATATGTATTCTGAATGGCAGATTCGACGCTTACGAGAATACTTTGATTAGTTGGTGGAAGTAAATACAAACGAAAGAGCACATATTTGTGAAAGAACAAAGGTTTTTTTTGTTGCTAAGAATCAACTAAAAAAATTACACAATGTAGGTTTAAGATTTCCCCCTCAGCTGGGAGCAGTAGTTGATCAACATTAAGAGGACAAGCAGAGTCCAGTTGAGTGTCTAGTGACCTGGCATAAAGCACTATGGATATCATAAAAAAGCAAATGTCTGGAACACTAATAATAACTCATGAAATAAATCACAGCCATACTTTATGAAGTCAAGATTGTTCCAGTGAGGTAATTCATGTTTGTTGTATTAAATCAAGGGCAAAGGAGTGTCCTCCACTGTCATCACATCCATTTTCTTCATTTTCTTTTCAAAATGTTCTTTTTTCGCAGCTTGCAGCTGCAAATAACACTGAAATTTCAGTCAAGAAACAACGTTTTCTGTATTGGGTACTACCGACTGCTCCGAGCATTCATGAATAACCTGGAAATTAAACCATCGAAATAACTTTCTTCCTCTGTTCTCTCGTCTGTGCAGAGACAACTACACACTCCAAATCAATCCCAACTCTGGCCTGTGCAACGAGGATCACCTCTCCTATTTCAAGTTCATCGGGCGTGTGGCAGGAATGGCTGTGTTTCATGGAAAACTACTGGATGGTAAGCTGCTTTATTTTGGATCCTGTCTTTGATATTAGAAATGGACTGACATTTTATCTTTTGTTATGATGTGTATTTGCAACTCTTCAGCAACATTTTCATTTCTCACTTTTCTCTTTTAAACTTTTTTTTTTGTTGTTTTTTTGTTTTACCACACATAAAGTTACAGCACAGTGTTGTTTTCTGCTTTCTTAGGTTTTTTCATCCGACCCTTCTACAAGATGATGCTGGGAAAACAGATCTCCCTTAAAGACATGGAGTCTGTGGTAAGATCTCATTGCTACTAAATTAAATTAACTCATATATTATTTTTGATTGTTTGTTTGACTTTGTGAAATAGACTGAAATATGTATTTAGTGAATATGCTTTTAATTTGCTAATTCATTTTTATTATTTTAACAATCAGCATTCTTTTTTCTTTTTTTTTATTAACAATTGAGTAGTCTATATCCACGACCTTCCACTTCCGGGATTGTTCAGGTGCTGCCGGAAATTCCGCCGTATGTCCGTTACCTTCCGCTTTCTTTGTGTTGGCATTTTAAACTCCGGTGGATTTATGAGGACTGTGGTTAACTGCTCCTCAGATCTCTGCAGGGTAAATCCAGACAGCTAGCTAGACTATCTGTCCAATCTGAGTTTTCTGTTACACGACTAAAACTACTTTTAAACGTACACACATTACACACAAACAAGTTCCTTCCCGAGGCCATTTTTCAGAGGCACTGGGGCTCATGACGATTGTGATTGGTTTAAAGCCATGCCAATAAACCAGAGCACGTTTTTCTTCAGTCCCAGAATGCTGTGTGGACTAGCCAGACCCTCCTCCGCAGCGCTGAGGAGGAAGGTCTGGCAATGTGAGACTAGCAATTGAGCTACAACAACACTGACCACAGGGTTGTTGATTTTGATTGGAAATACGTACAAATGTAACACAGCCAAGAATGAATTTTGCAAATAAAAGCCACTTCTGTGTGTAATGTTGATCTGCCCTGCGTTGCATCCCTGCAGGACAGTGAATACTACAACTCCCTGAAGTGGATCCTGGAGAACGATCCCACTGAGCTGGACCTGAGGTTCTGTATTGACGAGGACAACTTTGGACAGGTGTGCACGCCCAAAATCAGTCACCATTTACAGTTGCAGTAAAGTAATGTAGTTTGGTATCTGGAGTGTCCAAACCTTTATTTATTTTTCTTGTGTTTTTTTCTTTCTTTCTCAGACGTACCAGGTCGACCTGAAGCCCAGCGGCTCAGACATGGTGGTCACCAACGAGAACAAAAAGGAATACATTGAGTAAGAACATGACAAATCATTTTCTTCTCATGAATAGTTACTGGTTTTTAGCAATGGTTACAATAAAGTTACATTATCTAAATGTCAATCATTTTCCCTCTGACAGCCTGGTCATCCAGTGGAGGTTTGTCAACCGGGTCCAGAAGCAGATGAACGCCTTCCTGGAGGTATTTATGTGCAATAATACAGTCGCCACTCGGAGGCAATGTGACCACTGACTTTGGGTTGGCGTGCCTGAGGCCCTCTGAATCTAAATCTGTCCTTGTGTTGCTGGAATTGAACTTTCATTAGAATTCTGTTTTAATTGTGTTTTTGTTTAATTTTCAGGGCTTCACTGAGCTCATTATCATAGATCTGATCAAGATCTTTGATGAAAACGAACTGGAGGTACAGCATGGATCCTTTTTTATTTAATCAGTTCTCAGACCATGACATGTATTTACAATACACTTTTGTGCAATTTGACATTTGGCATTTTAACAGAAAGTGACACTGGATTGTTAATATTTTCTTTCTCCCTCGCCCTCCGTGTAGCTGCTCATGTGTGGTCTAGGTGACGTGGACGTCAACGACTGGAGGCAACACACTGTTTACAAGAACGGCTACTGTCCCAACCATCCTGTTATACAGTGGTTCTGGAAGGTACGACTGTGATACATCCACACACCAGCCACATGTTGCCACATATTAGTCACGGGTATTTCATAATAAAAGTTGGTAGCAGTCATCTTTCCCTCCGTCCAGCCTACGACAGGTTTGCTGGCCTTGCTTTTGAGATCAAAGTCTGTTTGGAAGTAACAAGCTTGTTTGCACTGATGAAAGAGCCTGGATCAAACGGCTTCTGTTTGAATTTGTGCTTTTTTTTTTTTTTTTGTAGGGCTGCACGATATGAGGGAAATATCTTATGGCAGTTATTTAGACTGATATTGCGATATGATTCACGATAATGGAGGAAATGATATTTTTTGTGTCATTATTCTCATTTTCCTTCAAAAATAATACATTTTAAAAAGTTTAATTATTTTAGTGTGATTTTTGTGAGGATCTGTACCAAACAATGATGTTTTTCTTTAGTCTGTAGGATACGATTTATAGGCGTGGACATCTCTGCAGCACCACAATATTAAATTCAGAATGGTTTGACACATATTGTGCATCCCCCCCATGCGATTTGGATATTGCACTAGTCCATATTGCGATTTTGATAAAATTGCAATTAATTGTGCAGCCCTAGTTTTTTGATTTACACACACACACACACACACACACACACACACACACACACACACACACACACACACACACACACACTGAGGCATTACTGCTTTGAATGAATTCATCACCTTTTTCTGTGTTGTAATTGTAGAAATGACAAATTATCATATAAATAAGTTTCTTTTGTGGGGGTAGAGACTAGCGTTTCCTAAATGAATTCTGTGAACTATTTGATAAATATCACAGAGAGATTGGATCTTTCCTCTGTCATCAGGTCGTCCTGTTGATGGATGCTGAAAAGAGGATCCGACTCCTCCAGTTTGTTACGGGGACGTCACGAGTGCCCATGAATGGCTTTGCCGAGCTTTATGGTACGTTACCTCCACAGATAACTACAGGTTTCCTTTACTTCCTTCTTGCATATCAGTACCAGTTCTTTAAAAATGATATATTCAATGTTTTAACTGCAAGGCCTGAACTTTATGTAACAGTTTGGATTACTACCACTGTACACATACAGATAGGTAAATGTGTCAAACTGATGAGGAATGACCAAAAATGTACGGTACTATGAATGCTAAAATGTTAGATCCATATAAACGTATAGATTATTTTATCAAAGTTTAAGATTTTTTTTCTACATGGCATCAGTGTGAGAAAATACTGCATGATATTTATTTATTAAATTATTTACATAAAATGCTCTCCTTCCTTCCTCTTTCTCTACCAATGATTGAATCTATTGAATATACCTAGACGTTAAATTTGTGGTCCAAAGTGTTTCTGTTTCTCAACTGTGTGATCATAGTTATAATTTTTTGTTTTGTGCCAGGTTCTAATGGACCTCAGCTGTTCACAATCGAGCAGTGGGGAACACCAGATAAGTTGCCAAGAGCTCACACGTGGTATGTTATTAACACACACACACACACACACACACACACACACACACACACACACACACACACACACACACACACACACACACACACACACACACACACACACACACACACACACACACACACACACACACACACACACACACACACACAGATGGCACAGTGGTGCTTTGAGCTTAATGCTAATGTCAGCATGTGACAATGCTGACATGCTAATACTAAGCAGGTGTAATGTTTACAGTGTTCACCATCCTAGTTTAGTATGTAGCATACAAACACAAAGTACAGCTGAGACTGATGAGAATGTCTTAAGTTTTAAAGGTGTTTGGTCATTAAAGTATTGGACATATTACAAATTTGACCTGCTGGGGCCGCTAGAGGAAAAGTCAGGGGATCACAAAAGTCATTAAGATGCATTGTCTGGGATCCATGAATGTTTCTACCAAATTTTGTGCCAATAAATCAAGTAGTTCAGTTTCAGTCTGGACCAAAGTGGACCGATCAACCAACATTTCTGTCCATGAAGCCATGCAGCTTGGATGGCTAAAAATATATAAGAGTCAAGTGCATTTTGAAGCCAAATGCCATGTTCATTTTTTGTAACTTGTCAAACGGTTTCTCTTCCCAGTTTCAACCGCTTGGATCTGCCCACTTACGAATCATTTGAGGACCTGCGAGAGAAACTGCTCATGGCTGTGGAGAACGCGCAGGGCTTCGAGGGGGTCGACTAACGACAGCAGCCTCTGACTGCATCCAACCAACCAACAATAAAAAAAAAATAAACGAAACAAAAAGCCACAGGGATATCAAACCAGCTGCTGTAGCAGTTCTGTGCGAGCATGTTGTACTGTAATGCCTGACTGTGAGCCACTTCCACAGCACGGTGGCTTGAGACCATACAGCGATTTGTCAAGCCAATATGCCTACATCTTTAAATCTTTTTAGAGTGGGTAGGTCACTCCTTAAAGGTGCTGGGGAAAGAACGGGAGAGTCGCACAGTTGAATGCTGAAATTATTATCCACAGGCATGAGCAATGAATGAGCTGGCCCCTGAGCCGCTGTTTGTTCCCCCTCTACCCTCGTCCTGTGAAAATCTACTTTGCTGGAAAACACTAATGTATCTCAATAGCTCCTTTATGTACACTATAGCCCAGTATTCAAGCACCCTTCAATGGAGGGGATTTAGCATGGCCTTAGTTTGGCTCCTACATGCACTATTTCTCTAAGAAACAGCACTATGATCACAAGTCTCTCAAATCCTTAGACCAACACCAGGTTACCTTAGGAATGCTGGCCAATCACATTTCAGGAAATCGGCCACACCCCTCCGTAGAGCCTTGTCTATATGTTGTGTGATCAGAAAGCTCCATTTTTTTTTTAGCCACTGGTAAGGATTCAAGAATGGGGTATAAGATACTCCCCAAAAATGTTTGGTTTTTTTATAGTTATTTTGTCATCATGGAACAGATTTTTTTTTTTTTTTTTTTAAATCATTGGTATAATTCCTGCAGGAAAATACTCTTAACGTATTTGTACTGATGAACAATGTTTACTATTTTGACAATTCTATATGACAATTTGTGTGAAGTGTAAATCTGGCTAGTCTAGGAAAAAATTATCCATATCATTTGTTACGGTCATAGCAAATGTGTTGAATAACATGTTTTTTATTGTAGTGCTATGAAAGCAGCATGAAACTTATCTTGTATCTTGTTTTTTGCTTTGACGACGTCGTAGTAATTTGGACGTGCACGGTCTCAAGGTCGAGAAGGCAAAACTAAAATGTAGGGATAGTTTCTCTGAGACATTTATATTAATATTCTCATGCCTGTTGCTGTTCATAATGCTGTAAGTTGTTCTTGGGGGGGAAGAACACCTTTTAAGTTCTTTAATGATATATAAATATATGTATGAACTTAACAGAAGTATTACTGATCAACAACACTAAAATGAAGCTGTGTGTGTGCGCGAGTGTTGGAGAGAAAAGCTGTGATTGCCACTGAACATAAAGCAGCATGTTTCTTACATAGAAAAAAATGTTTTTCTTCTTTGTTTTTGTTTCTCTCTCCTTTTTCTAACACAATTGAACCTAAAGGGCACTTTATAGATCACTCTGAGGTAATTTCGCCTGTTGTATGTCTTTTGTCATTAACTTGAATGTGATTCTTTTCTTTTTTTTCTCCATTCAGAGCACTTTCCTGGTGCAATATAAATGGTCTGTAAATCTAGGCTGCTGCTAAGGTAGAAAAAGTTGACAGAAGTGAAGCAGAGACTTCACATCCTTTTAGTCTTCTCTACTTTCTCTCTTCTTTTGCCCCCCCCCCCCTCTCCCTCGTGTTTGCTCTCTCCTGTGATCCCGCCACTCAAACTCCGTAAAGATTAGTCCTTTTTTTAATAAATGACGGGAAATATCACTTTTGTTAAATATTTCACCACTCTCTGAAACTCTGTGGTTCATTTAACTTCGGTCAAATAAAATGAAACTTCCCAGTGTGTTGTTTGAGTTAATATGACTGGACTTTCCTCATACCAGAAGTAGAAACATAAGATCCATTAATATATAGATGAAAGAAGATTGGTAACTAGTTGCTGTCTTAAGTTTTCCACAAATGTTCTGATTTTTTTTTTGCACTGATTGAAAGTTACTAAGTACATTTACTCAAGTAGTGTATTTAAGTACAACTTTTAAGTAAAAATGTCCTCATGCTTTACTTCAGTGTATCCATTACTTCATACTTTCACTCCACTACACTCCAGGGGAAAGTATTGTACTTTTTACACCATTTATTTGACCACTTTAGTTATTAGTTCCTCACAAAAATTTAAATTTTAAATATAAAACATGACCATCTTGTAAATTAGCATGTGTTGTTATAGACAAACCTACCGAACAGTATTTAAAATGTATAAGCAGCTTAAAGCAATGTAAAGTAATACATTTTATTAAAAAACTCTGAAAAGGGCCATTCTGAGAATTCATCATTTTCATACTTGCCAGTTTATTCATACCAATCTGAACTGACCTTTGTACTTTTAATCATTTCTGACTTGAAATGTACAGAAATACCAGAATGGTCCTTTAAGTGTACACTAGCTAGGAATCTGACTTTTATTTTTACTGGTACCAACATATTCCTTTCAGAGAAGGTCACAAAGTTTAAAAAAAAAAAGTTTTTAATTTATGGATCGGTGCAGCTGCTGAGAGAGATTGTTCTATTAAAAGCCCCTCTCTTGAGAAATTAATGAGACTTTTTGTAACTCCCCCTGCCTCTTTTTTTGGTGTGTGCAGTGCACGTGGTGTGGTGAAGGGACCTCAGTTCATTCACACAGGCAATCTAGAAGTTATCAGCTCCAAGGACAAGCAAATAAAAGCCACCCTGCCTGTCTGGGGACATTTTATCAAGCCTTGCTATCTTCAATCTGGTCACAAACAAACCAAGAGCCAACTCTTCTTTAGATCCACCTGCTCGAACATAATGTCACAGAGTGCAAATGAGAGTACATTTGAACTGTTAATAGTATGAATTAAAAGAAAGCAAAAACACATTTCTTTGGCTTTCAGTCTCTCACATCCCTCTTTTTCTATGTTAGGTCACAGCACTGACCTCAGTGAAGTCCTGATGGAAGTTAAATCAATGACCTGCACCAAAAGTGGATCCTCATAAGTTGAAAATACTCTTAATGATTAATGTTCAACTCTAATGTTCCTCTGCTAAGTCCCAGGTCGGCAAACCTGTCGAATATTTTATTTTAATTGTTGCTACATTCTTCCTTTTAAACACCAGAAAATTTAACATAATAATTTGAACATCACCTTTCTGATTACTGTCAAAATGTAGCAAGTGTCTGTGACAGTAGTGTAAATTGTGGTTTAATGTTATATGATTTACCGTATTGCCAAACTGTATTTAACTGTATTTTAGATGATTAAAAGTTTAGAGAAGATTGTAATATCTTGCATAGAAACAAAGGTCGCAGTGACCCAATGCTGTGCAGTGCAATCACAATCATCATTTTGCTTTGTAAGATTGTATAAAGTCAGACACTAGTCTACACTATCTTTTACAGTAGTACAGCATCTTTAATAATAGATTAAAGTTGTCGAAAAACATTCTTAATCTATATAATTTCAAACACAGACGTCTTCAGAAAGTGTATGTGTTTTGCTCATTGCCATTTGTATAAAACTAAAAAGTAATGGCCCCTACAGACTATGCTTAGATTGGGATAGTTACTGGTTGGCAACTATAGAAGTGCCCCGTGGGGGGGCAGTACAAGTACTCCTGGTTGGGAATCACTGATTTAACATTGGGCTTCGGAGGGTGAAAACTGAGCAGTGACACGTATCCGACCTCTAGTTAAAGGGATGCTCTTTCATAATCTGCCTTAGGTGAAACTGATTCTTTTGGACATATCACTACTTTTAGTGTATCTTTTAACTATTTTCTATCCATTAACTGTTAACACTAAGCATTTGGACAACCACTGTGTGAGATATTTAAAATGGAGTTTGTCAAAGAAGAAAAGAGTTAGGATGTAACTTGTGTGTTGACTTGACTCTTTGACTTTCTTTTACTTTATGAGTGTCTAATTTTACTCCAAACATCTGCCTGCTGGTTGTGTAACTTGCTGACTTCAACTTCACCAAATTCCATATTTTATTTGAGTCTTGAGTCTGAGGTCATCAGGTCAGATGTTGTTAGTGGTCCCCCACATTCATTTTACAACCAGAGGGGATCGATCATTTCAACCAGTGGCACCCAGGCGGTGGAATGTACAACCCCAAATCAGAAAAAGTTGGGACAGTATGGAAAACACAAATAAAAAAATAAAGTAGTGATTTCTAAATGTACTTTGACTTGTATTTCATTGCAGACAATACAACAGCACATAATTTAATGTGTTTCTCATGATTTATATTGGGTTTTTTTTTTCAAAAAAACAAAATTCCTATTTTGGTTCTTGCAACACATTTCAAAAAAAGTTGGAACAGTAAAGCATTTACCACTTTGTAATGTTGCCATTCCTTTTCACAACACTTAAAAGACGTTTAGCGACTGAAGACACCAAGTGATGAAGTGTTTCAGGTGTAATTTTGTCCCATTCTTGCTGCAAACAAGTCTTAAGGTGGGCAACAGTACGGGGTCTTCGTTGTCGCATTTTGCGCTTCAAAATGCGCCACACATTCTCTATTAGAGACAGGTCAAGACTGCAGGCAGGCCAGTCAAGTACCCGTATCCTCTTCCTCCGCACCCAGGACTTTGTAATGTGTGCAGAATGTGGTTTTGCATTATATTGTTGAAATATGCATGGACATCCCTGGAAAAGATGTCTTCTTAAAGGCAGCATATTGTGCTCCAAAATCTCTATGTACTTTTCAGCATTAATGGTGCCATCACAGAAGTGCAAGTTACCTTTGCCATGGGCACTGACACAACCCCATACCATGACAGACCCTGGCTTTTGGACTTGTTGCTGGTAACAGTCTGGATGATCCTTTTCTTCTTTGGTCCGGAGCACACGGCGTCCATTTCTCCCAAAAAATACCTGAAATACTGATTCATCTGACCACAGTACACGTTTCCACTGTGTGATGGTCCATCCCAGATGCCTCCGAGCCCAGAGAAGTCGACGGCGCTTCTGGACACTGTTAACTTAGGGCTTCCTTTTGGCACAGTACAGTTTTAACTGGCATTTGTGGCTGTAACTACGTATTGTGGTACTTGACAAAGGTTTGCCAAAGTAGTCCTGAGCCCATGTGGTGATATCGCTTATAGATGAATGACGATTCTTGATGCAGTGCCGCCTGAGGGATCGGAGATCACGGTTGTTCAGCTTAGGCTTGCGCCCTTGTCCTTTACGCACTGAAATTCCTCGACATTCCTTGAATCTTTTAATTATGTTATGCACTGTTGAAGGCGAAATAAGCAAATGTCTTCCTATCTTTTTTTGAGGAAAATTGTTTTTAAACATTTCAATAATTTTCTCACGTATTTGTTGGCAAACTGGCAATCCTCGGCCCATCTTTGCTCCTAAAGGACTAGACCTTTCTTGGATGCTGCTTTTGTACCAAATCATAATTACAATCACCTGTTGACATCACCTGTTTCAAATCACATCATTATTTAACCAATTTACCTGATTACTAGCCCTAAATTGCTCCTGTCCCAACCTTTTTTGGAATGTGTTGCAGGTCTGAATGACAGGAAAGGATGTATATTTACAAATGAAATTAAGTTGACCAGACAAAACATGAAATATTTTGTTATTATTTTTCAATTTTCAATTATTTTTGTTTTTCATACTGTCCCAACTTTTTCTGATTTGGGGTTGTACTTCCCCTCTCCTTAAGTTGTTTAAATTCTGTTGATTCTTTTAAAAAGCAGACGAAGACGTTTTTATTCCAACAGGCTTTTAGTTAGACAAGGGTTCTTATGGCTGTCTGATTTCCTTTGTATTCTTAAGTCTTTTATTTATTGTATTTCTGTTTATTGTGAAGCACTTTGTGATTTTTTTCTATGAAAAGTGCTATATGAATGAACTGTACTTACTTATTACATAGATTTTCCAGTTTGTTCTTCTGTCAGGAACCACCACCCATTACGTTCAGCTCATGGCGACTTTCAGTGAAACCTTGGTATTAAGGCCCTGTTGCCTCACCGAGGCAGGTTTTTTTGTCTCCCCCTCCTCCACTGCTCACCCTCTACCTCTGGTCAGGGTCGATCAATACTTCCCCTGTAGCTTATCACTAATGTGGAACTGGCTGTTTGTCCAAACCTTGCTCTGTCTACATAAAGACTTGGAACGGGACAACATCAAACCCAAATGCATCACACATCACCTCATGAACCTGCAGCTCCGGACGCACAACTGGACTTTTAACTGTTTGGAAACACTCTGACAAGAAGATACGCTGTAGCGAGAGGGAAGGAGCAGAGAAGAAGCTGGGAGAATCAGAGGCAGGAGAGTGACCACTGGGTACGAAGGAATGAATCCTGGAAAGAGGATCTACTTTAGAAACTTGAGGTAAGTTGGTTGTTGTCCTGCAATAAGTTTAAATCCTTTAATAATGTTTTCATCAAAGTTTTATTAGTAAAGTTGGTAATTGATTTATTAATTAATGAACTATGATCAATTTAGCAATTAAAACAAATAATTCAGCTCAGACATGTTATATAATATAGTTAAAAGCAGAAACAAGGAATCTAGTGTGGCAAACAGTCCCAACCAACTCTATGTTCAACTACATTTAAAAAAAAAAGTAATGCAAAAATGTTTATTATATAGAAAGAAATGGGGATCACACATTTGGTCTTTTACTCTCACACACAGCTGCAGTCATCCCCACAATCAGTAAAAAAACAACATGGACTTTGGACACTTTGGATAAGCCTTGTGTATTTACTCAGTACTATTTCCCCCATTTTCTATTGTTTTTCTTTATTTCTGCATATTTATGGGTACAAAATTAAAGTGCTGCATGGATAGTCATAAATCATTGCTTAGTGTGATTTCAGCCTGGGTTTTTCACAGGCCTACACACCAACACCATGTGTACTTTAACATTATCTGTTTTTTATTATTATTGCTCCTCATTGATTTTACATGTCACCAATCTGCTTTTTCTCCCCTTCTTTCACCAGGTCGTCCATCCACCAGTATTAACCTCTCCGTCTGCAGTATCTACAGTAAATGTTGTCCTCTAGAGTTGTGGAGTGTGACAATGGTGTTTGTGTCCTGTGTTTCAAACGCCATTTTCACACTAAATAGCTATAGTGTGAAACAGACCTCAGTATATTCCTCAGTTTCCTGATTGGATTTCTATTTATCCTTCTGTTTGTGGTCTTCTTCTAGCTTTGTAATAGTTTCCTCATTAATTCTGTAAAGCCTAAAAACACATCGAGGACACATTACACCATGCAGGGGGGGCAGAGATGAAAATAGATGTGTGTTAATACGGACCAACATCCTACATGATCTTAAGCCTCTGAGTGTGACTCACTTTCTTTAGCGTTTGAGGTGCTAATTTGCTGCTGGAGACCTTGTCCTGTAAGTATAAATAGAAATAGAGCGCCCATTTGTTTTCATGCTGCCGCCATTTGTGTTGTGTTGTTGTAAATAAAGTGTTTTTTTGTCTGTTACTATAGAGTAAACTTTATTCATTCATGAGAAAGACGTAATAGTCACATTTAAAATCACCTTCAAACCCAGTCCTCTGTACAAAGACAAGTATATATTTGCATATGAACATAGACACAGTGTCAAAATCATGGAAAGATGAGTTGAATTGACTTGACTAAAATAAATCAAAAAGCAACTTGAACCAGCAACATCTCTTTAATAACAAAGATCTACTGTGTGATTACACACTGGCCATATCTGCAACCTGAAAACCATGTTTGCAATTTGAGTCAGGGATTCAAAAAGCAACAGTGAGAGACGAACAGAGAGGATTATCATATGGAGACCGTTTGAGACTGCCTTTGAATAGCTGGTATGTGGTTGAGCTCATATGTGTGTAAGTAGGCTCTGGATGTCAGATTTGGTTTTACATTTCTCTCCCTCAGTTTGAGCTGGACCAGTAACATATAGATCCTTGAAATGATGCTAGACATTAAAAATCAATTTAACAATCAGAATTGCACCAGACAATTAAATGATAAATCAATAAATCTTCACATTTGTCCGTGAATACATTCAAATGCGTACTTTGTGTGTGTATAAAATGCATTTGTGTTGTTTCCAGAATAAAAATCTTATCCTGAATCAGTAGCTTTTACTTAATGAAAAAAAAAAACATTATAATAATCTAATCTGCAATTATCATATATCTTTGTCACCTCACACACCAAATACACAAAAATTGCCCACTCATACTGAATCCAAAACAAGACGTGTCCTCTACTGTGAGTATTTTATCAAACAACCTACTTAAAAGACATTTCCTCTATTCAATTAATAAACAAGTTCATTAATTTAATGAACTAATAGTTTGAAGACATCACCGAAGTAGAAAAACAATAAAAACTCATCAAAAATGCAATCTCTAAGACATCACAGTTCAACACTGTCCACAAACTCATCATTATCATCATCATTTTTAAGTGTTTGTTAAATTTGTCACAGTTTACCTAGTCTGGCTCGACGGATGTATATTGCTGGGATAAAGACTGACATCTGTTGATCGCTCACATGCCAGACGTCCCTTCCCGTATTGCCATTTCTGCTGTAGCGGGTTAGTGTTGCCCTGGACGGTTGGGATTGGTTTAAAGAAATTGATAGATAGATGGACTTTATTAATCCCAAACTGGGAAATGAGTCTGTTACAAGCAGCAAGTTACAAACAAGCCAGAGCTCCCCCCCCTAACCCTAGAATAGATAGGCGGTGTAGCCAGACCATACTCCCAGACCATACATCTCAATGCTGGAGATTAGTCTGGTAAGTGTCCTCCCCAAAATAATAAATACACTCTTGTACAGAAATAATCTCATTAAAATAAAATATATCTCTCAAATGTTCAACATGAGAAGAAGCAAAAACTCTCGCTGGTTGTGTAAAAATTGCTCTCTTCAGAGTCAAACACATCTGTCCTCTCCATCATCTGGCCTTCTGCAGCGCAAAACTTTGGACACCTTTCCGAGGTCCAGCATGAGTAAAGCAAATTATTTAAAACCCTCACCATTTCAATAAAAATGACACCCGTAGTCCAAGATTCTCCTCCTATTATGACTTGCCCTTCACTGTTGGCCCAAATAGTTTCTTCTTGGGTGCAGCAGAGGGTTGTTGGGGTCGGGGTTTCGGAGCAGATGCAGGCTTTTTAGGTTTGGGCTGCATGGATTTGAGGCCCAGGATCTCACAGTACTTGTTGCACTGGTGCAAAGCTTTGAACTGGTCAATGAAGGAGGTGGCACAGTTTCCTTTGAAGCCCTTATATCTAAAAAGAACAAAAATAATTAATATTTCAATTTGCATGTATCAACAATTTGCAACTATTATTGGTCTCAAAAGAAATACTCACCCTTTCTTAGAGGTGGCTATTCCCACATCAGTGAGCCTCATTCCCACTCCTGAAAACCACAAAATCAGACTGATATTAAGTTTAAGGCGTAATTTAAAGCCCATAATGATTTGATTTGAAACATTTTGAACTTGTACACATTTCAAACTATCAATGTGACCTTGCATGTCGGTAACCAGCAGGTTGCCCTCAGTCTTATGATAGACCCAGTGCTGGAAAGCACAACATTTCTGTCCTGCCTCCGAGTCGCGTCTTTTCAGGTTGATCTCTTTGCCGTCCTTGACCGAATACTTGACAAAGTCACCAATCAGTTCCTCCTCCAGCGTGGCGTACGGGATGTCATTGGATGGACGGTGAACCAGGTAGATGGGAATAATCCTGGTAGAAGCATGAATCAAAATTGCTTGAGCTATGAGTATATTAGATTATTCTAAAATACTATAAAAGGCAGAAATGTATGCTGTGCACTAAGTTTACAGCTTGTGTCACTCACTCTGGGATCTCTCCGAAGCCTTCCACAGACTGTGCAGCAGTGTTGTACGCCTTGATGTACTCTCTTGCTGTGTTCTGGACATGGCACTCCTACAGAGCAAAAGGTCAATTGTAGTACTTTCTATGTTAGAAGATCTGTGGATACATGATAATAAGTAGAAGACTCTCTATAACTCTCTCATGAAATATTTGATAAAAGATTGTGTTTGCTGTTTTATTATATTTAAACTCAGAATGGGTTGATAACCTGATGGTCCCAAGTGTCACATTTTGCATTTCATGTCTATGATGTAGTCTAATATAAATTTGAAGTTTTTAATCAAAATTGTATGACACTGCATTAAAAGGTTGAGCCAAAACACATTTAACACTTTTAGTACACAGAAAGTGTATTTTGTTAACTTCCTCAGTAATTTACTTTGTGTGGCATTTCTCAACAAAATTTATAATATTTTGTCACAAAACTTCTTTTGCTAAAGAAAAAAGGCATTGTCCAAAGCATTATTAAATTAATGTGGTAGCAATATTGTGATTATGTCACAATTATATATTCATTATTTCATCCCATTTCCATAATTTTGTGGCAGAAAAAGTATTAAGTGGCATGTAATGAGCTTGGTTCCCAAAGTGGACTTTTATGCACATAATGCAATTACACTTTGAGCTATGAAGGACTTTTGGAGAGTCCCATGATGTTCCTACCTCCACAGCCAAGGAAAAGTTTTTCTGAATGAGCTCGTCATTGTTCTTGGTCCCGTAGCTGATAGCATTGTGTACTTTGAGCACACAGGAGCGTCCAGGTAGTAACAGAGGTATCTGACCCGCCTGCAGCTTGGTCCGGAAAGCCCGTCGGTGCATCCCCTCCCCAAAGTGGATCTTTTCAGTGATGATGCTGGCACGTTGGTTCTCTCCAAAGTGTTGGTCAGATAGAAAATCCTCTTTGAAAATCAGCCTGGAACAATGTACATCCTCTTCTTCACTACCAACCTCTACAGGGGCAGCTAGAAAAAAAAGACAGATAATGTGTCATCTCTTATCTGTCAAAACAACAAACTGGGCCGGGCTTTTACAGCTCAACTGTGTACACTAATAAGGGTTCTAAGATCACAACTCACATGAGATGGTCTTTGGAGATGGAGGGATGACAATCTCACTAAGCACTGTAAAATAGTCAAAAATAAGAAATGCATTCTTTGTTGTAAAATGTGTTGGATACACATTTTTAACCACATTTACATTCTGGATAGTTGTTATAGTTAAATCGTGATTTATACCTTCATATGTGAGCAGATAGTCCAGGGTGACTGATCCATGTAAACCAGTGAGCCGACACTGGTACTTGCCCAAGTCTTTGTGAGAAACGTTGGAGATGGTCAGTGACACTCTGCTCTCGTCCCCTGCACTTCAGAGAAAGGTACAGTGTCACAAAATGCACCATACAAAGCCACTAATCTCTACACAACAACAACCCTCTGGCAGTGCATCTGAAATTTTGATTTCCTGTGACATTTAATTATATACATTATGACAATCCAGGATCCCTTCTATGCCCTATGCCAAAAAGTTTTGGTTGCTCCTCTTTTTGAAAAATGGTCATGTCGAACAGAGTATTGCGCAAGTGAAGGTAGCTGGATACATGAAAGTGCAGGTTACAAAATAGAAGCGACTGACTGCTGTGCATAGATTTAAAGAAAGCAAAATGTAAAACCATACTTTATTCCTGCTGTCAAAGTGTTGCATATGATTTTCTGCCCACTTTTCTCCTACCTGATGCTAAATATTACTGCCTGCTAACATGCTGTACATCAGTGATTCTTAGGACTGCTTGTATTTCCCAGGGGTATGTGGAAAGATTGTATTGTCAATTAATTTAAAAAAGATACATTTTTTATACAATTTAAAAAATATATTTTTAATCCACATATTGAGTCAGCTGTAACACCTGAACACCAGTGAGAGTAGGTGAAAACTAGAACTAGCAAGCGAGCAGAGATGTTGAAACAGTTAGCAAAAGTTGTAAACAATTGAAATTAGCTTTGCTAAAAGTATTTAAAGAAAGGTTTAAATAATAATTGTGTGTTTAAATAATTGTAGGCTAATGGATAAAAGTAATGGATTAATGTTTGTAATAGTTAGTTAAAAGTAACGTTAATGGATAAACATTTGTAATAATGAGCTTAAAGTTATGGATAAACAGTTGAAGTAACGTTATTTAGTTAAAAGTTATTCTTAGCTAAAAGTAATAGATATACGGTTGAAATAGTCAATGGTAGCTAAAGTTAAGCATTAATGTTTGTAATAGTTAGCTAAAAGTGATGGATAAATGGTTTAGCTAAAGTAAAGGATACATGATTGTTCACCTAGCTAAGTGGTAGCTAGTAGCACAAATGCAAACTTGACCTACTGGCCTAATGCTAAACATGAACAGTGTGATTGTATAAACAATAAGCCTAAGAATACACACTTTATATGATTAACAGTGTTAAACAAAATCAAATTTTAAATAAATCTAAATCAAAACATTTAGAATAGGACCGGTGATGTCGATAAAGGACTTGAGTTAACTTTGAAGGGACTGTGGAGCTACATCAGAGAGAAAGTAATGACCCATGCTATAGCATCATTTTGACTAAAAAAAGTATACTGTCACTAGATAATCTGGTTATGAGGCTAGTGCGTAATTTCCACTGGGGACAGGACACTTTTCAAAATCCTGTTTGCCCCCAACCCCCCCCCCCCCCCCCCCTCGTATATATATATATATATATATATATATATATATATATATATATATATATATATATATATATAATGTGGAAGTATTGTGTAAAAATGACATTGGAGAAAATACATTCAAATACCTAATTAGATTAAAATCATGTAAAATGAAATACCTTCTCTTGCTCTCAGACAGGACAGTATCCCCTCGGCTCCAGGTGACGGTGTGGTTGGAGAAGACAGCTGCAAACTGACACCACAGGCACAGACTCTGGGGATCCCCGCTCACTGACACTGCCTGGATAGGCTGCACTACCTTGGGGTCTGCAGACATTGTCATATGGTTTTATTATGAGATGCTCACATACCATCAAGCAGGAGAACTGCATAACAAAGTTATTTTTTTGTGTGTGGCATTTTTAAGCCTTTATTGACAGGACAGCTGAAGAAATGAAAGGGGAGAGAGAGGGGGGGAATGACATGCAGCAAAGGGCCGCAGGTCGGAGTTGAACCCCGGCCCGCTGCGTCAAGGAGTAAACCTCTATATATGGGCGGCTACCAACTGAGCTATCCGGGCGCCCAGAACTTGTATTTATAATGTTTCATAGAAGAGTGTTTAGCATAAAAATAGTCTATCCCTTACCTTCCTTAGGTGGGATTTTCTGTTTGACCACTTCACTGTACGCCTTTTTGCGAGTTGCCCCGGTATCTACTTTGGGCTCCTCTCCCTTTGTCTGAACGGAAGTTTCTGGCTTCGGAAGTTTAGACTCCAAAACACTGACAATCTTTCCAAACTTATCCTCTGACAGGCGTCGTCTTTTAATAATATCATCGTTCAGAGGACTGGTGAAGTTGTTTGGCTGGTGGTCTTTATGATCTGGATGATGCAGAGTTTGTTCTCCCCGGGAAGCTTTAGCTTTAGCCTCTGGTTTCTGGAACTTTTTCTCATCTGACTGATCACTGTCCTTTTGAGCCTTCCCAGCACCCAGCTTGGCCTCAAACACATCAATCCTTCCTTTTGCAGTGTTTGGTTTTGCTCCATTCTCCACTTCAACCAGTGGCTCAACTACACTTTTCACTCCTGTTGCATTCGGAGCATGTTTCTTTTTCTTCTTGCCATGTGGCTTGTTTGGAGCCTTCTCAGTTGCTACACCAGTCTCAATCACCAATTTAGCCTCCTTGTCCTCAAGCCCAACTGGAGTGTTCTCACTGGTGTGATTTTCGCCAGTAAGAGGATGAGTTTCTTGTTGTTTGCAGACCTGCTGGGCTGAAACATGGTGAGATAAATTCTCCTGTTTCTTGGAAACTTGTGCACCATAATGATGAACAGCTGTTTTGTCCTTTTTGGAGCGTGTTTTGCTCTCTGAGGTGGACTTGTGGGTTTTGTGTGGCATCTTTTCAGCTGTTTTCGGATTCAACTCAGATTGAATGGCTGTGGCGATGGGTTTTGCAGCCCTGGAGACAAATGGGTCATTTAGATCTAAAGTTATGAATGCAATACGGTTTCCCTCTGAGATGATGAAATGATCTGCAGGGACATCAGCCAAGTTTGATAGTTCTCCACTGAGGTCATGAATCTCCTCAATTATTGTTTTCCTCGCAGGTACAAAGTCCAGTTGTCCCTCTGATGAATATTTCTCAGCAGAGTCTGTTGTACTTCCCTTTTTATGAATCAAATCAACTTCCAGAGATGTTTTCTCAGTAATCCCATCCGAGGTTGGCCAGAGAACACAAGGTTGTACGTGATCACAACAAAGGTTTCTGTTGTCATTGAGAGACCTTTTGGAACATGTTTGATCTCCTTCCAAACAGCTTGTCCGACAGACGAGGGAGGAGCCGATACCAAGAGGAGCTAAGGGCATAATAAACTTACGACCTCCCCACTGACATGCTCCGTCAAGGTCCGGTAAAGTGTCAGATGACACGTGTGTGTGGAGGCCTGGTTGTGTGTGCACACCTGGAACCTGTGAGTTTGTCAGAGTGTGTTTGGTGAGGAAATGAAGATCTGTTGAAGGTTCAGTTCCTTTACGATCAACCCCAACTGGCCCACAACTCCTTTTGGCTTCTTGCTTGGCCACAAAATCCGGCTGGGAGACACTGTGTTCATCTGTCACTTCACACACTTTATCTCCAAAGGGCTGATAAGGAAAGTAGACAAATATTAATAAAAATGTGAGGTAATTTAAAAAATATATATATATATATTTCTGAGACTGAGATATTAATCATCGTCATGCGTTTGAGTAAAAGACATGATAGTATACACATGTAATATTTTTACATGTATTATTGTGTGTTAATCTGTGTCTTCTACTTTTCCTCTTATCCCTTGCTGCTTCAACAGTGTGAAGTTCCCCATTGTGGGATTAATAAAAGATTTTGAATCTGGAATCTGGAATCTAATAATAGCGTTAAAGTGCTGGCATCAATAGCACTAAACAGGTAATTATTTTAAAGGCAGATCCTGCAGAAAGGACAACAACATGCCATAACATTCAGATCTGTTCAACACATACCTTTCTATAGAGCCACAAAGCAGACGTTTATGAAACACCATGCTTCTATATCCAATCCCACAGTCCATGTGTCCTGCATGCAACTGAGACCACACTGTTGCTGTCATAGACAGGAGCTCCAGTTATGCCTTGCGCACCTAAGCCAACCAAAAGCAGTCTCCTAGGCCCATGGACCTGTTGTCGTCCTGATCCTGGGTTTTTAAAGGAGATGGGTGTGTTAAAGGGTACGTATGTAAAGAGAGAGAGAGAGAGAGAGAGAGAGAGAGAGTAAGGGAGGGTCTTGTTTCAGTCCTCAGCTGTGCTCTCCTCTCACCTCTCCACCGTGACACGCCACGGATGCATGCTATTATCATTGAACTCTCCGCTATTATTAGATGCCATTTCGTCCATCTGAAGTTTTCCTCTCATGCTCTCTCCGTTTCCTTTAGCACAAACAGCTGTCAGTCTTTAAAATTGGAGCCAAAGGACTTATCCAATAATACAGAAGCAAGCCTTGGTGAGAGTCCTTCATGGGTGCAAAATAAGTGGCTCCAACCCAAAGCAAGGCAACAATACTCGTAAGTCTCATACGTGGATTTTACTCTCTAAGTACCTCCTGACTGGCTAGGTATGACAACACTGACAAGGGCAGGAGTGGGAATGTTTCTTATGTTTCCAAAGCTCATGACTGATTTATCTGTTGGCCACCACAACTGATGAAGGTGAAGGTGATCGCTGTTATTCTCTCTATCGTGAAGGGTGAATCTTTCTACTGCTCTATCGCTCTGTCTGCCACAGACTTTAGAGAAAGTGATGTGTGTTTGAGTGTGTGGACAAGCCCATGTGTGTGTGTCTGACCCAACACAAAAAAAACATACCGTCCCCAAGTTTAGTTTTGTGATATGCACTCATATGTCATGCGTTTCACATAAAGCAGAGCACACATTTACACCAGTCAAATTTAAATCTATATAATAAGTCATCTTACCTCCTCAATTACTAGCTCACCACGTGTATTTTGTCCCTCCAAATCTGTATCCTCTATTATATTCAGTATGATTGGATCTTCTTCATTGCTCATGAAATTGTCTGACTCGACAAATCCTCCAAAATGAGAAAGGTCCAGATCAGCAGAAGAAGTAGATCCAAGTATCACATCTACACCGTATCCTTCAGGAGAGGCCACCGTACCACCGGATGATCCCACGGATGAGTGCTGCTGTGTGGGGCATGGAGAGCGCTCAGCCTGGCTGCTCTGGATCTCTTCTAGCTCATTTTCTCCTTGTGTGGTAGCTGTTGAATCACACAAGGATTCAAGGCTCTGGGAGCCCTCGAGGCAGCTCTGCCCAGAGAGGACGGAGCTCTCTGGGATGTTTTGTGCCTCTATAGGCTGTTCCTGGACACCCATGGGTGGCTGTGTTTGTGCCTGCGCTGCTGGCTCTTGACCCTTGTCTTCTTTAGACGTCTCTATTTCTATATGAGTATTTACCTTTGCTAGTGCCTGTGTCAGAGCATCTATCTCAGCCCCTATCTCTGTGAAGGCAGCTGTGAAGTCCTCTGGTGGAGCCGCGATGATCCCGGCCCAGTCTGAGAGTGCACTTGCCCAGCTGTCCACTGATGACCACCTCTCAACAGGTGGCCCCCAACCTTTGGTGTCATCGCTGGACCAGCCAATCCCGTCGCTACCATCAGGGTTGTAACCTGACTCTCCTGGGGGAAAAGACAAGTCACCGGTGAGCCCTCCTTGCATCAAAGAATGTCCTGTCTTGTCTAAAACTTCCCTATCTTCTGTATCCTTACCTGCTAGATACTGGCATGCGTCCAGCCACAGCTCGATAGGGCTGTCGCTTCGCCGTGGTTGGGGGGTTAAATCAGTGACCTCTGCTTTCCCTCGACTCCCATCATTTACCGACATCAAGCCTGCCTCACAGGCATCCACAGCAGGTGGTCTTAGCTTTGCATGTTGGCTCACGTCTGACTCATATTCCACCATAGCTCGTTCCTCACTAGAGCCACGATGGCATTGTGTCACCACATGGTCTGAATCACCCATCAGGACATGTGCATTGTAGTCAGTTTGTGATAATGTCTGGTATTCAGGACATTGACTCTCCTGGGGATTATGGCTCAAGATGAAGTCCTGTGTGTCACTTTCAAAAATATATAGGTCTGACACAGGAGCTATAGCTGTATCACTCTCTAAACTGTCCGACTGATGTGATACTGACCTTAATAAGTAAATGGCTCGACTGTGTTCTGAGCTGGAGAGAGTCTCAGTGAGAGATGGCTCCATCAAACCCTCAGAAGTAGATGACAACACCCCAAGAGGTTCAGGTGTACTATTGTGTTGTATTAGTGAAAAGGAGAGGGCTGGTTCTTGTTTAACGTGAAAAGATTCAGATAGAGGGGAAACAAGGTCATGAGAGAAGTGAGGTAAAAGAGGTAATACAGGTTGTGATAAGCCAAAATAGCTACAAACCCTAAAATCATCATCATTTGCAGGCTCGGAGCAAAGTGGTAAACACTCTGACATGTTATAGCTGGAGAGGCATTTGGAAACGTTTGATAAAGGCTCAGTGGATTTGTCTTTGGGGTCTGAGAGATCTGACACAGCCTCTGCTCCTTTGTCATATGCAGACAGAGATAGAGGGTCTAAATCCTCGGTTTGACTGTCTGGTGTTGACGGCATTTGGTCATCCATGCAAAGGAGTGATAGATCTATTAAGACTTCTAGTTGTGCTGCTAGAAAAGATTGTCAGCAGCAAAACTCCAGCTGTCAAACAGCAACTACAGGCCAAGTTTTGGGACAAATGGCATAAAGGTCTGCGCACAGATTGTTCGACTTTGACTTTTTTGGTGTCATTTCCTACACTGGGTCCAACTGTATCCTTAGATCTTGAGATTCAGTACCTGCAAAGTGAAGACAGACAGTCAGATATTCTTTCATCTGAGCCTCTTGTGTATATTTACCTCTTTGATCTGAAGTATTTGAAGTAAGGCCCGCTATCTCCCTCTAGCTATTTATCTTGCAGGAGATGCCCGTTTAAATGGCATGTTGCATCTATTCTGGAAGCTTTTAAAGGACACTTGACATACCTTATCAACAGAAAACGTTCCTGTTGTTGTTACCTTGTAGCTGATAAAAACGTCCGGTGTTTGGTGGTTGTGTTGTTGCTGCAGACTACACACTCTAATTTCTATTGTCTTGATCTTTTAAATAACCCTGATCAGTCACTGTTAGTTATTTACCAGATTAAAAAACACAAGAATATTGAGCTCACAAGCCCTTAGAGTTGCAAGGAGTTACATACATATTGAGAGATTTGTTAGGAATATTTTGTATTACTCATTAGTTCAAAGGTAGTACATTGCAGTACTTGATATGTAAGGAAGGTACAATTCCATGTTTTGTTAATCTCCAGTTTCTGCAGTCGGAACAAACCAAACTTTCTTTTGCATTTCAGCTTGTTCTGAGTTGTTCTAACAATTACACTTGAAAACCATTCAGCAGATAATCTGCAGCTTTAATAAACCAACCTTACATGGGATATTTATGAAGCTGCAGTAATTGTTGCTAATGCCCTCAGCATTCATGAAACTCCAAACTTCATAATTTTGTAAAGCACGGTTTTACATAGTTCTTCAGTAATTGTATTGTTAAATATGGTGGAGTTAGATACATCTGATGAGTAACACCAGGGATGTTTCTTTATATTTTAGCTGTGTTTCCTGTTGTTTTTTTTAGATTACAGCTACTATTATTTGGAGACTTAATGCGAATGTAAAACCATAGCTGTGTCTAAATTCACATAGCTTGTGTTGGCAACCTGACAGGGGTGGTATGGAGTGTTGAAGTAGGAGGCTTTAAAACATGCACCCTGATATACAAGATTGCAGGAGATGGAACTGGTGGCACAGACACTGGAAAAATACCAGCACATCTTCACCCATGACCTGCATTTGTTACATTCCTTCTGCAGTGAAGGACACCTAGAAGAGCTTTCACGCCTGAAATGTTTACTATGGAATAGAGATCCTAACTTTAGTAAGTCTATTGACAAACACCTTGAAAATAAACACTTCACACAATTTTCAGGCTGCGAAACACATTAAAACCCCTCACAAAACGCTAATCGTTTCTTTAAATGAATCCAATCTGTTTGATTTTACAATCACATTTACTACATTGACTCCATATTTAGTTTCAATTATGGGGTGCATATTAATGGTGCCATATACTGTATTTGAGTTGTACCCTGCTTTTAGGGCATTTTACTACTTTAGGCACTTGGGTGGTTTTAAATGAATCTGAAATCAATGTTGTTGATGTGGTTGATTAGTGCATTTGATAGGACTTGATCTGTACTGACATAAAACTATAAAGATGTCAGCACCTGCGTGACTGAGAGCAAGAAAGTGTAATTTGATTTCATTTTGACTGCCTGTGCCAAAATAGATCCATCCTTGGTCACACAACACCCCCAAGATCCTGCTGCATCTTTAAGCCTCTGTAGAGTAAGTGAACAACTTGTTTTAAAGACGTGAGCTCAAGTTAATTAGGAACACAGTTTAAAAAAAAGAAAAAAAAAGCTGCCTTTAACTGTAAGGCTTTCTCAACACTAACTGGCTACAAATGAGCAGAAAACTAAACAAATGTTTGCCAAAATTCATTAAACTTGTAAATCCCTTTAAGGTATTAAACTTGACAAAAGTGTATCATGCAGCCCAGCAGTGTGTCAACCTGTCAGCAGTGTGAGACAAAGCAGTGTAATTGACAACATTTACCATTCCCAAAGAAAATTTACAAACAAGTCTAACAAGTTACCTCACAGCTGAATCACACGTGATAAAAGTATTAATACTTGAGGTATTAAAACAGTTGTCTCAGCCAGTGAAGGGGATTTTCAGCCATGCATATAATACGTACCTTAGTCATAGCCGTGTGGTTGAGGATATGGACCTATGATGTAGGACCTCAGTGTGAGCTCAGGCTAGAGATGGCGGTCTTGGGGCGTGAGTCTATTTTTAACTGTTATCCCCCGCAAGTACAAAGTCAGTTACCTGATATTGCGGACATGTGGCGATCTTGAACATTTAACTCTCAATATCTATATTTACAGGCTGTTTCAGTGTTTCAGCGGCCTATTTTACAGACAAAGATGTTGACTTGTGGGTGGTATAGACATGTAATTAAGAGTATTAAGTGTTAAGTATATGACTCTGACCAGAGAGAGAAATAATGAGAAACAAGCACACACTGGAGTAATAATTAAGGTTTAGATGGTAATTTTGCCACAATTAGACATCCTGTATGCAAGACAAAGAAATAATTAAATGTCAATTTCACTCCTGTCTGTCCAACTCAACTCAGTATATTAAACAGAATGAAGAAAATAGAGACAAACAGCTAATACTTTTTTTCAAAGACAAATCTAAGCACTAAACTAAACACTTTAGTTACTATTAGCCTGTATATAATTTTGTTAATTATATTTTGTGTGAAAAACATTTAGCAGACAGTGTTCCTATCCACTTATATTCAATAGGTGCAAATAAGCTAATAAATGAAAAAAGAACATGGAAAGGTTACAGCTTGGAGTTGAGCCTGAGAAATACAACAACATATATATTTAGTTTTTTTTCCCACTAAAACAATGTATGACAATGTAAAATCTGATATAGACATGTGTTTAGTGTGCACTTGTGACATTGAGGGTCACATTTCTGGCAACATTATCGCGTCTCTAACTGCTCTGGCAAAGCAACAATGCGCTGTTGTCACTGGCCAAAATCACCTAATGAGGACAGACCTTTCTTGGCTTTTATGTAAAATTATTAGTTGTCAATTATCTCACCCTGGCGTGACAGTGATTCAATGTGACTTTGCCTCTCATTTAGCCAAATTACTCATCTCATAAGCAGTGAACACAAGCGAATCCCTAATGACATAGATGGCAGGTCAGTTTCCAACTATTTGAATTGTCCAATGATTCAAACTTAGTTAGAAAGTCATAATTTGTTGTTTGTACTTAAAAACATTTGACAATTATGCTTCTTCTTACCAAGCTCTCAAAGTCCATACTGTACACGTTTTATAAGAAAAAGGGTGTCATATAATGGTGGCATCTTTATAAGATCTTTTCTTTTGTCTTCTTCTTCTGCTTCTTATTTCCCCCTAAGACTAGCTACCATCTCTAGGCCTCTCTGGATCCTAATTGTTCACATAAAACAAAAAAAGCATTTTACACTTGAGAAAACTCTAGTTGTTTTCTTCTTTTGGTCGGATCAAACACCGTTGCAGAGTTGTTCACATTTACCAAATTGCATGTAAATTATCTTCCATTATCTTCCAGAAAAACTAAAACAAAATGTTGTTTCATAATGACAGTGAACGTTTTATAACCAAGAGTAAGTTATGGCTGTTACATCATTGTTCCTGTGACAGGTGGAGGGGGTGGAAACTTTTACTGCTTTACTGTAAAATCACCAGGTTGTAAATAGTGGTGTAACAAGAGGCCCTCCTGTGTGTGTGTGTGTGTGTGTGTGTGTGTGTGTGTGTGTGTGTGTGTGTGTGTGTGTGTGTGTGTGTGTGTTTGTGTGTCAGTAACAAGTTTTATGAATGAATATCCCCCCCAATACACACTACAAAGGGTTTGTCATTGCGAGTATATACAATAAACCAACACGGAAATAAACAGAAGAGGATGAAGACACAAACCATTAAAATTATGTCATGTCCTTTTGCTCCTTCAGTGTCATTATGGAACACTTGTTTCCGCACACCTGTTATTGTGGTGCATGTTGTGCATGTGTGTTGGAGTTGTTGTTGTTGTTGTTGTGTATTAATTTGCTTTTGATCTGACTGTTTCCTTTCCTTTTAAAATGATCTCAGGGCAGCTTTATTTGAATGAAATTACTTTGTAAGTTTACAAAACAGTAAAGGAGAGCTCCTAGTGTGTCATGTTACCTGACTGACCATTACATTAATTGAGTTACCAAGCAGATTGTGTGTGTGTGTGTGTGTGTGTGTGTGTGTGTGTGTGTGTGTGTGTGTGTGTGTGTGTGTGTGTGTGTGTGTGTGTGTGTGTGTGTGTGTGAGAGTGTGCGTGCGTTTGTATGCGTACGTGTTTGTGCGCGCATGTTTGTGCGTAGTTCTGTGGTTTCTCAGAAGGAACACATTTACGGTCTCTGCAGGAACAGCTGATGGTTGAGATGGTGGGTGAACTGTTGAGTAACAAGTAATCATACAGACATTCATTGAATACATGGAACACTGAAAACAACCAATTTCTATACACAGCATGTTATATAATTTATATATTTTTTCAGGCTAATATGGAATTACACAATGTAAAATGTACACTATTTGGCAGTATAACAGTCATGCTCAGTATTTCTTGAACTACAAGCATACTTTATTTTATTTCTTTCTCCAAAACAGTGTTGGTACAAATTTGAAACAGTCTAAGACATGTTACACCATCTTATGCATGTTGTTGTTAGGTTTTGGATTGGACGTGGCCCCGTGGACTCTTGTAGTCATGGTGAGAGAAGTGTCATCTTACCAAAGCCAGATATATTTTTACACCGTGTTGTTGCACAGTCTGCCTCAGCCTGGCGTCTACACTCCTTCCATAAACTCCCTGGGACAGGACCAAGTGGAGAATGGTGCTGCACATGTAAGAAGTGTGCATCACAACTACCACATTGTGTTTGTCTGGGTGCATGATATAAAGCATGCTTTTTCAGAACCAATTAAAGCAGGGGTGCCATAACAGGCAAGTGATATTGATAGCAAACTATATTTGGCATTTATCTTACACCACTGAACACATAGCCTCACCTAACCTATGAAATAATGTGATTTAATAAGCACATTGGATGCAGAAACTGGAAATGATGGCACAATTTCTGGTAGAAACCATATATATATATATATATATATATATATATATATATATATATATATATATATATATATATATATATATATATATATATATATATATTCATCCTGGTGTCAAAGCACCATCATTTTATTTTACAACATTACTGAAATGTGAAAATCACCATAAGGAGTTTGTTTGTGTGTGAGCAGCAGAGATCAACAGTGGCAGAAGGATCATGGTGTTTCTTTGAGGCTGTTAATGAAGCATTACTCACTTTAATGCACTGTACGACAGAGCACATGCCATGCATAACTCAAGTGCTAAGTTGGAAACGTAGCTATGCGCTGTTGCGTCACAAGAAACTGAAAACCTTTGTTATGATCTCATCAGCTGCGTCTGTGTCACTTGTAAATTCTGACTCATTTCCATGGAAAGTGAAGTGAAAATATGTTCCATATGAATGTGTTATATTACAGCAGAACCAATAAAACAAGGGTGGCAGGGGAATATGGTGAACTTTGAGTCACAAGGAAGCCAGTCACACTAGTCATCTTCTGGCAAGAGGGCAGTACTTCAAATATTTTCCATATTCTTAGCCCTCTCCTCTTTTAATAACTTCCTAATTAAAATTAGACTATGGAGACACAGTAAATCATATCATGCGTATGGAAAATCATAACTAATCTTAAATAGTAAACTTTTTTTTCTGCATGAGCAATTGCCTTTTGTGTTTTCTCTCTAACTCTGCATTCCTGATTTGTTGGTATTATTGGTTCTGATGATGAAAACCCAAATAAATTGTAAATATAGTTTCACCGTTATCACTGGTAAGGTTGATGAATGTGTTGATTTTAATGATCTTGACCATGTTCTGCAGGATGTTATCTACAGTAAATAAACCCGCTGTTAACTCTCAAACAATTTACAATGTAAAAGTAGTAACCACTCAGCAATCATTATTAAAAAAAACTTTTGATATTTTCTTTCTTGGTTCATTTTTTTTTTTTTTTTTAGATATAAACTGGTTTATTATCTACAAAAGCAGAATTAAACAAGAACACTGACATAGCTTACAAGGCACAAGCAAACAGATAAAAGATTAGGGGTGTTAGCTGAATAAAGTCTTTTGTGTGCTGACTTATGTACTGCTCCATTTTAGGAGAAGGTATGGCTTCTCAACCAGCACAGTAAACACATAGCTGACCACCAGCGTGAGCACAAGGTTGCCAAGGAACAGGTACATCTAAAGGAGACAGGAGACGTGCAATACATTAAGTTAGAAAGGGATATAAAAACATGGCCTAATAAAGCTCAAATCTCAAACACCTCAGCATTATGCTTGATGAAACTGAATAAAATGCGCTGACTTACAAAGTTGATGTTTGAGTAGTGGATTGGGGTCTGTTGCAAGCCAATGTAGAGGATGATGAAGACAGGATGTGTCAGATAGCAGGCAAAACTGATGTTGGAAAGAGGGACCCAGAATTCAAATGACAAGAGGCTCTTGATGAAACCTAGATAAACAGTGAGAAATAAGATTTTTTTTAAATACATATTTCTGCTTTCATTTGACTGTACTCACATGTCACTTCACAAGAAGTGTGCAGATATGCTATGTATTTGTATTAATATTTGTTTGCCCAAATCATTGTATTGTATTATTTTGAGTATTACTTAGGTTGAAAAGGCCAAATCCCCCCAAATTGTGCAGTACATTTTCCTCATATTGCCATTGCTACCACTTAAACAGCAAGTTACACTATTATAGTGCAGTCAATCATTGATCAACATGATCAATAGTATGCAGAACAAACAAATACGTGATCCTTTGTTAAGATGCATATGTCAAATTTTATTTAACTTTTTTCTGAATATGGTATTTGGAACATCTCTGCTCTTGGTTTACCTCCGTAACCCTCCTCACAGGCCAGTATGATCCAGGTCACAGCCAGAGCCCAGAGGGGCCTGTGCAGTCCCTGGTAGAAGGCATGTGGTACAGATGGATAGGCTGGGGTCTCCCTGAGGATGTAGGCCAATCCAACCACCACAGCCATGAGTGACAGACAGCAGAACCAACCAAGTGCTGCCTGCCACTGGAGCAACAGCAAGACAACATAAGCACATGAGTGTGATGGCAGCTTTAGCTGCTTGCTTGTGTACAGAGTCTGTTTCGGCTTGATAATATCACAAAAGAGCATATGATATGTTCACATTTCTACAAGAAGAATAAGCTGTGTGTAATGATCCTGGCAGGGACATTTTTTTTACCTTTTGCTTTAACAGCTGATCTTTCTTTGTTGTCAAATATATTCCAGTCAAGATCCCAATTAAAAACGGCCCATATCTTGTGTATGGTTTCACATAGTAATACAGGACATAATTCTCAGATGTCCTGCAAAATAAATAAGAAAACAAACAACTTTTGTTTAATAAAATTTAAATGGCTAATTTCATGTAACATTTCATGCATTCGGTTCCTAAGCTGTTTGCATTAATACAAGATCACCATCACTACACCTTACAGTGTAGACGGCTGGAAGACTGGCAGCTGCAAGAGTGCAGTTATAACAGCACCAGCCACAGTGGTCATCAGCAGAAGGCCTCCAGCGACAACCACGAACACACTTCTGTTTCTGATAAACAAAAGACAGAATGAATAAGATTACAGGACTAGAGTTGTATTAGTGAGCTGTGGCCATGATTCAAACATTGAATTTGTCCAAGGTAGAAATCAAGGACATACAGTCTATAAAAATAGACCAGCAGAGGAGTGGTGGCATAACACTGGAAGTCCAGGGACAGGTACCACGTCCAAGGAATACACTGAGGAAAGATTAGAAAATAAAATGTTAACAAATAGGTCAGTGTAGAAACATGTCAAAATAGAATTGGAGCTACTGAGTTATTGCTTAAACTTACTATCTCGTGGACTGGGAGGAGATTGCTAATCAACAGTAAGTTAGCCCACCAGTAGGTCTTACAGTCCATTAGTGTATCTATGAATGGGAACCAGTAGGGTCCCCACTGGACCAGCGAGATGAGGCCAATGGTTAGACACATAATAAACAGGTGCAGTGGTTGAATCCTGTAGTAAAGGATAGACAAAAAGAATTTGCAATTACTGTATGTTTCTAGTTTTAGTTCACACACACACAATGAAGAGCTTCTACAAAGTAAATCTGTTTTTATCAAATGATCAACATAAATTACCTTTTAATCCTCCTAAAGAGGTAGTTGGCCACCAAACTGGGGCTCAGTTTGTCTTCAGCCCTGTCGATGGAGCCCAGCAGAGACCTTGCACTAAGCAGACCCCTATAACACAAAAGCTGCTCTAGAAACCACTTTTTACAGACACACTATATGGTAAATCCAGCACTGTTTAAACTTTGTGTTGTTTCAGTCTCACCCTAGCAGCAAAAAGGTGTCCACAGCCAAAAAAACAGGCCCGCTGATGGTAAGCACATGCAAGGGGCTGCTTTCAACAGTTTTCTTCCAGTCTTTGTAGTTATCTGCAATAGCGATAATGCAGTATATAAGAATATATAAGTAAGTGAATGACGCGCAGACTGAATGAGCAAGTGGCATTGAGTCTGGTTGTACCCAGGTTGTTTATTACGGGGAACTGTGCAGAGTGTCCACATATGATCCATAACAGGCTGAGAACACGGATGCCATTTAGGGAGGAGTAGCCTCCTCTTGTGATGGATGAGGAGGTGCTAAAGACACCCTGGCTGGTGGTCTGTAGAGAGAACGCCTGAAGGCACCGGTACATACAGCTTCGAGGAAAACACAGTGGAGTGTCCCCGGTGCTGTCTACGAAAGACAATATTCAACATTTACTTATGTAAACATTTTCAGGAAATCTCGGGGAACACGTAGTTAAACAGAAACACGTAATGCACATTGTACTTACTATTACTATGTCCCTCTGAAGTGCTACTATAAATATCGCTACTATAGGAGCCGTTGGTCTTCAGGGTCCCATAAAGGTTGATGCCAGTGTTTAAACAGGAAGACTCCGCTGTTTGACTGACCTCTCTGTTCCGTTGCCACCTTATTATAGCTGTAAACAGGGTAGCCGCAAGAGGAATTGCTACCATTACACAACACACAAACCTGCAGGAGAAAAGTTATCTGTGTTAGGTGAAGACTCCCCAAAAACAATCTTTAACTGTATGAGACACTTATCCAGTTCAGTTTACAAGTATGCATGCATATAAAACAGTAGAGAGGATTTAAAAAGAGTGACATCCAATCATATACTGACACACAGGTAACATCTGATGCATCAGGGGCAATGTTGTTGGACAAACAGTGGGTCATGATCATCTCCTGAGTGGACTGATTGACCAAGATGGGAGGTAAAGGAGGAATGAGGGATATCTGGCCATGCTGAAGTCTCCCTGTTAAAAAAATGAAGCAAGCCACATGTAAACACAAGTATTGGACTGACTGAGTGGTACGCAATGAGACCAGAGAAGACTTAAATAAAATCACTGACCGTACAGCACCAGCATTTGCACATCATCTTCTCCACAGGAGTCAGGGACACAAATACCCACAAAGTACTGGACAGTTTCCTATGGTAGTAAAAACACTTTTTCAAAATCTAAGCCAAGTGTCAAGATGACATTTTATCTTCTTTAATTACATTGTTTGTTGTTACCTGCCTGAGGAACACCTGGCAGTATTGTCCGGAGAAGGTGGGACCGCGTGCAGAGCGACACTGCTGCAGCAGGCCCGGCTGGTTGGCATTACCTCCTTCAACATTGCTACCCATCTTTCCAAATGCATCATACACTGACAATACACACAAGCACAACCGTACAACACACAAATGCAACTTAGCGCAAATAACCAAACATCGATGATCCACAGTCCTTTGGGTTAAAAAAAGAGACTGACTATTAAAATAAACATGTAAATTGTGGTAGGCTATTGATGATGGATTATGATTGCACAAAGTTATATGCTTCCTTCATTTAAGAATAATTTGGTGACTCTTCAAAAACCCATTTGAAGCTCTAACAGGTTGAAACTTTTACTATTTCCAAAATAAGCCTAAAAGTGGGGCATGGCTTGCTACTGGACTATATTGCACTTTAATCAAGTGGTATATGCAATTTGATTCAGCAGAAATTAAGTGTTCAGTGTATGTTTCTATACAATGTAAAAGATGCAATTGTGTAAACATAAAATACATTTTCAAAAACGGAATTCAGTTCATCTTCTTACTGAAGACAAACTGAAATAATAGCCTACAAATTGGAGCTCAGAAAGTTGAACAAATCAATCTTGTTTTTCTTGCACTTATACGTTTTTTTCTGAGGAAAAGTCAAACCAGGACTTCTGTGATGGATCTATCTTCTGTCATTTTTTTTAAGATCACAGACACGTCTTTCCCGTTTCTTCATCTAGTTGCCTCAATGGAGTGAAACAGCGCACCTCGGGATTGTAACGGTCAAAGCTGGCGTAGCATCCTTACAGGTGGTGAAGACGGAACAGGTGAAGTTGTTTACAGTTTGATTACTATCAAACAATCTGACGCGGTCACTATGATGCCACTGTAAAACTGTGAATGGACACTACTTAGGAAGAGAAACTAAAAAGTAAAATGTGAAGCCAGTCATACTTTGGCCTCACAACAAAACAACAATAGTTCATATTTAAATGAAACAACAGCCTGTTTTTTGTGTTGCTGCTAACGTTAGCCGTGTTGTTGTGAGCCTAGTTAAGCTAGTTCTGTGACCAAAAAAAACAAATAACCTTCTGAGAAACGAGTGGAACGATAAGGGCATTATATGACATGGATATATGGACTACTTCAAGGACTTGCTTCAACGGTGAGTCAAATATAGCCCCTGTCTGTCTCTTTTCTCGTGTTTTTCTCTCCAACGGTTAGGCTACATGTCTGTTCTGTTTAGTTGTTATGGAGATCATATTATGTAGCCTACATTTACAGGTTGTTCATTCATCAATTTGTTGTTTGTAATTTGTGAATTCGCTTGAGCAAAATGTCTGCTAGTTCCTTGTGAGAATTTCTGATTTGGTTTTATGCTGGGCTTTATGATAGTGATAATAATAGACTATTTGTAACATTTCATACACAAAAATGTTGTTTACAGTGCTTTACAAAATAAAAAAGAGAGCAGACAACAACAGAAATGACTTTCACCATCATCATATAAATAAGTGTAGCCTAATCCTTTAATTATCCTTAGTGTAGTTAGCATTAATTAATACTTTGTAGACCTCAGCCTAGATAAGACGCATATAAGACTGTGTCATCTTTTTGATGTGATCATGAACTCTCATCTTTTGTAGTACAGTATGTTTTATTTGGATTCTAAGGAAATACATGTGTTAATGTGCATTTCTCTTTATTTTGAACATAAGGCTGTTGTCTACAAGTTTACTGTTATGTGGTTTGTTGCATTACATATTTGGGACGGTACAACAAACCTCACATTGTCCTGTTGGCCTGTCTAACTTGGTTTTTGTACCACTCCATGGCTGAAGTGAACACTTAGTTTCAAAGTTAATGTAACTGGCCCTTCTCAAAGAACAGCTGCCCCTTGTACTGTAGTAAATGGACCTGAACCTCCTCTGCCCCAGGCTCAGTAACTCTACAACTTTAACATACAGAAAGAAAAGCCTTTTAAAAGTCAGCAATACTTACTGAGAACAGCATATTCCTTCGGCCTGTCCTGGATAATTTCCCAGAGGAAACTGTTGGTATCCTCCGTACATCTTTGAGACACAGTCAAGGCCTGCGTATTTTCCAGCACTACACTACACCCTGTAAAGAGAAGGAACATTACCGCCAGGGCCATTTTTAGGACTGACTGCATCATTTCAGTAGAGAAGTTGTTTAAATAACATAGGAGAGGACACATCCTCATGAAGAAGGTAGCGTGAAATTCATCTTTAATGGGGTGGATTAAAAAACTGCTTCAGCAACTGCAGATCCTCCACACCTGGTTTTCTAGATCAGGTGTGAACAGGATTTGGTTACATGAGGATGAGATGAGAACAAAAAAGATCCAGGCTTTGATTATGGCCAATACACAGGATCAACATAATTAGAGGCGGGTTGTTGTCCCATCACTTCCACTGAAACGACATGTGTTTTACAGTAGTATCAGTCTTATTTTATTTCCCCTAATCATTTAAATTTTAATCATTTTTTTTTCTTCTAATTTCTCTACTTTGTTTTTACTGGAGCTATTTGTCTCAAGCTAGAATATGGGAGAAGCAACAACAAACAGTCCACTAATGGTGATAAATCACCCATGGCCACTAGATGGTGAGATTGCCCTAAAAACCTACATAAAGTGCCATGCCTTTACCAGACAACAGTGAGGGAAACCATTTATATACAATTGGTATGATGCAGCTATAATCCATTCTTATTTTTGTACTCATGCCATAGAAAGTAGATACTAATTTAGTTATGCTGCACCTGATTTCAAAAACATGCACAAAGTAACTGTTCCTGTTGACACACAGTGACTAAATAACAGTCTCCTAGAAATAACATTAATATACTAAATTATTTTGCTGTGAAGGTAACATGATTTAACTTTGGATCATGCCCACATGTACGTTTGTTTTGGAGTCAAGGAAGTGTTACATTCTTCTACTACACAGAAGTACCACACTTTGGTTAAACCGACATTAATTGTTGATTTGGTTAAGTTTGTTTTTTTATTCATTTACAATCATGGTTTAGGTGGCTTGACAAATGCTGCTATACGGCACTAACACAAGCATGAGTATGAGTGATCACAAGCAGATTTCTGATATATTTCCACAGAGAAGAGCTGATGTCTCATGTGCAGTCGACATCAGATCTTGCCGCTAGGAGGTGACTTAATTTATTGACTTAAGAACAGATTTGTACACAGGCATCAGAAATTTTGTCTAAAACGGCAGCAGCAAGATACATTCTAATCAACAAACAATTCACAGACTGCTTCTTACATGCAGTTTTACAGCTGTTTTTTACACAGTTAAAGTCTTATTGTCAGAGTAGAAAATCAATTGTCTGTTTTTTTTGGAAATGCTTGGAACAAAGAAAGCAATGGAAAACAATATTGTGATTCTTACAACTTTCAGTTATTTTTCATTTAATTGATCTGGTTGTCTTATTCCTGTCAATGAACACTAATGATTTCACATTAAACCAAAGAACTACAAGCTGAAGAAACAAGAGAGAAACTTAAAATGTTGACATTAGTTATGATGTAAAGAAGACTGCTGTTAAAGGTACAAAATGTAACATTTCTGCATTAAAATGTCTAAAAACGACCATACCTATGTTATATATTTTTTTGAGATGTGTAGTTACACTCTTCCAAATGTTTCCACCAAACTTCAAACCCAGAGAAATCTGTTATTTTATTTTCAGACACGTCACGTTTCCTTTCCTTCCTAGTCGCCTGTCAGTGGCGTCATATAACCTTTCACCCTCTAGTTACTCGTAACTTCCTTCAAAACACGGCACCCAGATGATACGTTTGAGCGTAATTGTAAATCATACAATGTCACAGAAAAAAATACTCCTAACCATAATACTGCTTTTTCTGCCACGCAGCATCATTTTGTGATTAATAACATGCCACTTTGCAACACAGTAATACAGGAGAGATCTTATTTATTGATACATATCAATATCGATCCAGTTTAACGTTACTACAATGTGTTGGTTGACAAGTAGCTAACGTTAATGCTAGCTAGCTAATGCTTGGTGGATAACATTGTAGGGTTACCACATCGTTCAACACGCTCATAAAGTTATTGGTAGCATGATTGTTTTCACCACGGATAAAAGCAGCGCTGGGCTAACCTACGAATGAGTTTACCAGTAATGTTAACGTTAACTGTATAGATAAGACGGCTAATCTAATGCTAATTTAGCCAGCTAGCACCCCGGTCTGTCTGCCTGGGATAACAGCTGACAGCACAGCCGTCCCGGCTATTCGTTTGGTGCTGGGACATGTAGCAATAGCCAGATACCGTTAGCCCATAGCCAGCCAACAGCCAGCCACCATTACAGCAATCCATACAGTATAAGTACTATACAGCACTTAACTCCGGTGCCGGGTGCTTACGACACTAACGGCAGTTTAATGAAGCGTCGGGGAAACGGACCATATCAGACCCAGATCTGAGTCGCAACAGCGGCCATCCATAGCTAATGTTAGCTAGTCTCTGTTAGCGCTAGCTACCGGTGTTCATGCCAAAAATCTCCTCCCTGCCGAATTTCTCACCGCTTCGCGTTTAACTGTCTTTACAGTTAGCTAAATTAACCCGACAAGCACCAAAACGAATAGTTAAGATTAAAGAAAAGTGAAGGGGGAGATCGTTCCGGGCAGCTTGGAGATGTTTACATCGGCCATTGGAGATTCCCCCGGCAATCCCCACCAGCACCGACACCTGTCTCTCAGGCTCGTTGAGTAGCTAGCTAGCGTTACAACAAACCCCGTCCACCCCAGTGTTGAAACCATTCAAAAGGTGACAGTGACGTGAAATATATTGTGATAGTCACTGTGGTTTTAGCTGCTGGCTAACGTTAGCTTGCTGGCTCACTAGCTAGCTAACTGGTCAGCTACCAATACAGATCGAATCAAGAAAAACGTAATTATGTTGGGGAAAAAGCAGCTATGTTATTAGAATGACATGAATAAACGTTACTACACGTAAAGTGAATAAATTTGAATGGGTAAACGTGTCCGTGAACAGATGCATTCTAATCAGCGAAGGTGTTTACAACTCCCATAATTCCACGCAACTTACCAACGTCATTAAAAGTCCGTGTTTACAATCCATTGTTTTGGTTGAGAGACCCCTAGCGGCAGAAAGTTACATATTGTACGTTTAAAAGTGGCAAGTGCTTTTTTATCTTACTTTAAATATTTGGGTAAACCTTTACTGTGACTTGTAATTACAAAGAATAAAAAAACACAAATTTGGCCCATATATTTGTCTTTAAAAGACTCCTGTTTCTGATGTAAAAAAAAATGTTGTGTATGTATTTGATATGTAAATAATAATTTGACATGGTGGTATGAAGCTGCAGCTGAAAATAGGCTTTACCTTTGTCTGATAGCTTCAGATTTTTCACGTCATTTCAGCTCAAAATGAATGCAGAGATTTTGTTTTAGGATCAACAGTTTCAGGATGTATTAGGAGGAGCCCAGACCATTGTAGAAGCCGATGAGAGCTCAGAGAGAAATATTAGGCAAGGTATCGATGAAATTAAAAAAGACCTTAGCTGGGAGTAATATGTTCTGTACTGGGGAAACCTGAGGCTCCCAAAAGTTATTTATATATATATATATATATATATATATATATATATATATATATATATTTTTTTTTTTTTTTTAATTTTTTTTTTTTTTTTATTTATTTATTTATTTAATTATTATTATTATTTTTTCTTTCAGACATTCATTTGACATTAGCAGCATTGCAAATTCAGAACTGCTGACTGTATGAGCATTAATCCCATTACAACAATATATCCATACATGATCTAGCCCTAGTGAAAACAATGGAAACTGTTTAAAATTAAAAAGCTCTTTCTATAAAAAAGATATATTCAAAGCCTATAGAAACATCTATGTGTGTACAAAAACTATCTGGTTCAATTTACTTAAAGACACAAAGTGACTATATATATAAATAAATGTATATACACACACACACACACACACACACACACACACACACACACACACACACACACACACACACACACACACACACACACACACACACACACACACACACACACAGATATGTGTATGTATACATATATATGTATATATATGTATATGTTACATATCTGTGTGTATACTGTATACATACTGTAGTACCTTACATGTACATTGTGTATACAGCATACTATAATATACTGAAGGTTGTCTGCAGTGCGCTAACAAACTGTCTAAGTTTTAAACTACAGTGCTTTAAATGGAATGGTTTAAAAGTGTCACTTCTCAGCAGCGCTCAGTCTCTTAGACTTTATGAAGGCCATCCCATGTGTCCTCATGTGGGTATTCAGGTTTCCCTCAGTTTCAAACATCTTCCCGCACACTTTGCATTTGGTATTTGGTGTCCCGTCATCCAGCTGGTTCTCTCTCTGACTCTCATCGTCGTCCTTGCCCCGTGCGTTGTATCGGGCGAGGCCCTGCGGCTCCTTCAGCCGATGGACGATAAAAAGGTGTCGGGCCAGCGAACGGTGGGAGGTGTAGCACAGGCCGCACTCCTGACACTGGTAGGACGAGCCATCGGACTTGTGCTGGGGAATGTGCTCATGGAAAGCCCCAATGTCCTCAGTGGTAAAGCTGCAGACGGCACACTTGTGAACTTTAAGGATGTTCACCTTGAGCCTCTTCAACGGCTGTGAGTCAGAGCCCCTCGAGTTCAATCCTGGAGACCCCTCATCCTCTTCTGGCTTCCGTTTGGGGCTGAGGGTCTGTGGAGGAGATTAAAACGACCAGTTATGAATGACAGAACCATGGAAATCACTTGTAAAGTAAAAATGTGTGCCACAGTACCGTTTCTTTGTCAGGTAAAGCCTCGATATTATCAGAGTTGACCGCCTTCCCCTCTGGGTCTTTGACTTTATGCATTAGATGAATGTGCTGATCCAGCAGCACTCTTTTAGTGAATGGTTGACTGAGAGCTGGACAGTGCCTATCAAAGTACAAGAAAATAAAAATGATAACCCCTTGCAAGCTGATTTTTGCGAGTCGTTATGGTAACCATGATGACCAACATCTTCTAACTTTAACCTGTAGTAGTAGTAGTAGTAGTATAGTTTTAATCCAAACCATAATCTTCCCCTAACCAAGTGGATTTTGTGCCTGAACTTAGCCTAATCATAATATCAGATCAGAAAACGCTTGCATGTGTCATTCTGGAGGGCATGATGGACCAACAACGTATTTTGTTGTTAAATTTGGAGGACTTGTCAAAAACACAGTGGGTGGGGGTACTCACGGGCAGGTGTAGACCTTCCGCAGTCCCTTGTGTTTAAGACGGTTGTGTCGGCAAAGACTGTGAGAGGAGCTGAACGACTTGTCGCACTGCCGACAAGGGTGTTTCTTCAGTATCTGCAATATATGGAGAATGCGTGATAACTTTTTAAAATATAGGCAGTTATCGATCATGTTTCTATTCTAGTGTGACTTGTGGTGGAATGTAATTGAGGACATTTATTCAAGTATTATACTCAAGTACACATTTGAGGTACTTGTACTTTACTTAAACTATTATTTCACTGCATTTTAGAGGGGAATATTGTACTGTTTACTCCATTACAATTATTTGACAGTTACAGCTACAAATTACTTTACAAATTAAGTTACATTCAAAACTCATGAAGATTTCCTGAAATATGTTTTGTCATATTCTACTATCCAAGAGTGTATACAGTTAGAGCTGAAAACATAGTTGATAAATTAGTTGATTGACAGAAGATTGAGAAACTGTTAAAAAATACTTCTTTTTTTTTTTTTAAATTATGACTCATTTGTTTTAGTTTGTCCAATAGCTAGGCAAAAGCATTGTGAAGGTTTCACTTCGGGCTCTGGGTACTTGTGTTGGCATTTCTCACTATTTTCTGAAGTTTTACACACCAAACAATCAAAAGATTGATTAATAGAGGAAATAATCCACACAAATATCAATAATGAAAATAATCATTAGTTGCAGCCTTATATAAAATAGTTCATACTGCATGCTAATGATATAATGTACAATAGTAGACATTGTTCTACACTGAGTATGTATGTAGTACCTTTTGATACTTTCACTACATTTGAGTGAGGCCTAAGATTTTCTACTTCTGTTATTGTTGTGCACCTAACAAAGAATCTTCAACCTTGAATACGTCCTCCACTGCTGTAGGACTTACAGTATCAACTCTCTAAATGTGTTTCTCTTACCATCCCTAAGCAGAATCTCAAATAATTATCTGAAACTTCCTTATGAGAATGGTTTCAAACATTCACCTTGCCATGTTCGTGCCTCATGTGAGCCACAAAGTCCTCCCTGGAACTGAAGAGGCCACTGCAGTCTCTACATGTATATCCTGAGCCGGGAGGGTTCTTGAGATCCGCTGAGCTGTTACTGTTTGTTTTCTTCATAGGTGAAGGTGAACGCCTCTTTTCTCCCTTGTCTTGACCACTGACATTTCCTCCATCTTTTTTATTATTATTAGGGCTGTTGCTGTTGGCACTATTAGAGTTAGTGGGCTTGGTGCTGAGGGGGAGGTGTATGCCCAGGTTTGGTGGACCCTCAATGGTCTTCAGGGTTCCATGGATGGCCTGGAAAGGGTCCACACATCCAGATTGAATGATAATGAAAGATTTATAAATCACTAGTATGTGAAACATTTCTAGACTTACAAATTTAAAGTTAATACTGTGCTATACCTATTCATTAACTCACAGCATGAGGTTTGATTTTAGAGGTAATTAGAAGTTAAAAAAAACTCATACATACATAAAAAGTGGATATTATTTTAAAGCATGCCTCAAATAACTGCTTTTTATGCCCACCTTGACATGGTCCAACATGAGCTGTTTCTGTGCGTAGTGCATTGAGCAGTCGGGGCATTTGAAAACTGAAGCTTTATGATTTACGATGTGCTGGTCGAAGTGCGTGTAGAGCAGGGACTGCAAAGTGAACACGGTATCACACATGGAACACTTATAGATCACCCTGTAAGACAAAACAAATCATCCTTAAAAAAAGCACTGTAAGTTCACTGCGAAATATAAAAAAATTGGAAAGAAAGCTGTTAGTTTTGCAAATGTTTAACATGAAGCTATCAAACATTCAGTTGCAGTTTTGTTTTTGCAGCTAATGTCTATCAACAAACCTATTGGATAGTTTTACATTGTGATATCAAATAATTAAACGTACTGAAATATATGCTTTAGTACTCTGAATATTGTTTCACATGGATGTTTATTTAGCTTTAAGCTTGGATGCACAACCAGGCCCAAACCCAAACAATGGTACAAGAACACCTGCTCCTACGCACCTGTATCATCAGTGGTGCTGATGATGGACAGTATGCAAGTCAGTGAAAGGTTGCCATGTGGAGAAAAACCCAAGGTAAGCCACCATGTCTAAAAGCCCTAAATCCTGCTACTGATGAAGCGGCGAGGATGATTTTCCTTTGAAAAATGAATTTGACGTGGGTATTGGGTTATATTGGTGTGTGCCTGTGTGAAAGGAAGAGCGTGTAGATGTGTTTTGACAATTCTAAAATTCTAGTCTAGTGTGTGTACTGCTTAGTGTTTGTATTTAAATGTATATATTAGATTAAATTTGGCATTGAATTAAATGTTGTGTAAATGTACGTACTTACAACAACAACTGGAATACACTTTGCTGAATTTGGTCTTAAACAGAATATAAAACTGAAATACATTTGGTTTAGATTGGCATGATATATATTAAAAAGTGCCCACAGTGTTTTTGACCTACTTGGGCTCTCCTGTCTTTATTCCTGGATGCTGTGTGTTCGCATGGGATTGGGTTGCAGGCGCAGACTTGAAGGCCATGGGGCAGAGAGGACATTTATAGAAGATCTCACAGTGAGAACTCTGGATGTGGGATTTTAGAGTTGCTACATCAGCGAATATCACACTACAGTGGATACAGCTGGAGGGAGAACAAATAAGAGTTGGCAAAAGACAGATTTAAATAAGAAAAAAGGCAGTTTAACTCATTTCTTGGAGAGAAGCACTTGTGTAAAATGTTTAATTTTAAAATGTTCTAGTCTTTTTTTATTTGCTTAATTGGTGAGCCTTAGTGGGCTGATCAGTACAGGACACATACTTTTCTTTGGATATATGCATATTCAATTTCTGGTTGAGTGTTAGATTGGAAGATTGATATCTCTCTCTTATCAATTGTCTCATTTAACTCTGCAAGAAACCGAATTGCTGTGAAAATATCATTACCAGGCAGCAATGCACATATATTATAACAATGCCGATTTTAACTTTGAGACAATATGTTAATCTCACAACATTTTGATAGACCAGACATATAATTTAACTATTGGTCAGATACTGTGTTTTCAGTTTTAATGGATGGTATCTTGGATGACTCTACAAAATAAATATCCCAATAAGTTTCAGAGTGAATAATATCCCTTTCTGTAATATGGGATTGTCAAGTTGAGGCCAATGTAATAATAACTGTAATTAGAAATGACATTGTACTTAGATTTAGAAAGGAGGAACACTGCTCAAAGGTCAGATTTGACTATCCAAAAATATTAGGGTCTTAACAAAAGAAATAGTTTGGAAATTAAAGTTGAAAAACTACATTTCAGCACAAGACTAAATAGCAAATAAATAATATGATTTTAGTTAAGGTAGACTGACCGGTAGCCGACTCTACGGGTGTAATGCAGGCAGTTCTTGGTGACATGTGATTGGAAGTGGACAGATCGGCAGCTGGCACCACACTCAGGGCAAATGTAAGGAGACTTGTGCTGGTGGATTCGCTGGTGTGACAGAAAGCTGCACTGATTTGGGAGAAGCATTTGGCAGATGGAGCATGTTTTCTAAAAAAAAGAAGAGATTAAGAAAATCATCAATTGCATTTATCATGGCACTGAAATGATTGCACCCAGAATTTGAGGGGTTATCTTTGAAGAAATGATAGGCTACTTCTTTTAATGTTTCATGTGGATCCAAGCTGTAGTTGTGCTCCATATGTGAGTCACGTACCATTGTCTATGGGAAAAATGAATGGGAACAAGATCCTCCCCAAAATAGCTGCTCCCACCACTAAATCACTATAATGCCAATTAATTACATTGAACCATATTAAGTAGCAGTTCATAAATTAAAAACACACACCTGCCCATTGGACTCCAGTGCCTGTTGGTAGTGCATAGCTAGCGAGCTGTCATCCTGAAACATTTTGTTACACTCCAAGCACTTTAGACTGTGCCTGCAGAGCTTCGATGCATCATACTCTAACGGCATGGCTGCCACAAGAGAAGCACTGCATGGAGCTGAAATCACTGTACTTTGGGACCCTCCACCAGCAACTCTCCCTGAGATTTGACTTGTGGTTGTTTGTGCTTGGGGGGTGGGAGTGGTGCCAGTAATGTTGGGTGGGCCTGATGAGGGTGATGTGGTTATCATCTGATCTGCAGGGATGGGTTTTAGGATTAGATGTGAGCACTGCATGACAACCCCTTTGTCCTTGTGGCCCCTGGCATGAGACAAGAGGCTGCATTTGTTGTAGAACACTAGACTTTTGGCACAGTGGTTACAGGTGACCTCGATCCGCACACTACGACGTTCGTAGTGATGTGTCAAGCTTCTCTCAAGAGCAAATGAGTCTCCACACTCCAGGCACTTGTAGCCACGTGAGGGTAGCGAGATACAAGCTGAGGTTGGCGGAGAGAGGTTTGGCACATACACAGGGACAGGATTTATGCTACTCAGGACTTTATTGAAGGCCTCCACTACAGAGCTTTGAGAGCTGGTGAACACTTGGATCCTAGAGACTTTTTTTGAGGTCCGTTCAGCCAGAATTGTCTGCTGTTTGACTTGCTGTGGATGTCTTGAGGAGGACAGGGCTTGTTGGAGATCACAAACAGCAGAGGATACAGTCTGAGGCTGAAGATTGAGCTTACTAAAATGGACAGTCTTTGGCACAAGTTTGGGATTAGCCAGACTGGAGGCAGATACCATGACAGTCTGTTGCTGGATGGCATTAGCAGCTTTCAAGATGGCACTGCTGGCACTCTGCACTGACGCAGCAGGGATGACTGTTGCTTTGACTGTGGTGTTGTTAGCTAGCTTCAGGTTGATGACCTTGGAACCGGCTGTCTTGACTGCTGAGATGGGCAGGAAAGCTGTCGCCACTGGTTTAATAGTCATTTGCTTGGCTATTTCAATTGAAGGGCCTCCAGTGGTTGCTAATACTGTGGTGGGAGATGAGGAAATTGCACTGGTGGTTGCAATGACAAGAAGGCTATTCTCATCTTTTTTCAGGCCTTCAGGATCAAACTCTGGTACAACTCGGGTGACAGTACGCCTAATCTGGCCGGAAGACGTCTTGATTGTTTTGATCCTGACTTTTGGGATGACCGGGGTGTCTGTGCTTGAGGCAGGGGAATCTTTGCTGCTACCCTCACTGATGACACTAGAGGGGCTGTCTGGTTGTTTTGTTAGCAGCCTCTTTGCAAATTCTAGGGCAGACTCCTGCGCATGTGGCTTCTCTGAAGCTCTGGGATTTTTATTAATCGGGGTGGCTTCTTTTTGTGTTGTAGGAGAATCCAAAATACCCAAGTCTGTAGCACAAGCTTTTTTGGTACTCAGGGCTGCAATGGCTGCTATACAAGATGAAAGTTTTGCAGAGGACTTGGCTTTGACTTGAAACATACTGGACACATTTACAAGCCCCATTGCCTCTTCAGCCACATTGCACTCCAGACCTTGAGACTTGGGTACAGTCTCCTTTAGATGTTCCCCCTCATGTAAACTTGATTGAGGGTGCTCGTTAGACTTTGAACCTCCCAGAGTGCCATCTGTGTTCTTGTTTTGATCAGGGTTTTGGTCTCCGTTTGCTCTGGGCTGAGAAACATTGTCCACTGATACAGAATATTTGGGATTCTGGTCCTCTGTCCTAGTAGTAGAACTAAAGAATGACTGACCTCCCTGTTTGTCCATGGGGTCATCTACCTCAATTTTATCATCATCATCAAACTCTTCAGCACTGGAAATGGGGCTGAACTGATTGAAGGTAGGTGAATGGTTGTTAAATGGTTGTTCTTTCTCCCTGGGAGCTATCCATCCATTCTTCAAGAAGCCATTATGAAGTCCATAACCAGTGCCACCAGAATGGGGTTGGGGGTGGAAATGACCATCCTCCTCTGATATGATTTCACCATGCTTACTAGTGTCTGTGTTTCGGATGTTCTTGACAATGACACTAACGCCAATGTCTTGTCCTGTTGAGGGGTTGTAGGACTCGTCTTCATTGGTAGTCAACCGACCACTAGGTTGCTTGACCTGTCCATCATGGTCATTGTTGGGGCCAGATTCAATAGCGGCTTTAGGATCCACCATGTCGGGGATGTCGAAGGCCGCCAGCAGGTCATCGAAGTCTGGCGTTTTCATATCTCCCATGGTCCTGCTCCTATTCTGATGAGGGGATCATCTGGGAAACACAGATGAAATGGTAGAGCAATGAGCAATGTAAGCCATGTTTATGTTTTTTAACTATATTTAATGATACAAGTTCATCAACATCCTATAAGATACCACATTTTGCAATGAACCTCTTTGTACTGTCTGTGTTTCAGTCGTTTGTATCTGATTAATGTAAGAGAAAAACAGAATTGAATGTAATCACATTCTTATTACTGTTGCTGTAGTATCGCATTGCCAGACCTTCCTCCACAGTGCTGCACAGGAGTGTCTGGCTAGTCCACACAGCATTCTGGGAAAAAACGTGCTCTGGTTTATTGGCATTTCTTTAAACCAATCACAATCGTTTTGGGCGGTGCTAAGCACTGGACGGAGCCATGGTGCCGTTGCTAAATAGCCTCGGGAAGGAACTTGTATTGGTGGAACATGGGTATGTTCAGAAGTTGTTTTAGTCATGCAACAGAAAACTCCAAGATTTGACAGATGTCTAGCTAGCTGTCTGGATTTACCCTGCAGAGATCTGAGGAGCAGTTAACCATAGTCCTCATAAATCCACCGGAGTTTAAAATTACAACACAAAGAAAGCGGAAGGTAATGGACATCTGGCCGAAAAGAGTTACATTCGGCGGAATTTCCAGCAGCACCAGAGCAATCCCTGAAGTGGAACGTCGTGGATATAGACTTGTGTTGCTGCAACATGCTGTCTTGTATGTGATATTGAAAGGGTAATAATGGTTTTACTCATTTATCTTTGCCAAAAATCATCATAGCAGATCAAAGATCAACACAGTGTACTATTACAGTTGATCCCTTGTGATCTGGTGTTGAATGTTCCTAGCCTATTTATGGCACTCTGTTTATTTGATTATTAATCGGCGTGTGTGAAGCTGGTTTTAGGCTTGTGTAAGATAAAAGCCAATAATATCCATAGATCATAATAGAAAGGTTCATATTCTTTTAGACATGGGTTTTCAGTTATACTAACATCATCCTAAATCCATCATTAATCCTAAATTAGATATTTTTTTATGGTAATTGGAAGTAATCAATCAATTAATATTGAGACTAGAATTTGCCTAGGTTCAAAATGATGAATTGGTGATATTTGCAGCGAAGACTAAGGCCACTGTAATATGATCCTGCTCATGAGTGTTTCTACTTTTCAGTTTTGATCAAGTTGGAATGTGACGTTGGGAAATGAAATCAGCAATGCAAAAATCTGTATTCCTTGAAAAATCATAAATTGTGGATGAGAAAAGTATAAACAATCCTGTCTTAGCCAGTAAAGGAAATAAAACAAACACAATAGTTCTTCAAAGGTAATGATTTAATGTTTATTTTTGGCATGGAGGGTGGATGTACATTCCAGTCAGTATAAATTATTTATAGTGTCCTTCACATTTATTAGACTGTAGATTATTGACTGTAATGGAAGCATCTGCTCAAGGCATTCTAAATTAAAAATACAGTAACTGTTAAAATCATTTCTACACTAGTTGAGAATATCACAAACTGATTTTCCGAGGCTATTCATAAAAGAACAATTAACTGTTTTCAGCCCTGCACTGTTGGATTCTGAAACAAAAAAACTGAAGCACAATGCAATACAAATGTGTACTATTTGTAAACATATTTTTCATCCATTTTATAGTTAAAAAATATGATAACACAATGGCATTACTTGAAAGTGGTCTCATGTTTACTGTTAGTGGGAAAGGTCCTAGCTATATACTGAATGAAAGAACAGTATGTTACTTTATCACAAATTCATGTTATTAATAGTGTGATATTACACAGATTCCCAGCTTGTATGACTTCATCATTCATTTGTCACCACATTGTGCACCAGTGTCCATATATAGTACAGCTTATAAAATACCATGTTAACTATGACTTAGTCACTGCTTTCTGGTGCTTGATGTTTACTTAATACATTAGCAGACTGAGCTATGGCTCTCACCGACCTGCTACATCTTCAATTCAGTCTGTGCACCACACTGATGCAAAGCTCTTCTGAAAAATTAGTCCAGGTGACATACAATTAGTCCAATGTATGTCTGATTTGTCCTTATGTTGGGTAAGTTTATTGAGCTGTTTTAGAGAGAAACACCAGGGAACCACTTGCTGGTCATCACGGGGGGTAGATTTGACATTTTGATTACATTAAATGTGGGTACTTAGCAAAACATTCTCCTCTTCAATCAATACACAGTCAGGATTGCTATAATTAAACAAATGACATAGGGAGAAAAACAGTATTTGCTAATGTAATCCATTTTACTTTTCTTGAAAAGCTTCCAATGGACTTAGGCAAGAGAGGCATCAGAGAGTTCCTCTTTTTGAATATATATATTCTGATATAAAGGCTAATCAGGAGAATTATGAATCTGGTCCAAGTAATTAATACAATATAGACGATTAGTACTTTTAAAAGGTTTTCCTTTTAATAATTTTCCTGAGTCCTCAGTGATCAGTAGACTGGCAATCAGCTGGTTTTAGGGGTGGATAAAACTTCTAAACAATACTTAAAGGGATACTTAACCGATTTAGCATTCAGCTTTGTATCAGTAGAAGCCTGGTAGTATTTCTGAATGACCGTGTGTCCCTCCCTCATATCCCCCTGAGACAGGAAATATCTGCATTGGGGGGGTCCGGAAAAACTCTTCCGATGACGTAAAATGACGATTTTTGCGATTTTTTGGCCAGAGCAAAAGACTACAGCCAGTAGTAGGACCTACTTCCGCATGTTTTAAACCCGCCCATTACCCAAAGCGAGCCGATCTCAGCCGGAAAAAAACGAAATGTCAGCCATCTTGAATCCTCGCTAAACAGGGCTCTCTCTCATGGATGTATTAAGAGAATTTCTCAGCAGCAAACTTTTACAACAATTATGTGCATTCAAACTACCGCACGTGTACCACCGGGATACATCGGTACAGATCGGAGAATATGCAGGGAACGTTATTACAGACGGAATAATCGGCCCACGGAGACCAGCACGGAGACCAGCACGGAGACCAGCACGGAGACCAGCGGTCTCGCTCGTACCCCGAGCCGGGTAGGGGACATCCACGTTGGCTAGGTGGGAAGCTAATGCTAGCCGGCCACCTGTCCCATCAATCCTGCTTGCAAGTGTCCGTTCATTAAACAACAAACTGGACTACATCCAACTTCAACGATGCTCCCAACGCGAATTCAGAGACTGTGTTTTTTGCTTTCGTGGAAACATGGCTGAACAACAGTGAACCGGACTGTCCAGCTACCAGGCCTGCTAATCTTCCGACGATCCGAGCTAGAGATGCTCTGTATGAAGGTGGGCTGTGTTAACACGGACTGGTGCAGAAATGGGGTGATTTGTATCCAACTAACTGCTAACCGCTGGAGTTTGTGACTGTTACATGGTGACCATTCGACATTCCACGCTAATTCACGGCTGTGTTTATACTCGTGTTTACAGCCCACCAAGCCTAATGCTGGTATGCTTAGCTGAACTTTACGGAGCCTATAATGTGTGTGTGCACTAAATGTAGCCTGTTTCGTATGTCATTTTCATATGTTTTAAATGTGTAACACCACTTGAGCCACGATGAAACGTTGTTTCGTTTATATGGTTGAAATAACAATAAAACACATTGAGTTGAGTCGAATGCCTCACTGTCTGTAAAGCGGTAGGCGTGGCATGGGAGTGGACTCAAAGCAGCGAAGCGAAGTGCATTCTGGGATTTGGTGTCTTTCATCCATATGAGCCAAAAACACATTTTCTGGCTTTTCTCGGCCTAGAAGGCACCAATTACATTTTTTTTCACATTTCTGCTACATAAGTGACCCAATTTAAAGATATATTCAGCTTTCCAGCGGTGAAGTATCCCTTTTAAGCTGAATGAAATATGTAAATATGAACATGATGACACGGGAAGACTTCTGATACGGTGATGGAATAGATGTAAGGATGGTCACTCAAGCAAACACGTTTATTTATCGAAAACAACCAATGTTCATAAACATGTTTTGCAGGTGAATTCTTTAAGCAAAAGGTCTTATACAATAGTATTCAACATCAGAAAAACTTAACTTTCAGTGGGTTATAACTCTTCAGAACCAAGCCACTCTTTATTTTTCCAATAGGGAGCACTGCAAATAAGATATGGAACTGAAATGCACTGTGTCTGTATTTATTATGGGTGTTGGGGACAAAAGGCACAGCTGCTGATCTGCTTGTACAGTGTGTGCAGTTAAACCAGTACTGCTCTTTGATCCAAATGCATGGTCAAACACATCTGCACCCACATACAGACCTATATATTGTAGCCTCATCTTTCATTTAAAAAATTCAAAAAACAATTCTCAGTTCAATCCAGACGATGGGGTAGTTGTAACAATGATGTAAACATAAACAAAATGACAGACACAAAGGGAGAAATGTTATGGAGGGAGAGGGCTGGTAAGAAATGCAGTGAGGGGAAAAAATGGCTGCTGAGCTTTGTGTATCTGCAGAGAGAGAGGCCTGGTGGAAAGAACAGCTAGTCACAGCCATGACAGCCAGAGAAGCTTGACATAGAAAGTAAATTAAGGTTTAAAACGGACAAATGTGAAAAATACACAGAACCCGTCTCAACAACAACACTGTAATACACATGCACCATTACCACCTGAAATCCATAATCTATGTAAAACTAAAATCTCAGCAAAGTGAATGTAAAACAACAATGGTGGAAGCATGCAAGTGAATCAGCCACTCCTCACCCTCTTGCCTCCGTCCCTGTCCAGCCACTAGCCAAACCTTTCCTTTCTTCCTTCCATCCTGCAACAACAGTCACAACAGTACTAACCCACAAAAAGCCACCCACCACACCCTGCCTGGAGGAAGAAAAAAAAAGTCCTGATTCTTTCTTCCCGACCATGCAAAGGCCCAGAATACAGGGTCAGGTTACATCCAGGGATCTGGTGAGTGGTGGTGGTCCTGGGTAAGGATCCTCCTTAGTCATTCTCTGCACCACTAGCAGCCCACAGACATACAACAGACAGACACATCATGCTTTTGCGTGCGTTTGTGTGTGTGTGTGTGTGTGTGTGTGTGTGTGTGTGTGTGTGTGTGTGTGTGTGTGTGTGTGTGGGAGGCTCCAGGCTGCAGATTCACAGAACTCCCAACCAGCCACGTCCCCCTGCCCTCGTCTCTTCCCAAATCTCCCTGCCCCCCTCGCTATGAGCCAGGTTGCATAGCACACCGACATCCAGCCAGCAGCGAGCAACAGCAGGAGCATGGTCTCTGCCTGTTCCATGGTAGCCGATGGCTAAGATGTGAAGGGCTGCCATGGAGTAGCCTGGGCTATCTCTATCCCTCTGGAGCACAGGGACGGCATTGTTCCTGTCAGCCCTCTGCCTGCCTCAAACCGGTTTCATCTGGTTCCGGTCACCCAACATAAAGCCCTGCGCTGCAATACGGCCTCAGAAACACACAGGCAGAAGCAGTGTGCCCACCTACCTGGAAACACTGCAACATTTTTCACCAAACTACATGTATATTGTCATACATTTAGTCAAACAAGAACACAACATTTAATAGACAGGTGGCAACATGTTTAAAGGAGATTAACTGCTCTGGGTGGTTGCACTGCCGTAGAATAAGTCCAGAAAATGCACAAAAAAGATGGTGTTTGGGTTAGCACAGTTACCATGACATATAAAAACCGGACAACAGTAAAGAAAATTTGAAAAATTATACAATGTGAACAACAAAATAGGTTGTAAGAAGTATAATTTAAAACAAAATAATGTACAAATAGTGGCTGATAACAGCAACTGAGATTCAACTTAACACATTGAAAGGAAGAAGCATATTTAGGTAACCATGTTGGTAGTAGAAGCTCAGTCTGGTAGCTTGGCCTATTTCTGCCCCAGTGCTTTCATCCCAGACACACTGGTAGTCTCTCCGAAAACTAAAAACTTTCATTCAGCCCGCAGCAGCATTACACCCATCACTGTGATATACAGATAAGTAATAGTTAGTATAAAACCCCAGGACAGACTATCTGTCATGGGCACACACAAGCTATACATGCACCATGATTTCCATCAAACACATGCCACCCCTGCCCACATATGCCACCACAGAGACACACATAAACATGCACGTTCATGCATATAAAGGTAAACGTGGCATACCCTTGTCAAATAATTTTCCACTCAGAGATATTCAGGAAAAAAAAGTCTTCCTGTAGAGGCCTCAGCACCTGCCTTTGCTCAGCCCCAACCATTCCAGCCCCCATCCTCCTCCTCCCCTCCCCCTCTTCCACTCTCCTTCACTGGGTCAGTCCTAGATATTAGTCCCAATCCGGGCCTCGTTTTCTCCTAAAGCCCCCGCCACCACCACCACCACCACCACTACGGCCGTGCATGAAGGGACGGACAGAGAAAGGGGGCAGTGTTCAGCAGGCGAATCAGGCCTTTTGTCTCTGTCTGTGCAGGGGGGTGAGGGGACTCTCCACTCTGGCTCTGGAGCAGCAGCAGCAGCTGGTGCAGAGAAAGAAGAGAGAGAGAGAGTGGGAGACAGAGGGAGGTGGGGGAGATAGAGAGGAAGAAAAGGAAATGAGCAGGAGAGGAGTAAATAGGCGCTTGAATTTTTTACGTGTTCTTTTAGGCCTGTGCCATAGCATAGCCATATAGCCAATTGGTGTGGGAATCTGTTGATAAACTTGTCACGATCCTGCACATTTGTATTCAGGAATCAATAACATTATATATTGATAACATATTGCATAAATAGCGGAGGCCTAGGCCCAAATGCCCATTATCCGGCTATGTATGACAAGGTCAACGAGTCTTCTGTCGGCTTGTCGTTATTTAGGATGGAAGTGTCATAAACTTTTCAGCCTAAAATGGTATGACAACACATACAGTAATGGCATGATTTACTCCTACACGTGAAGGATTGTAACTCATTACAATGTTATTTCGCAATGCAAATACGAGCATGATTTGCTTATTCGTGTAGATTCCGCAGCAGTGTACAGACAGTATTAACATGTCATATTTGACAATAACAAGGCAATTCAAATGTAAAAGGTGGCATCCCATTGTAGTACATGTGATAGATAAATTGGTAAACCAAACAGGATCAAAACAAGTATGTCATAACCTACCTGGGAGACTGCAGAGAGAGGCTTTCAGCTGAATAAGGCTGGCTCTCTATGGCCTGCTACCAGTCCTTGATATATCTGGCAGACCTATCAAAGACATCCATGAATGCTTAGCCTTCATTATGTAAAGGATCAAGCCAGATGTATTCATCAGACAACACAAATGCATTTTATACACTGCAAGGCAGTTAGATTTGTGCATCATAATAGGCCCTCATGGTGCCCCCCGCCTCTGACAGATTATGTGCAGGAGAGGAGGCTGAGGTTGCTATGCTCCCCCACCCCGAACAGAGTAACAGTCATGACGTCACGTTGTCTCCATTCATGCCGGCTATAAGCAGCAAAGAGAAGCTGCTTAAACACTTTTTAAGGGGATGCACTACAAGTAAATGGGGTAAAAAGTTTAACTAGATATTGCAATGAAACTTAGCCAGTTGATTACTTACATTAAGACAATTCTTATTACAATGTTTCTGAATTTGTATGTTTAAATGTGCAAATTAGGCTATTTAATACTAACTTTTGGTGAATTTAGGATCTAGACGAAGTAATATAAACACCTAAATGTATATTTTGGATATTTGTTTTCTTTTCATTAGTCTGAGAGAAGACATGGTATGAAAGCAAAATAGCCCAAAATCTCAAAATTGACCAGTGCATGAAAAAACAATGTTTTTGCCTGTAGTGCCTCACCTTAAGTGAAGCAGAAATATGTAATTATTAAGATAGGGGGTCCTTGGGTTTGAATATTTCACTCATATAGCTTTGATAAAGAGTCAGAGTGAACATGCTGCTACAGAATGTGTGCTACACTCAGACATTGCGTTTTCCAACCTTAATAGGGAAATATAAGAGGAATACCCTGTCCTGCAAACAAATAGAATTTGCACATAGATGATTTCTCGGATTAAATAGATACAGCAAGGCAATATGTTGCTTGAATAGTTGCACATTCTTTATCAAAAACAACCAATTTGCAAACAATAGAAGTAGTTATTTATATTCTCTCTGTCGCTTGTGTAACTATATGAAAGCAAAGCAATATGTTTCTTTAAATCCCAGTGCTACCGATGCCTCTGATTGGACAGCTGCCAGTGTAGACCTCATAATGGCAAACTGATCTTTTTAATTGTCACTCATGCCTTCCTTAAATGGCCCATTTTTGCTTTCATAAAGCCAATATTATTATAGTCTAGACAGCACCATCAGAACACTAAATGTATCATATGACACTTGAAAAGGAAGAATAGAAACTAGAAAGGGGATCATTTTCACAGCTCAAAAAGAGATTTGATGATGAGATCACTTATTTTTCACTTTATTGTACATGAAATACAATCAAATAAGCCTGAAGAAACATGTACAATATTTTGTTTTATATACATGATAATAAAGCATAGTGTAGATCATGTATAAAGTGAAATCTGTAGTTTCTTTTTGCTTTTAACAACATATGATACATAGCAAACATGTGTAATATAAACTTTAAGTTATTGACACATGACTCACCATAAAAAAACATTGACTGTGTGCTCCCTAAATTCTCCCAACAGTGCCATCTGCTGTTTCTACTGCCAACAAATGAAGATAAGAGTAAACCAGGATATTACAGTTGGAGTTATTGTACTATTGCATTATCCACTCTTATTTTAATAGTACTTTTACTGGATTCAAAAGTAAAAAAAAGTTATGCATAGCAGGGGGATACATTTTTTTATTGAATCAATCAAAACTCATAATTACCAGCTTGCACATGCAAAAAAAAAAAAAAAAAAACTGACGCAGTCAATCATTCTTATTCAAACTTTCTAACTAATAATTTATCTGTTTTTATTGTGTGGTTATAAATTATTTTAGTGGTCTCTCAAGGGCTGGCAATCAGACATGACTGTTCGCTGTTGGTGAACTCATAATTGAGAGGGTGAATAATCATGAACTCCTTGGCCTCTCAGTATAAATTAATGAATGATTTAAAAAAAAAATTAACTCAAAGCAGTTTTATTTCAGTGACACATTTAATATTACTGGAATTTCTCAAGATGTTTTCTTGTTGCATGATCCTACCGCAGGATCTTGTTGTCTCGCATAAAAAATAAACTAACAGATATTTCAGATGGCACGACCTGATACTGCCCTTTGACTATAAGTGAATCATCCTGTTTTGTTAAGGTCATCCTTGGATGCAGATATGTAACGAGGCAGAGATACTCTCCAATGTGCGATGTGTGTGGGGCTTTTGACCTGACAATACCCAGAGGAAACCGCCAACCTTTTCAACACAAAATGTTACTTACCTGTGTGGACTCCTTATCTGTCCTCATTGATCTCTTCCTCCAGCAATCTGTCTGTCAATACTGTCCAGAAAGGGATCAGTCAAGTATGAAAATTTCACACTGCCACACATGTGGGCGCCTCACTGTGTTTGAAGACTGCTTAATTCACACTGTTGACATTTCCAAGGGGATAAATACACTGTAATAAACTGTACCGATAAATGATGTGGACTATGCATAACAAGCTGGCATATGCCGCATTGTCAGATTCTTGTAACTGAACACACAACTGGTGTTTTCCATAAGCGAAAATATGAATTATCATCATTCATGACCTGTGTTTTTTCGCAACTTCTGCGTCATTTCCCTGCTCTGAAAACAAGGCAGTGTTTAGAAAATTGCAAATGAGTACATCGTATTTGTAGCTGCTCATTAAATGTCACAAAGCTCTTCACAATAAAATATAAACTCTACAGACACAAGAATTAAAAGATAAATTAAATTGGTGTTGCATACAGGTCAGGTATGTCTTCAAATGTATGAAGTCAGTTTTTGGGGTCTCAGAATAATCTGTATCACATGGCTTTTTTATTCTGTTCTGCTCTGATTCTAATCTGCAGGTTCCCCTCACCCTTTGAATAAAACACTCATTGATTAATCTAGACTATGGTACATTTAATACTGTACTTCATTACAGTTTGGAGGATCTTATACTGGCTAACTGATTTATGCTGCTTACTTAATACTACTTCATTGTGTTTCAGAGACAAATATTGTATGTATTACTATATGACAGCTGTGCTTTCTAGTTATTTTGAATCTTAAAATAAGATACTTAATATAATCCCATAATATATAATAATGTAACATTCTGAAAGGGGGCATTCTGTATGATGAGTATTTTTGATACTTTTTAATACTTCTGTACTTGTTAAACATTGAATGGACTGAAAATGCTTTCATGTGTAACAGTATTTATACACTGTGACATTCCTAGAGGTGGAAAGTAACTCAGCAAATGTACTTTAAGTATTGTACTGAAAGGGATAATCTATCCATCCATCCATCTTCGTCCGCTTATCTGGTGTCAGGTCGTGGGGGGAGCAGCTCCAGCAGGGGACCCCAAAATTCCCTTTCCCGAACCACATTAACCAGCTCTGACTGGGGGATCCCGAGGCGTTCCCAGGCCAGGTTAGAGATATAATCCCTCCACCTAGTCCTGGGTCTTCCCCGAGGTCTCCTCCCAGCTGGACGTGCCTGGAACACCTCCCTAGGGAGGCGCCCAGGGGGCATCCTTACCAGATGCCCGAACCACCTCAACTGGCTCCTTTCGACGCGAAGGAGCAGCGGCTCTACTCCGAGCTCCTCACGGATGACTGAGCTTCTCACCCTATCTCTAAGGGAGAGGCCAGCCACCCTCCTGAGGAAACCCATTTTGGCTGCTTGTACCCTGGATCTCGTTCTTTCGGTCATGACCTCCAGCCTTCATGACCATAGGTGAGGGTAGGAACGAAAACTGACCGGTAGATCGAGAGCTTTGCCTTCTGGCTCAGCTCTCTTTTCGTCACAACGGTGCTATAAACTGAATGTAATACCGCCCCCGCTGCGCCGATTCTCTGACCAATCTACCGCTCCATTGTCCCCTCACTCGTGAACAAGACCCCAAGGTACTTAAACTCCTTCACTTGGGGTAAGGACTCATTCCCTACCTGGAGAAGGCACTCCATCGGTTTCCTGCTGAGAACCATGGCCTCAGATTTAGAGGTTGTGATCTTCATCCCAGCCGCTTCACACTCGGCTGCGAACCGATCCAGTGAGTGCTGAAGGTCACAGTCCGATGGTGCCATCGATCCACATCATCTGCAAAGAGCAGCAATGAGATCCCCAGCCCACCGATGTGCAACCCCTCCCCACCACGACTACGCCTCGATATCCTGTCCATAAATACTACAAACAGGATTGGTGACAAAGCGCAGCCCTGGCGGAGGCCAACCCTCACCTGAAACGAGTCCGACTTACTGCCGAGAACCCGGACACAGCTCTCGCTTTGGTCATACAGAGGTTGGATGGTCCTGAGAAGGGACCCCCCTCACCCTATACTCCCGCAGCCCCTCCCACATGGTCATACGCCTTCTCCAGATCCACAAAACGCGTGTAGACCGGATGGGCATACTCCCAGGCTCCCTCCAGGATCCTTGCGAGACTGAAGATCTGATCCGTTGTTCCACAACCTGGACAAAATCTAGTCAGGAGGGATAATCTAGTGATTTAGTATTGCAGTTCCATAAAGTTGGGAGTCTCACAAGAGACAGATTTAAAAAAAAAAAAAAAAAAAAAAACAGGTAAAAAATGTAAGAGTCCTTATGAAATTAAACCACAATGCCATAGTATCCCAAAAAATGGGTTTAAGGCACTTCCACATTTGCAGCACTAAACCGGATGCTTGTCCATTAATATTATACAGTCCATGATTGTAACCTGTTAATCAACAGGTTTTTTTTCTCAGACTTAACACTCCTACAGGATATACATATATAATATAATATATATATATATATATATATATATATATATATATATATAATAAATATATATATATATATATATATATAATAAATATATATATATATATATATATAATAAATTATACTTTTGTGGTTACAGACGAGCTGCGCAAAGCCTTATCAACTGCCTCAAATCCTGGGGGTGTGGAGTCTCTGCTTCAGGCTTGCTACATTAGCCAAGCATAACACACCCGAATCTCAAACGAAGCTGTCAGCGCTTGATGCATCGTGGGTAATGTTGGCATAAGTGTTTTGACCATGGTTTTGACAAGGAAGAAGAATGAGTGGAATAATAAAGATGATATCTCTGGTTCTGCTGCATCAATTTTGATAGTATTTTTAACACTCCCTCATAAGTGCAGTATTAATTTGGTGGCAAAGGCCAACTCTTTACTCCACTAGATTTATCTGACAGCTGTAGCCTACTTTTTACTTTAAGACTTATAGCATTTAAAACATCACTGTCCTACAGTTGGCTATATTAAGTAGTATAATAATAATAATAATAATAATAATAATAATAATAATAATAATTCAGCCTAATGTATTATTATTATTATTATTATTATTGTTGTTGTTGTTATTATTAGATTATAAATACTTTGCATTTCTGATGTGTACTTTTACTCCTGATCGCCAACTTAATGTACAGTTTGCTTACTTACTACATGTAGGCTATGATATAAGGCTAATACTTTTTGTTATGTCAAATATCTGGATACTTAGGCCTATGTTTTCCCTACATAGCCTACTAAAACGGAAGCAATTACTCAGAAGTCCCATCCATCATAGTGCAATGACGTTGACACTCCAGCAATCACCAGCAATCTCTGAACAAACAATGGCGAGCATAATAGCCTCATAATTATATGCTATAGATAATCAATTGTCATCACGACATTTTAACCACCGTGGCACTTAAAAAAAAAAACCACCCGCTGACGTGCAGCTTGTATCAGGAGGGGCATTTAACTTTCATCATTAGTCATTTCCGTCAAAAGCATCGGGGAGTGTAACTTCACCAAGTCTGCAACTGGAGCACTTTTACCCGGCTGCGACGTCGGCTCACACAACAAAATATCGGCTATGGCGGAGGATTTCTAAAGTAGGATCAAGCTGAATAACTGCAACATAGGATTCAAATACCGCTATTTAGATCTGACCTTTTCTCTGATAACATGGGCGGAGTGTGCTTGTGCTTTTTATGGACTTACAGACCGGTGTGGCCACTTTTTATTATTCTGGCTACAATACCGTGTATGTTGTACTGCTCAGAGGGTCCTGCAGCTGTCGTCGGCAAAATGTATCCACGGGGCAACCACTGGGCAGTAGGTAATAGAAACTTTATATTTTAAGAGGAATTAAAAAGTATATAGGCCTATTTTTAGACGTAATACTGTATTTGCTTGATTTATTTGGTAAATGTGCACCAAATCTGGCAATAATATTTGGAGCAAATCATATAATAAAATATTTGAAGCTAATTTAGAACTCCTTGATATGCATGCCAACAAGTATTTGCTCACTTATAACCATAATGTTAACTTAGCCTATTTATTAATTGGACTAATGCAGTGTGATGTGACACAGTGATTTGCCTGCATGTCTCATCTGTGTCAGCTCTAATAACTCATACATTACCCTGTTCATGTAATAGGTAGATTTTTTTCTTTTACTGGACAGGCTCACACAAATCAATTTCAGTAAATGTAATTACAGTAATTAATCATACCTCTTTTAGATAAGAAAGATGTTTCATGGGAGACAAATACTGAATACAATGTGTTTGATCCAGGATTCCAATGTTGTGAAAGTGAGGATTTTTATTTACAGTTTAATTACAGATTATCATGGCAGTTGTTTGAACCAAATGTTAGACCACGACATTTATTCCAGAACAGTTAATGCATCCCGTTACGTTCGACTCCCCAGGTCATTTGATGGGAAAGAAGAGCATCGAGAGCCTACCTGAACTGCAGGAGACAAACCATGACAGTGACTACCTCACACCATTAGAAATAGCTGGGGTCACAGAGCGACTGATGGAGACACTGATGCAACAAAAGAACCAGAAACAGACGACTCCACAGACTGCAGACCGGCTGCTTCGGCTGCAGAGCAGCTGGAGAGAAGAGGACAGAGACAAATATCTCAGAGAGGTTAGTTTGTGGGTTGACAGAGTCTATTAATGATTCTTCAAATGTTACCATTTTTGGAAATAAGATGTTATCCTTACAGTTATTTCTCCATTATAGATGTCCAACCTGCTCCTTCTGGCTTTGAAACTGCGAGACAATGAATCCACCTGAATGCAAGACAGTTATCATTATCTACTAAACATGTGCCCTGTAATCACATATTCACACTGTATATTTTTTCTGCTGTTAAGTGTACGCTGGAAAGCCAATAGAAGTTTATTTTATCAATAATTTCATATTTCTAATATCTGCATCATGCAGCAGTTTGATTACAGACTGACAGGACAAGGTCATGTTGAATGCATTGAGATGCTGAATAAATTTAACATTGTGATAACTGCATTGTGGATGTCTAATCATGCTTTGCACACCACAAGTGCCCTTTTATTTGTTTTTAACACACATTCAGTTTTTGTTTAAAAATATGTAAAGCTCATAAAGCTTACTCCACCTGTACAGTAACCAGTTTGTACCACCAGATTGCGCACAACATCCATTTTGAGATCTTCTGTTGTTACATTTTAAGTAACTTACCAACATGGTGAAGCATGAAGAGTTAACATCATTATAATTACAGATGACAAAGGCAGTTTGTGGTCCATTCAGTGAGCTTTGATGCTTTCCTCAGAACAAACAGCAACACACCCCATGTGTATTTAGGACAGCAGGATAAAGGATGACAGGGACTATTAGTAGCCCTCAGGGGTTGCAGACAATAGAAAATGCTAATTGAAACAATTTGGTTACACATCTATTTTCTTAAAGCCAAAGGAAAGTGTTCTCTTCTGTGCTCTTCCCTCATTTGTCGCGGATGATTGGCGAACAATAGAGGTACAAGCCACTTTCACCCTGTCATTATGAGTCTAATCCCAGGAGTGAATGGGATAAAGTTTTCAGGAGTTAATGAGGAGGAAATAAGTGGGTTGACAAACTATGTGTAAAAACAGAGGGAGGAAGTCGTCGGGGAGTTTTAGCTGCTTCTTTATCACACCCTCCATTGTTGTCATTAAATTAAATGTTACGGTGGTGTGAAACTTGATACTATAAAGGTTAAATGGATTTTTTTTTCATCCAAAATTGTGTTTAAAGTATAATGGCCCTAGTGGCCCTATTTGTATTTTAGTCAGCATTTGCAAACTCACTTCAGTATGATATATCAGAATGAAACAGCTGAACATGTCAACTGGCTTCCCTTCCTCACTAGCTTTGCATTTAGTGTTAAATTTACGTTGTATTGCTTATTTTTCCCAACCTGATAATTATGTTAGTGGAATCCACCACTAAGGGGTGCTGTATTCAATATTTTCCACAATTCGTGTGTGCTGAGCTTCCATCTACTTCCACTCTGCAGCATGATTAATAATACTTTAAACATTTTTGACATTAATGTGATATTGGCAGATCAACTACAGGTCATAACTATTCTGCTGTATTATTTCTTTTGCATCACAGTCGTTCCTGATGTACACACACATATTTTTCTTCCTGTCAGACATGTTTTGACAAATCTTCAGGGAAAACATGATTAGCCACGATTTTGTTTATACATTTTACATATGAAGTTTATTGTGTAGAGAAATTATTCACATTTGTTAAATCTTTTCATGATGAAGATCAAAAAGCAGCAGGGATGAGTGAGTCCAAATGAGGAGAGCTCCATTTACAAAAGTAGAATAAATACTGATGGGTACTAATGGACTTGTTATATTGGCATCATAACACTGGATACGAATGAGATGGGGCTGAATGAATGTAAAACTTTACAGTAAACACAGCATGCAGAGAAGACAAAGAAGAAAACCAGTGTAGATAATCAGTGTTCATTAGTTTCATATTTTACAGGAATTTCACAGTCCGTGTCACATACTTTCAGATAGTTGTCTGTAAGGGTACCACTTTACATTATGTCTCCTTATTTAGCATTTATCAGCAGTATAAAAACATTTAATAAATTATTTATAACACATTATCATGTAGTTGTAAGCAATTAAAGCTATTTTAAGTTAATATTAATGTACAATAATTCTCCTATGAAGACATATTTTATATTATTACAACTGTTTTACTATATTGTCATTCATTATCTGTTAATACTTCAGCCTCCACTTATGGGTGCCCATGAGGATAAACACATTAATAAACACTTATATCTGCTTACAACTTTATTATAGTGTGTTATAAACCATGTATTAATACTACTTGCTAAACAGAGAGAAGTAAAGTGTTACCCTTATAAGTACGATGTCTCGAATCCTAGATGTCAAGTGAAGATGCCACTCTTCCAAAATAACAATCCCGCCAGCATGAGGATGTAGTCACTTTTTCAAAATATGCAGCATGATGCATCTTGGGTTTCGATGTCCATTTTGAACCTCCACTAAGCATCACCACGTCTTCCCAATAGACTGAATGTGTTCCTTGGCCTTCATCCTCAGTGAGGCTATACTGGAGTTCCTTGGATCAGCTGAGCAGTGGTAGGCCGGGGGCGGAAGGCACATGGAGCCCATGTGGGGCAGGTGGGGGGTCTGTCCCAGGGCCGGGGAGGTAAGGAAGGAGGCCGGCAAGGCAGAGGGCATGGAAGGGGGAGGAGAAGGGGTGTAAGTGCCCGGGAGGCCCTGTGAGCCTGTGATGAAGCCTGGGAGGGACTGCAGGGAGGTGGAGGTGGTGATGGGGGAGGAGAGCCAGGGGTCCAGCTGCAGACCGGAGCCCAGGGAGCTGCTGGGTGAGCAGCTGAAGGACAGCAAGGAGGAGGAAGTGTCCTGGAGCTTGATGGAGTTCACTTCCAGCTTCTCCTGCCGACGCCACTTTGCCCGCCGGTTTTGAAACCACACCTGGAAAGAAAGGGGGGGAGGGGGGGGGGGGTGAATTCAATTAAACTCAAGACAACTTTATTCATTACTGCAAAGGCAATTGAACAGATATACACATAATAGATAGCAGAGGGGGCAAACAAGTTTTTAAAGCTAAAAGCAATCAACGGCTTAAAAAACTATTGCTATTATATAACCTAATATTGTGTGAAAGTATTCAAATATTAAGAAATGTGGAGGTTGACAATATGAGATATAAGTGATGATTTCAGCTATTAAAGGAAGCACTTAGATCATCACTTAGAAGCATTAGATCATAATGCTGTAATCAATCAGTGATTGTACAAACATAATATTTTAAGAAATCCATGAACTTCCCTTTTGCAGTTTGTTTCAATATTGAATCTGTGATAAAAGCAATAACTGACATGAATTAGAATTCAGCCAAAAATAAATAAAATAGCTTTTTCAGTTCCTCCAAAAGTAAAACCTGCACTGATCCAAACAATGTGCTTTCTATCATTTATATTTATGACCCCATAGCAAGTGACATATCCCTACAAATGAAATGATTGTGAGCAAATGAAACTAATAAGCTATCCTACAAATTGTTGCTCTAAATTTCTAATGTATATCTTAAAGTTGATATAATACCCAAAAATAAAGCTTAAATGTAAACATTAAATCTATAAAGATGTCATTTGGGAAATATTCTTTGTTTTTCCTCTATCGTTTTATTTATTTAAAATATTACAAATGTTAGGAGATAATACGGATATGGCCACACACTTGTGGCCTCTTTTTGTTATGCAGCCATCATTACTGCCTGCAGGCCTCCAGGCCAAATACATGCGCGCACAGTGGAATAAAAAACGATGAAAGCGGTTGTTTTTGGGGACATACCTGCACTCGGACCTCCGGCAGGTTGACCTTTAGCGCCAGCTCCTCCCTGCTGTACACGTCCGGGTAATGGGACTTTTCAAACGCTCTCTCCAGCTCGTGAAGCTGGAAGGTGGTGAATGTTGTACGGTTCCGACGGTGTTTCTTCTTCGGGTTTTCATCATCGGACAGTTTTCCGTCTCCGTCCGGTGAGTCCGGGCAGGCCGAGGCTTCAGCGGCGCCGGCACAACCCACACCTGCGGGGAAAGGAGAGCGTGAGTACCGGGAGAAAAAGCCTGAACATGTCAAGTTTTGTTTAAATATCCGTCCTAAAATCTAATTCTTATTATTTCAGGTAAAACGATTTTTTTTTGTGTGATTTCTTATTAATTTGTTGTTGTTTTTTAGGCTTTTTATAATCGGCGGAGTGTTTGCGCACTATGAAGAAAATGACACCTAACTCAAGAACATCTGAAAAAAGTAAACGTGTTATGTTAAAGGTTTAAAAATGTAGAAACTTAAAGACTACAGATAGGCTATATGGTTGTAAATATATGCTGGCACTTAAATAGAGTTGACGCTGAAATTTAGAGAAAACGTACTGTCAAAACTTTCTGAGGATTGACTTTTCTTCAGTGGGGTCATGATTACATTCCGCTCAGCATCTTTGGCCAGGACTTTCTCTGCTATGCTGTAGCAGGCTGATTTGTGGAAGATGGTGTCCTCTTTAAATCCCAGTATCGCCTCTATGCTGTGGACCGTGGACGGGTTGTCCCCCTGGTTCTGCACGGAGCGTGCGGAAGGAGACAAGCGCTCATCCATCATCATCATCACTTGGGAAGTTGATCCAAGAAGCCACATTGGTTGGTAAAGTAAAAAAGATGGTCAAAATTACGCAACTTCTTTTTAACGTATCGCTGCTCTTTGTGTCTGGTAAAGTTGAAAGTTTGAAAGCAGAACCGATTGGAAAACTTGCGCACAAGACGCACAGCAGTAAGTCCGTCTTGCTCAGTGGATATTGAGCATCTTCAGAGGGGGCTTTTAAAGTAGTGCCTGGTGTAAGGCCCCCTCCTATCGCGGCACCCACGCTGCACGTCAGAGAGGGGACGTCCTGTTGGATGTGGCCCTAAATTTAGGGGTATAGCTGTGCGCCCAAACAGGCACCAGTGCGCACACCCTCCCTTATAACTCCTCCCCATCTCAAGTGCATCAGTCAGTGCTGGCTCTAAACCTACTTACATAAATCTTAAACCCATCTTTCCACTCCTCCAGATGTCATGTTCATGTCAGTCTGTGAAAAAGATGAAGATTAGGGCCCACAGATTAAGGTACAACAAAATCATAATTACATGATTTCTGGTCAGGACAAGGATTGCAAGATGACAACTTAATATTTAATCAAAGCGTCAAGATATTGTTGCCAGACATTTCATTTAGTTGAAGAAACGTGTTTTATTGACATAAAGGACAAATGATGCACCTCCTGACACATGTTGAATAAAAGAGACTTGCATACATTTATAGGCTCATTAAAAAACAATACAATAAATGATTCATAAATCAGACTGAAACTATGAGGAGTTTCTTTAATCAGTTTCTTACCGGTGTTGAGTCAAAGAGGGTAACAATGCCCAAACAATAACAATTTTGGGCTATAACCACTTAACAGCAAACAAAGATTGACAGCAGTGTGGTAATCCTGCTTAAGGGGATTACATTATGTTACTCAAAAGAGTTAAAACCCTTAAAACTATTTAGCTTCCTAATTACAAAATGTGACCTTATCCTTTGTTTGCATGAGAGGGGAGGGGGGTCAGAGGGAGAGAGGTGCTAACTAAGCACTGTCAATTAACAGCAAAAAGTTGTGACTTGAGCACATGCAAAAGTTTATTTATACAGTAAAATCATTTTAAAGATGCTCTTATTTTCTTGTGTTTGCATGTGATGAGCTCTGACGACACACAGTACAGAGCATGCTAATAAGTTCTTAAGCTTTATGGTGTCTATGTTTTTGTGGTAAGTCTAATTGAGTTGGAATTGATTCAGTTTTATTGTTAACGTGGAAAAAGCTAAGCATTCAGTTTCTGTTTCATAACCTGAATGCTGCCGGTTAGCCTTGAAAGTCACATGCACACAGGCTGAATGAAGCTTCTGCATAAGAACCTCCAGTGTTCACAAAAGCAATATAGAAGATGCGATGTAGACAGAAAATGTCTGGCAGGTTTCATAGACTTAATTGTGGCAAAATGATCAAGATGTTCTCCACTCAAATTTAATTCGAAAGTCATTGTTCATCAGTTTCCAAATCTGAGATAGATCATGGCACTGACCAACTGTATGTCCACTATGATCGTTCCAAATAAAAGATTGAAGCTTTAAAGGAATAGTTCAACAGTTTGGGAACTACGCTTGTTTCCTTGCTGAGAGTTATATAAGAAGATTGATGCCACTCTCGTATCCGTCTGGTAAATATGGAGCTACAGCCAGCAGCTTGTTAGCTTAGCACAAACACTAGAAACTGAGGGAAACAGCTAGCCTGGCTCTAACCAAAGTTTAAAAGAAAAGAAAAAAGATCCACCTATCAGCACCCTCTAGCTCATTAATTAACACATCTTGTTATGTTGTTAGTTTAATCTGCACAAAACAATTGTTTGTGTTTGTTGTTTTTCCCAGCGGTTATATGCCAGACTGTTTCTTGGCTGGGAGCAGTAACTTGGTTTTTGTACAGATAAACCAAAGCTATAACGTGTTAATTAGTGATCTTTAGAGGTGCTGGTAGGTGGAGTTTGTCACCTTCAGACAGAGCCCAGCTAGCGGTTTCCCCATTAACAGTCTCTTGGCTTTACCGTACTGTATGAGAGTTACATCAATGTCCTCAAAGTCTTTGCAAGAAAGCAAATGTTTATTTCCTAAAATGTCAAAATAGAACTAACATTAGCTTAGTGTTGAAATTCTAGTCTAATTGACTATAGCTGGGAGCTCAACTTCCTTATTCAAGAAAAAGAAGAATGATGTATCTGAGCGAGAGAGAGAGAAAGAAAGAGAGAGAACAGGCTGACAACCTTGGCTCTGCTGATCCTATTAGATGGTAATCTCCAGACTTCACAAATCCACAGCCGTTTAAACTTGGGTTCATGTGAAACTCTAAATGTTGAGGATTCCTTCCCCCCCGTTCTGCCTAATCATCCCTAACTAGTGTTTGGACAATGCCCAATTAAATTAAGACCTATTTCTTTATTCACTGCACTAGCCCTATTTCAGGTAGATTGGATTCATTGAAGTTGCTTAATCTTAAATGTCTAATGTTTGTACAACAGAATCTCTGACCTTTTTAAAAGCCACTGAGGATTTAAAATGACAAGCATAAAGCCCCATACAGCAACATTACAGTTAATAAGCATAACAAAAATCGGGATCATCGATAGTTTATGGAGCTTAGTAAAGACACGAGCTTTGAACATTTGTATTCGTGGAAAAGCTTCACATGACTGTTGATGTGAAAAAAGTTTTCCAGCACCTAGCTTCACAACACAGACATATTTCATGTACTGTATTCAATATACATCTTTATTTGAACAATACATTTACAAGTACTTCCATGTGTTTCATCTGTATTTATGCAGGCTACATTGTTTTCATTTGGATGGAATAAATCAGTATATTTCAGAAAATTCAGTATTTTAAAATTATGATGTGTGAAAATCTGCAAATGTCTCTGCAAATGTTTCAGGCTGCACAGTTTTTATTACAATTCAAATGTGTATGTGGAGAAATTCAAAATAAATCAACATGTCAAGACGTTTGAAGGTGGTCTGCTTTGTAGTAACAGCGAAAGAAAAAATCTAAATGTCATAATTAATTCAAACACCACATACAAAAAAAATCTAGAATAACCAACAAACCAAAAGGAAAGCAGAAACACACAGGTTTGAATTTTTAACTTAAATGATTTAGTTTTTTTAAGCGAGTCATGGAATTGGCTTAACTCTCATTTTACAACAAACAGAGAAAAAGGTGAACATTATATCACAAATAATCATCATTAAAATCATTATATATTATTATAATCATTAAATGCATTATGGCCTGTGAATGATCTGAAAATGAATACCTGGCTGGGAAAATCACTTTTCTATATAATTCATATCTAAATCAAAATAAGTTATAGAGCAGAGATGGGGCACCGTGGTTGTAGTTTAAACTATTTTGTGGTTATTGCAATGATAAGTTGTAAATTACTACCCATTCACGTACAAGCTAACAGGGAAACCTAGATGCAGAATTGTAGCAGTAATGATATAACACACCTTTTTTATTGCAGAGATGATTTGCCTTTTTAGTGCTTATAACAGAATTTAATACTTTGTAGGCGGTTGTAACTGAATCCCAGACTTATTAACACAGCTCAGTCTGCAGATTCCCAGAAATTAATTTTCTTGTGTTCTTCTCTTCCTCTTTTTCTTCTCCGTCATTCAAATACAGACGACCCCCCCTCTGGCCGTTCACATGACGGAGCACTTCTCCTCTGCTTTGCTCTTCAGCTCGGTGACGGTGGCCGAGGCCTTCTCCTTCAGCTGGTCCATGTCCATGTTCTGCAAGTTTTGAAACTGGCCCATGATGGAGTCCTTGCCCTCCTCCTCCGTGGCGTCCTCGTCCACCATCTTGAGCAGCTCCTCGGGAACGTCCACGTCGTCCCCGGCTATCTCAATCATGTTCTCATCCTGCTCGCTCTGCAGAGGACAACATCAGGGGGAAGACACGGTCAGAAATACAGACTGATTTTACATTCAGTGTGATTATTGATACTGAGGACAAGGAACTCTGTTTTGTCACCTATAAAGTAGCACAGTGGTCCTTATTTGGTACGCAATTGTATCCCCAACGTTTTCCTCTCTGTGTTATCCAAATATATTTGTCAATTTTAAAATCTTGAAATGAAAAAGGTCACAAAATCATCTTTTTTAGAGGTTTGTAAAAGGTAGTATATAATAAAATGTTCTTTGCTGCGTTTTTTCTTTTGTTTTCCTGATAACAAAGACGGTATATTGCACTATTATTTGCAGGATAAACGACCTAAAGGTTGACTTAATGGATTTTAACATGCTATCTGCCAACCTGAATTCTAAAGCATACAGTTTATCTTCGAACTTTAAGACTCAGATCTGACAAACATTGCATGTATCGACCACAGTTTATCAGAGGACATAACCTGATCTGCTGACTGCTTTTTAATCATTACATTGTCGTTTAATTCTAATGTAACACATACATACTTTAAAGTTCCACTGGTCTGCGTGTGCATTCTAATTATAAGCAAGCAGTCAGGAAAACTAGGAAACAAAAATAGATGGACTCTAGACTCTAGATCTGTCTTAATCCACATTCTGCCGTCGAGGATATTCTGCTGCTGTCTGTGTTTTCTATATTGTTATGAAGCAGACTCAAGTCTCCTTTGAGTTTACTTCATGTGCATTTTGCATCATTGAAATGCTAAATTCAAAGCCTTTTCCAACAAACTCAATGTAATCACATACTATCTGGAATAGTCATGCAATAGGCAATGTACTGGGACTACTTTAAATTTCAATCTGTGGGATTAGCTCGGTCCTGCTTTAGCCTTTCTTCTCTGAATCCCAACGATAGTCTAAAGATATCTTCTATAGCGCGGCACGGGACTCTAATTCCATTAGACTAACAGCACCAACTTCCTGTTTATACACTAGTACCTATAAAAAGGATTTTATATATATATATATATATATATATATATATATATATATATATATATATATATATATATATATATATATATATATATACTTATTTTTTTGATAGCAAGTTTGTGTGTTCTCAACCTCCTACCTGTTAAAAGAAAAGAATCAACAGAACAGGATCCCTTAAGGTGTCTTATTATTGATAAGAAATGCATTTAAAATGCATATTTCAGTTCTAATAAAGACACTGTCATTGGTTCTTTTTCAAACTGGCATGCAATGTAAACATCATTGAGAGGAAATAATTAGATTTACGGTATATGTATAGCCTCCTGCCATTGTCCTGCTCATATATGTGTGATTTCAATAAATGAGACAAACAGTGAAAAGAAATGCACCCATTGTTTAAACAATAGATTGTCTGTTGCGTTACACTATAAGAGACGCCTCCAGCAGCCGAGGTCATCACTGCATTCAGATGAATAAAAATCATGGTTTTAGAAAAGCTGTATTAGAAATAGATTGTTGCTCTTTTACCATAAAAACAGTTCATTACAAGCAAGTTTTGACCTCTAGATTCATTTATAGGATTAGAACACTCACTCTACTGCTATTTATCCTTAAAAGGCTTAAATAAAATCCCCACATACCTTATTTGCTCCTTCCATTATAGTTTATTTTTCTTTCAGTCCTTTAAACAGTCCTTTAAAACCGTGCAGTTGGTCGGTTTACATCCACTAAAGTAGATGTTGTTCTTTCTTAGAGCTAGTTCACACTGCCCCGTGCCTGGGACACCAGCTCAGCTGCATTTGGCTTTGTAAGACTCAAGGTGCAATATGGGACACATAGGCTAACGTCCCTCTGGTTGAACGTCTTTCTCGCTAATCTACTGGCATGGCTTCCACCTCTTGTCGTCAAAGCTGCAGCTGCCAAGTGCTGCTGTTAGATAAAGAAAACCTCATTTATGAAGCAACTATTTGCAGGATACCTAGCTCGGTCATCAAATCCTGCTTTTTCTACCAACCACTGGACGGTAAAGCCATTCAATAACAACAGTTGGTTATAATTGCCAGCCCTTATTAAAAGACAGAGAAAGGAAGTATATAATCCGATTATTTTTTTTAAATAGATACAGATCTTACCTCATAGGTGTCGATTTGAAGCAATTGGTAACACTTTAATTTAACACCCCTATTTAGCATTTATAAGCAGTATATAAACATTTAATAAATGGTTTATAACTCACTATAATGTAGTTGTAAGCGGATATAAGTGTGTATTAATGTATTTGACAACAATTATAACTCCGGTTGGCATCCATTAGTGGAGGCTGCTGTATAAACAAATAATGACAATAAAGTAAAATACAGTTGTAATAATATAAAATATGTCTTCATGGGAGAAGTTATAATTGCCGACACATGCTTCACAAAAAGTGTAGTGTGTTGCAATTTATTAGATATTTAAATAGTGCTTTGTGTTCCTATTAAGAAGAGTTTACTAATGTATTGTATAAATGACAATATCTGTTATGAAAATATGAGTTACACTAGAGCTGTACGGATAAAAACACTTACCTTTGGCAGCCTGTATTTTTCTCTGAGGCACACCCTGAGTGTTGCCCTCTCTGCCTTCTTGTGTAAGAAATCTGCATCTCTTTCCATCCTGAAATAAAATAAAAATAAAAAATGATATATATCTAGAACATCCCAGGTTGGTTCAAAGTAAGAATGTTGTTTATTTTAATCTCTTTTCTGGAAAATGCAAAGGGGGAAAGCATCAAAATACCAGCAAGGTGGAATTGTATGGCCTTGTGTTGTCAGCAGTGTGTCAATCGCTCAAGAGCAGCATTAGAGATCTTTTAGCATTTTGATTTTCTATATCTCAGTCTGTTTTGGTTGTGTACATATGTACATATACATTGGCCCAATCAGATACACAACAGAGAGACAGATTAGCTCAACACAACATCCTCCAGTAACCCGGATTATTAAAGCAGGACATCATGTCTGCTGATTTTGATCTATCTATCTATCTATCTATCTATCTATCTATCTATCTATCTATCTATCTATCTATCTATCTATCCATCTATCCATCTATCCATCTATCCATCTATCCATCTATCCATCTATCCATCTATCCATCCATCTATCTATCTATCTATCTATCTGTCTGTCTGTCTGTCTGTCTGTCTGTCTGTCTTCGTTTAATTCAAGATGTACTATTATTAATCTCAGAAAACATCTTAAAATGTATTTTTGATCTATCTTACATGCTAGTTTTATGCAGGAACTATGACATTGGATGTTGCAGTCTATTGAGTGTCTTGTTATACTATCTGATGAAAAACAAGTGACACTTTTACTTTTGTAAATTTTGTTTAGGTTTTTTGCAGAAAATATATCCTGTTACTTCAATCTGAAGTGCACCTTAATGTATTTAAGTAATGTAATAAATGTACTGTCCGTTACTCATCGTTTATAGATCGTGAATAGAGTTATCAAAGCCAATTGTTTTGTCTTTTGTCGATTACCTGTGTATTCTGTATTTTCAAGGCGAGACTCACGTACTCTCCCTCAGCCAATGGGATTATTAGGCCAGACTGAGTCAAGAAGATTTGAAATCAAGCCAAGACGCCACAACTTGAACTATCGTAAGCAACAACACAGTGGACTGACGAAAACAAACTCTACATTTGTTAAAATGCTCGTTCTGGCCAGACAGATTAGAAAGATATTTGTAAAGTTTTGATGAAAGAATATTCATGTTCTTTTCATTTCCATTAAACATTTTGTGTGCATCAGCATTTGTCGCTGTGGATCTGAATTCATCACTAGACATCTACAATTATGGAGAATGTTGTCATGTCTACTTTAAAACAAATTAATTTCCCAAACATAAAAGTGGAGAGGCTGGATTAATCCTGTTATATAATACAGGATCTGCGTGACGCTGCAAAATCTACTCTGTATCACAAAAGTCAAAATTTTAAAAGAAAATAGTCAAATAATTTTCTCAAAATTGAATTTAGGGTGGATTAATCACATTGTTGTTAAGTGTACATGGTGGTGCACAAAACCTGCTGCTCATATTACTGTACAGTTTTAAATTTCTATCAAAATAAATAAATAAAAATATATTCAACAGGAAATTAAATGACAATAAAATGCTTTAAAAAACACTAACTGTCCTTTTACATCATATTGAGATCCAAATAAATAGATAAAAAAGTATATTTTTTCAGGATTTGGATAACTTCCCTTTGCTGCACCACCACAGAACCTTGTTAATCATAGAATTTTAGTGTTTCTGTTTAAATATTCCAATATTTTCTGCCCTTCAGTCCATGTTTTCGAGCTGCGAATAAAACTGCTTGTGACAATTGCTTACTCCGTTGTTTTCTAAACTCGAAAGCCCCTGAAAATGTTACCCATAACTGTTCTTGATGCAGAAATACTGTAGATGACAGATTATGGGAGATTATTGATCCAGGCATGACCATGGGCCTAAATGCGTTATTGTGTAGCAACAGATGCATCTCTCAAAAACACAGTTTGCTCATTTAAGATCATGAATACAATAAATATATGAGTGTTTACATTTGGGTTAGGTTAAACAAATAGGGTGGTTCATACGAGGGGGAAGGAAACAGTGGAGGAAAGTAGAAAACAGCTTGTCAAGGTCAGAGTGTACATTCTGCTGCCATACGGTTTCCCATAGGCCAATGGCATCAATTTAAAATGGAGCACTGTCCATGTTACTACTTACTTCTCCTCCACCACCTGTTTTTGGTACTCTTCATACTCCTCGCGTGTCATCCCTGCTGCTTTGGCTGGATCTGTGGGAGCGGCCTCCTCTTCTTTGTCACCTCCACCACCCAGACCGATCCCTGACAGGGGGTTCCCAATCATGCTCTTGATCAAGAAAGCCATCTCAAGTTGTTGTTGTGTGACTGTTCACTCTGCGAGGGTGACAAAATCTTTTGTAGGTGAAAGTGATGCTGCTCTTCTAATGGCACCCTCCGGTTCGGCTTCCTATAGCTGTCAAATCCAGTGGTAGCTCTCTAGCTAACCTGCTGCTGGTCTATGCCGCCAAGGACACACTGACGATAAGCAACAGACACAAACACACACGTACACACACACATACACACACACACACACATTGGCCATAATCTGGATTTAATCCCCCTTGCTCTACTATGCTAAGAGGCAGATGGCCTGTTTTCTCTCTATTTTTAAGTCATGCAGATCTTTGTAGACGTTTCTCTTTATTCATTTTGACACTTTGTGCATTATTTGGAAGAACTAGATGTAGCGTTCATCATTAAAATGGTTTTGGAGATGGCTGTCCTCAGTTTGGGAACACACATATGCATATCCACTGGTGCTTAATCATATTAGTAAAGTACTGACTGGCCCGTGTGCAGCTTATACTGCTGAGACCAAGCAGAGTAGAGAGAGAGAGAGGAGCGGGATTACAGTCTTGTTTATCCCCCACTGGGGCCAACGTTCATGCCGTGCTATTGTTCAGTGGGAGGACGATTGACAGGAGGATGAGAGACGGGGAGGAGACAGTTCTCATTTCATTTGACCCTATCACTTCATCACTATCTGCATGCTTTGGTGAAGGACTTGTAGAATACCCCAATATTCTTGAGCACCACAAAATTTGACTAATGTTAGTGGTAGGACCACTATCTTTAGCCATGAAACAGGTAAATGTATGTAGTTAGTTTTTAAATAATTTTTATTATAAGGGTTAGTAGTACAGTCAAGCAGCAACAGGAAATGGGGGAACTGTGAAAGAGGGATGACATTCCTCCAGAGATTTTATACTGGATGTTGTGGTTACATGTTGCATCTTCTACCCTTGGGCTTAGTGGTCTATCATTTTGTTTGCCACGACGGTTTCTACTACATACTATACTATGACGTTTGTGTGACTTTTTTAATGACATACTATCACTTTTTTATGAGGAGGGTCCAGCTACCGCTCAACAATATCCAGTGTTAGCTGTCCTGGCTCCTCAATGGTGGAAGGAGCTCCCACATCAGGACAGCAGAAACCCTACACATCTTCCGTGCACACTAAAAACTCACCTGTTCAGACTGCATCTTGACCCATGAAAAGATGTAGAGAGATTATAAACTTTCTCTATTTGTTTTGTTTCTAAAATGTAGCAATTAAAACAGTTTTTGCTTATTTGAGGAATTGTATGTACTCGCATTATTCTTGCTATTTTTGGGTGGTATCTTCAGGGTTGAATGCAATTAATGTCAGTCACTTTGAATAAAAGCATAATTTACATGAATAATGTAAATGGAATCCTATAGTGTACTATTATGAAATTATTCATGGCATATTGTACTATGACTGTTTATGGCTGGTTTATGTCATGATACTGGGTTTTTGTTTCCTGTTTTATTTTGAAGGTTAACTCCTCATGTGTCATGTCTGGTTTTACTTCCTGCCTTGTGTGTTTTCAATTGCCCATTTGCTCATTTATTCTACCTGTTTTTATTTAGCATTGCGTATTTGTTCCCCTGAGGTCATTGTTGGTCTTCCCTGATGTTTGGAGGTTTAGTAAGCTACTAGATGTTCCTGCCTGTTTTGTAGCCTTTTCTTTATTAAATTGTTTGACCACATCAGCCTGATTTTGTTGTGCCTGAGTTTGTCTGTCTTTTGCTTGTCCAAGCGTGACAACTATACTATGACTTTTTACGACATTTTAATAACATGCTATACCACGATTTTTTTATGAAATAACTCATACTTTTTTATGACTTGTCTATGACATGCTGCATTACGACATTTTAATAACATGCTATACCATGATTTTTTATGAAATACTAAACTCAGACTTTTTTATGACTTGTCTATGACATGCTACATAATGACATTTTTATGACACACTATGACTTTAAGACATTTTATGACATTATACTATGACCTTTTGACATTTTCTATGACATACTATATTTTTTACTTTTTAATGACATACAATACTATGACTTTTTCATCATACTATACTATGACTTTTTTTTACTTTTTTGACAGCAACAACTATCACTTTTTTTTGACATACAATACTTTTACTTTTTACTTTTCGAAATACTACACTATGACTTTTTTATCACTTTTTTCGACATACTATACTATGATATTTTTCAACATACTATTCTTTGATTTTTTTTATCACTTTTATCACTTATATCAACATGCGCAGTGGATGGTGCAGTGGATATGACACACGCTACATCAACCAATGTGTCCCTGAGTAAGACACTTCTCCCCTAGTTGCTCCAGAGGCGTACAACCTCTGACATATATATATATATATATATATATATATATATATATATATATATATAGCAATTATGAGTTGCTTTGGATAAAAGCGTCAGCTAAATGACATGTAATGTAACATCGAATTTTATGACTTTTTTTTTACATCAGATGCTATGACTTTTTTAGAGATACTATACTATGACTATTTTATCACTTTTTTCCGACATACTATACTAGGATTGTTTTAATCACTTTTTTCGACATATTATACAATTACTTTTTCATCACTTTTATTGACATTCAATACTATGACTTTTTTTTAAATGCAATTCTATGAACTATATTTCACTTTTTTCGACATGCTTAGACTTTTTTGACTTTTTTATGACTATACTATGAATTTTCATTCCGACATGCTGTAAAATGACTTTTTCATAACTTTTTTTTACATAATATATTATGACCTTTTTTTAATCACTTTTTTTGACATACTATACTATTACTTTATTTTACATACTATACTATGACTTTTTGTGACTTTGTTTGACATGCTATACTATGACTTTTTTTTCAAAAAGTTCAACATACTATACTATAACTTTATGGTGACTTTTTACATACAATGTGGATTTGATTTCTGTCCTTTCTTGCTGTGAGGCATACTATACTGTAATGTTTTGACATTTTTATGGCATAATATGCCATATATATATAACTATTGGGCCACCATGCTGCTTACAAATAGCATAGCTTTTTGTGACTTTTTTTGACATACTATACTATGGCTTTTTAAAATCTTTTTTCAACATACTATACTATGACTTTTTCATCACTTTATTCGACATACTATGCTATGGCTTTTTTGTGACTTTTTTGACATACTACACTATTACTTTCTTTTAGATAGATAGATAGATAGATAGATAGATAGATAGATAGATAGATAGATAGATAGATAGATAGATAGATAGATAGATAGATAGATAGATAGATAGATAGATAGATAGATAGATAGATAGATAGATAGATAGATAGATAGATAGATTTTTATTGATCCCAAAAAAATGGGAAATAACGTTGTTGCAGCAGCAACATATCAGACACACAGTACACATTCAGAAAATACATTAAATAAAAGGACACAATATACATGAAATAACAGTAGAATAGACTACAAGAACAATATTCAAAATATATACAAGTTGGGAATAAAAATGTACAAAACACTGCTTCACCAGTAGTTTTACATAGTATACTATGACTTTTTTGTGACTTTTTTCAAAATACTATACTATGCCTGTTTTTTCCCCTTATTTGACATACTATACTATGTTTTTTTTATCACTTTTTTCGACATACTATAATATGACTTTTTTGACACACTATACTTGGCTTTTTCATCACTTTATTCGACATACTATACTATGGCTTTTTTATCACTTTCTTTTACATACTATACTATGGCTTTTTTATCACTTTCTTTTACATACAATACTATGGTTTTTTTATCACTTTCTTTTACATACTATACTATGGTTTTTTTGACATAATATACTATGACTTTTCGTGACTTTTTTCGAAATGCTATGCTATGACTTTTTTTCAAAACGTTCGACATATTATGACTTTCTTCAAAAATGTTGACATCCTATACTATGACATTTATTCCGACATACTATGCTATGATTTTATGGTGACTTTTCTATTACATACTATACTATGTTGATTTAATCTCTTCTTGCTGTGAGGTAACAGTGTTAACCATTGGGCCACCATGCTGCTTTCTAATACCATTACTTTTTTGTGGGGTTTTTCAACATACTATACTATGGCTGTTTTTTCTCTTTTTTTGACATGCTATACTATGTATTTTTTGTCACTTTTTCGACATACTATACTATGGCTTTTTTTTCTCTTTTTTGACATACTATACTATGACTTTTTTATCACTTTTTTCAACATACTATACTATGACTTTTTTATGACTTTTTTCGACATACTATACTATGACTTGTTTCGACATACTATACTAGGGCTTTTTTTCTCTTTTTTCGACATACTATACTATGGTTGTGTTTTCTCTTTTCTCGACATACTATACTATGGCTTTTTTATCACTTTTTTCGACATACTATACTATGATTTTTTTATCACTTCATTCGACATACTATGCTATGGCCTATTTGTGATTTTTTTTGACATACAGACTATTACTTTCTTTTACATACTATGCTATGACTTTTTGTGACTTTTTTCAACATGCTATACTATGACTTTTTAAAAAAAAAGTTCGACATACTATGACATTCTTCAAAATCTTTGATATACTATGACTTTATGGTAAATTTTTATTATATATTATACTACTTGGATTTAATCTCTGTACCTTCTTGCTGTGAGGCAACAGTGTTAACCATTGGGCCACCGTGCTTCTTTGAAATAGCGTCACTTTTTGTGAGTTTTTTCAACATACTATACTATGACTTTTTGTGACTTTTTTCGACATGCTATACTGTGACTTTTTACAACAAAATTTTGACATACTATACTATGGGTTTTATTCCTTCATACGTGTTTTTGACGTTATGGTGACTTTTTATTACATACTGCATATTTCCCTTTTTTTCAAATACTATACTTTGGCTTTTTTATAATTTTTTTCGACATACTATACTATGGCTGTTTTATCTCTTTTTTTGACATGCTATACTATGACTTTTTTTAACACTTTTTCGACATACTATACTATGGCTGTTTTCTTCTCTTTTTTGACATACGATACTATTTTGTTTTTTTCTCTTTTTTCAACATACTATACTATGGCTTTTTTCGACATACTATACTATGGCTTTTTTCGACATACTATACTATGGCTTTTTTCGACATACTATACTATGGCTTTTTCCATCACTTTATTCCACATACTGCTTTTTTGTGACTTTTTTGACATACTATACTATTACTTTCTTTTACATACTATACTATCACTTTTTGTGACTTTTTTCGAAATGCTATATTATGACTTTCTTCAAAATATTTGACATACTATACTATGCCATTTATTCCGACATACTATACTATGGCTTTTTTTGACATACTATACTATGGCTTTTTTGACATAATTTACTATGACTTTTTATCACTTTTTCGACATACTATACTATGGCTGTTTTTTCTCTTTTTTCGACGTACTATACTATGACTTTTTTATCTCTTTTTTCGACATACTATACTATGACTTTTTTATCTCTTTTTTCGACATACTATACTATGACTTTTTTATCTCTTTTTTCGACATACTATACTATGGCTTTTTTTACATAATATACTATGACTTTTTCATCACTTTATTTGACATACTATACTATGACTTTCTTTTACATGCTATACTATGGCTTTTTTGACATAATATACTATGACTTTTCGTGACTTTTTTTGAAATGCTATGCTATGACTTTTTTTCAAAGCGTTCGACATACTATGACTTTCTTAAAAAATGTTGACATACTATACTATGGCTTTTTTGACATACTATCCTATGGCTTTTTTTCTCCTTTTTCAACATACTATACTATGGCTTTTTTATCACTTTATTCGACATAGGCCTACTATACTATGACTTATTGTGACTTTTTTTCAACATGCTATACTATGACATTTTTTTCAAAATTTTCAACATGCTATGACTTTCTTCAACATACTATGACTTTTATTCTGACATATTATGACTTTATGGTGACTTTTTATTATATACTATACTACTTGGATTTGATCTCTGTACCTTCTTGCTGTGAGGTAACAGTGTTAACCATTGGGCCACTGTGCTGCTTTCAAATTGCATCACTTTTTTGTGAGTTTTTTCAACATACTATACTATGACTTTTTGTTACTTTTTTCGACATGCTATACTATGACTTTATTTAAAAAATTTCGACATACTATATTATGATTTTATTTTCACAATTTTCGACATACTATACTATGACTTTTATTCCAACATACGTTTTTCTTTTTTTTAATGACGTTATGGTGACTTTTTATTACATACTGTATATTTCCCTTTTTTCCACATACTATACTATGGCTTTTTTTATCACTTTTTTCATCATACTATACTATGGATTTTTTATCACTTTATTCGACATACTATAATATGGCTTTTTTCGACTTACTATACTATGGCTGTTTTTTCTCTTTTTTTGACATACTATACTATGGCTTTTTTTGGACATACTGTACTATTACTTTTTTTCGACATACTATACTATGACTTTTTGTGACTTTTTTCGACATGCTATACTGTGACTTTTTTTTCAAAAAGTTCGACATACTATGACTTTTATTCCGACATACTATACTATGACATTATGGTGACTTTTTATTACATCCTATACTATGTGGATTTGATCTCTGTACTTTCTTGCTGTGAGGCAACAGTGCTAACCATTGCACTCCTGTGCTGCTTTCAAGTAGCATGCCTTTTTTGTGACTTTTTTCAACATACTATACTATGGCTGTTTTTTCTCTTTTTTTGACTTGCTATACTATGGCTTTTTTTGACATACTATACAATGGCTTTTTATCACTTTTTTCGACATACTATACTATGACTTTTTAATCACTTTATTCAACATACTATGCTATGGCTTTTTTGACATACTATACTATGCCGTTTTGTGACATGCTATACTATGACTTTTTTTTCAAAAATCTGGACATACTATGACTTTCATTCTGACATACAATACTACGACATTAGGGTGACTCTTCTTTTTACTTACTACACTGTGGATTTGATCTCTGTACCTTCTTGCTGTGAGGAAACAGTGTTAACCATTGAGCCACAGTGCACCTTTCAAATAACATCACTTTTTGAGTTTTTTCAACATATTATACTATGACTTTTTTCGACATATCATACTATGACGTTTTTATCACTTTTTTTCAACATACTATACTATGGCTTTTTATTACTTTTGTCGACATACTATACAATTACTTTTTTATCACTTTTTTCAACATACTATACTATGACTTTTGTCGACATATTATACTATCACTTTTTTCAACATACTATACTATGACTTTTTATTACTTTTGTCGACATACTATACTATGATTTTTTTATCCCTTTTTTCGACATTGAGTACTATATCTTTTTTCAACATACTATGACTTTTTTATCACTTTTTTCAACATACTATACTATGACTTTTTCACTTTTATGTCGAACGACATACTATACTAATACTTTTTTTTCGCCACTACATTTTGATTTTTTATGACATTTTTATGACATACTATACTATGATGTTTTTATGACATACCATACTATCACCTTTTTTATGAAGGTGGCCCAGCTACCGTTTGACAAAATCCGGATTGTTTGCTGTTTTTGCTCCACAATGGTGGAAGGAGCTCCTACATCAGGACAGCATAAACCCTACACATCTTCTGTCATAAACTGAAGACTCACCGGTTCAGACTGCATCTTGGCCCGTGAAAAGATAAAGAGAGAATAAAAACCTTTCTCTCTTTTGTTTCTAATTTGATGAATTTGATGTACTAGCATGATTCTTGCTATTTTTGGTTGGTATCTTCAAGGTTGAAAGCAGTAATTGTTAGTCACTTTGGATACAAGTATCTGCTAAATGAATAATGCAAATGGAATCCTATAGTACACTTTTATGAAAATGTTCATGGCTTACTGTACTATGACTTCTTATGACTTTTTAAAGACAGTATTGTCATGATACTGGGTTTTTGTAAAGTCTGTTTCCTGTTTTATTTTGAAGGTTAACTCCTCATGTGTCATGTCTGGTTTTACTTCCTGCCTTGTGTGTTTTCAATTGCCCATTTGCTCATTTATTCTACCTGTTTTTATTTAGCATTGTGTATTTGTTCCCCTGAGGTCATTGTTGGTCTTCCCTGATGTTTGGAGGTTTAGTAAGCTACCAAATGTTCCTGCCTGTTTTGTAGCCTTTTGTTTATTAAATTGTTTGACCACATCAGCCTGATTTTGTTGTGCCTGAGTTTGTCTTTTGCTTGTCCAAGCGTGACAACTATACTATGACATTTTACAACATTTTAATAACATGCTATACCATGATTTTTTTATGAAATACTAAACTCAGACTTTTTTATGACTTGTCTATGACATACTACATTATGACATTTTTATGACACACTATGACTTTAAGACATTTATTCATTTATGACATACTTTACTATTACCTTTTATGCCATTTTATGACGTACTATACCATGACTTTTTTTTCACATTTTTAAAACACTATAATATGACTTTTTAATGACATGTGTAAGACATCCTACAGACTTTTTAAACATTTTTGTGATATACTATACTGACATTTTTTACGATATACTATGACTTTAATAACCTTTGACTTTTTTATGACATACAAATGCCATGACATTTTTTTAAGACATATACCATTACATATACTACTACTATACTATGACTTTTAGACATATTGTGCTATGACTTTATAACTTTTTTGACATACTATACTATGACTTTTGACATTTTTATGACTTACTATACTATGACTTTTTATGACATTTTTTACGACATACTGTACAATGACTTTTTTATAGCATAATTTGCCTTTTTTGTGAATTTAAAATTAATAATTATGATGTAAATCTACAAAAATCTATGTACTGTAGGTGCTAACTGGAACAAACTGGAATCATGAGAGATGAACATAATACATTATTACATGTAGAAGCATCCTTGTGAAGTTTATCTCACATGATGAAATAAGCAAACACCAGAGGGATTGGGGTTTCTGTTTATGTAAATTGTTCATGTAGACGGTATGTCAGATTCTGACATGTTTGACTCAATCAAAGCAGTTAAACAGAAGCAGACATCTTCTTTGAGTTTTCATCACCAATAGCATTATTTTCTACAAAATTGCACATTTCAAAACACAGGGATTTTTGTTTTCAGTTCAGTTTCATTGAAATGGGACTGGGGCAGATTTCGACTTTTGAAAACAAAATCAAAAGGATCCCACCGACCAAAATACTGTAAGGAACACGTTACATAGTACTTGAAATCCAGAGGTCTCACAACAGCATTCATACACGATTTACTGATCTAATTAAAAATCTGCAATTCATTTAAACAAACTTCATCCAAACCATTTTTTTCAAGTAAAATAACTTACAATCTGAAAATAATCAAACCAAAATAAAATTATCAAAATGGACATTCCCTCATTTACACACTCTTTCGGAGATGCATTTCATCAAAAGAACTTCTTTGCTGCTGCTTCTTGTTGACTTCTACAAGAGAAAAGAAGGAGACACAAAGGAATTGGAATTAGATATTTTACTTAAGTAACAGTAGCAATACCACACTGTAGAAATACTCTGTTACAAGTAAAAGTCCTGCATTCAAAATCTTACTAAATTAAAAGCAGAAGTATTAGTACAAGTATTAGCATCAAAATACATTTAAAGTACCAAAAGTAAAAGTACTCGTTATGCAGAATGACCCATTACAAATGAATATATATTATATCACTGGGCTACACTCAGGATGCATTCATGTGCAAGTATATCTATTGTTGCAGCTGGTAAAAGTGGAGCTCATTTCAATTACTTTATATACTGTTGGTAATCCAGAAAAATACATCCTAATTTATTAGTTGATTTATATTTATATTATATTGATAATCTGAATCTTCAAAGTGACTACTGTTATCAAAGAAATGCAGTGGAGAACAAAATACAATATTGGCTTCCAAAATGTTGTTGAGTAGAAGTGTAAAGTAGCATAAAATGGAAATACTCCCTTGAATTAGATTTTTTATATATATATATATATATATATATATTTTTATATTACAGCACTTGAGTAACTGTACTAAGTTATATTACCACACTGGTTAAAGGCATTTAAATCCACAAGCATTCGTATAGCCAAATAAAAACAACTGATGTCTTACTTGTACATGATGTAGCAGAAGAACAGGACTGACTGGACGACAATGAAGACTGCAAAATGAACAGTGGATAAGCAGGAAGGCATGGGAGGCACCTCGGGGCACTTCATAACCTTCTCAGCAGGATTCTGTGAGGGAAAACATACAGAAAAGAGCACAGAGTTCAGTCAATTCTGATCTATTTTGTAAACGGCTCCATAAGAGGTTTCACACTGCGATTCCTACCTGAGCATTACGCTGGACCAGGTGCTCCACGTCCCTTTTGACCGTGTGCAGATGCTCCTTGATGTCGTTGAAGTGCTGAATGCTCTCGTATGTTCCCATACCGCCTGCATTACCCTGGTGTTGGGTCAAGCCGATCTGTTTCAGTGACTCATAAAAGGAGTTTCTGCAGTGACAAAGAGGAGACACACTTAGTCCCTGTAGGAGCGAAAAACATTAAAGTGCTCATATTATGCTCATTTTCAGGTTCATAATTGTATTTAGAGGTTGTACCAGAATAGGTTTATGTGGTTTAATTTTCAAAAACACTATTTTTTTGTTGTACTGCACATTGCTGCAGCTCCTCTTTTCACCTTGTGTGTTGAGCTCTTTGTTTTAGCTACAGAGTGAGGCATCTCACTTCTGTACCATCTTTGTTGGGAGTTGCACATGCGCAGTAACTAGGTAAGGACTACTAGCCAGTCAGAAGCAGAGTATGAGGGTGTGCCATGCTAGCAGAAAAAGATATATAACACAATAAAGGAAAGGGGAAAAGCCAAAAAGCATAATATGAGCACTAATGCTGCAACTGCTTCCCCCAAAGGCCTGAAATGATACAATATTTAGTGCAAACGTCTTTTAATACTAAATAAATATCTCTGCAACATAGTATTTAGTTTTGACAATTTGAATCATGTGTTGAGTGAATCCATGTTGGGAAACATGATGTACAGTAAATATGCTGTGTGGTATCATTTATTTACAGTAATACAAATTGTCCAAAATTAATCTTTTAATCCCTATTCACTAGAGGCTACATATTCTCAAAGTTTGAAAAACAGAAAATTACCATCTGATAAAAGAGGTCATGATTGCTGAATTAATCCCTTATAAAAAAACATGTTCTTACAACAGATTACAAGTACAGGAGGATAAGAAACAGATCACAGAGGAAGGCTATCGGGAATCCAGAGTCTCGTCATAATGCTAAAGACAAAATAAAGAAACAAAAAAATCATTGTAAATGTATTGTTTCATTGAGTGAACTCAAGTAGCCTTAAGTCTTTCCAACGTGAGAAAGGGAGAGAAAATGTTTTAAATAACTAAATAACAATAAAAAGGCCTGGTTCTTCTGGGTCTGGTTCTTAGTTTGGATCCACTCTCGATAGTTGGCAAATGTTTTCACCATTACTGGTTGCTTAGCTAATGAGGAACTTAATTGTCCACAATGGGGACAATTGTAATTGGTTGTGTGTGTGATTAAATTAGACAAAAAAGTGGGCAGTAATAAAAATGTGAAATCTGTAAATCTGTATTTTCACTTTCAATGTAATCAGCAAATGAACTACAAATACAGTGTAAACCATTTTTAGAAGAGAATTTAGACGTCTAAGCCTGGATCATATTTCTCGACAAAATTAAATTTCTTAGAGTTTATTACTTACAGGGAGAAAGCAATAAGTTTCCCTTATCAGCATAAAACACATGAAAGACGATTATAAAGAATAAAGTGACTAGACAAATGAAAGGAATTTCAACAGCGTAAGTAGGAAGGCCCTAAGAGATGGATTGTGAAAAGAAATCAATTGGAGGTAAACCATGTTTGGGCTGCGTTATGACAGATGTATTTTAAGACTACTAATCTGATAAGGACTAAATGGTGCTAAGATGGTGGCCTTTTCTTGCTCAGCCACATGGCTGAGGTCTGAAAGGACAGACAGGGATGACATATAAACAAAATCTAATTTGTTTTACAGAGAGGGGAAAACAAAATCTCCCTTGAGAAAGTAAGTGAGCATTTATTAAACCCTACATCTAATCTTCATCTGCTACAAGTGACCCATTTATGAGCAGAAAGCCCTCCTTGGAGTCTGAGATGAAGTCCTATCATGTGTGTTTAAAAGATGGGCCAGGATAAACTGAGAGTTTAATCTACAAAGTAATACAGATCAGTCGCTCACATTAGCACATTAGAGGGAACAGCTGCAGCCTTTTTGCCAGGGTCTCAACTGTCCATCAGCTGACTCATGTTCACCTCTGATAATGTGCTTTCTTACAATTGAATTATTACAGAAACGGTGTCGTTCCCTGCCATCTATACAATGTAATTCACTTATAGAAAGGTAGAAATAGAACAAATGAGACCCGTAAGTGAGAGTTTGGGTCCATGTGAGCTATGGGTCAACAATATAATAAAGAAAATCATGTATGCAAAATCATTTGAGGATGAATGTCCTGTTGGATTTAGGGCAAATAAACAGCTTGGTTCTTTTATGATACATGAGACCAAGAGATTAATGTTACATAAAATAAAATATTTAATATCTTGTGATTCTGATTAATTCTTAATGTGGGTGTGTTAAAATTAAGACACATAATCAAACTGCGGCCACAGGACAAATAAGCTGTTGTTGAATAAAATAAACACGCTTTGTTTAGACGATTGTTTCTTTTTTTTAGAAAGGGGACAAAGTGCTGACGTAAAATTAAGAATTCAAGACTAAGAATTACGAAGAAGAAGCTGAACACAAGACCAGTTGGATAAATTATAACTTCATTATTGGCGAAATAGAGAAAAACATCAATTAAAATCCCCTCACAAATTTATGAGAAGGGTTTTGTTTTTAAATCTGCTGCATGCTCAAAATGACTAAGCCTACAAGCACCGTAGGCAAGCAATACAAAAGCACAAGATACAACCTCTAAACATTTAAAAATTAAAAAAACATGGAAGGGACACCATCATAAAATCTCTTAAGCTGTATTATCTCAGCATTAAAGACATGTTAAGCTTTCGTCACCTCGCGGCGCCCTGGGTTTGGGCCATATACCAAGGCTCAGTCCTTACCGCAGTTCCAACCCGCGGCCCTTTGCTGCATGTCGTCCCCCCTTTCTCTCCCCCTTAACTGTGTACAGCAGTTCTATCAATTAAAGGCAAACAAGCCCAAAACATAAAGGATAAAACAAAAAGCTGTCGTCATCTGAGGACTCTCTGTCTGTCTTTCGATTTTCTCGACAAAGGTTCATCTGATCACCTATATAGCCGGGCTAACGGTTCTTGAGCTGAAAGCAGAAATACCGGAGGCCAAGCAATCGGACAGTTCTTAACAGACATGTTTTGAACGGGCACATCACTCGTTTTTTTACAATTACAGAACAAGAAGGTGAAGAAGACTACTGCTGGATATTACTATACCTATCATGCTGTATGTCTCACAATGATAGAATTCTTATTCACAGAGATGACATCTTCTAAAAACTAAGTCACCTTTTTGGGTTTCCACATGGCTAAAAACTTTAGGCTGCTGATAAACTGTCTGAGAACACGTCCAAACTTCTACAAGAAGTCCAGTTTTTAAGTCCTGTTCAAGACCATAATAGGCAATAGTGTCCAAGGTTAATATGGTGATTAAGGAGTTCTGTACAACTGATCCCAAATCAGCATCGTGATGGACGGTTCTGCATCGATGCAGTGACAGACCATAATTGATTATTGCCTACTGATTGTTACTTGTTGGTTTTCCGGTTGCTGCTTTTTTTTTTTTTTTTTTGCCTTTTATCTCTTGTCTGCTGTGTTCAGACTACTACATTCAGGTCTTTTTTAAGAGCAGATACACTAAAAAAGGGAATTCAAATATCTGACTGCTTGAATTTGTCGATGAAAACCATGTGTAGCAATATACAATAATATCGAGGAGGTGACGCATCGTGATATCGAATCGATTTGAATCGTTGACAGGATAATCATAATCGAATCGTGACACCAGTGAAGATTCATACTAATAATTAATATTTTTATTTAATCACAACAAATGAGTAAAACGGTTAAGAGCTAAGATCAAGGCAGTGTGACGATTATCCCATTTAGTGGCGAGGCCTTCAGCGTGTGTGTGTGTGTGTGTGTGTGTGTGTGTGTGTGTGTGTGTGTGTGTGTGTGTCTGACTGTTGCTGTAGATGGATTATCAGGCTGGCAGATACCTGTGAGGCAGCAGCCACTGCATCCTGAGATTAAATATGATTTGAGGGATTTAACCGCCAGGATTTGTCTTGTTTTTCTGGAGTATCACGGATCTCTCTTATGTTAAAAACAGCAGCTAGTTTTTAAGACTGATCAAACATCAAAAACAATGATTATTGACAACACTGTTATTACTTGCCTCAGCTCATTCAGACTTTTGAGAACCTCCTGCTGGGTGGTTATGACCGTGCCCAACTGTTGTTGACCGACAGTATCCAGCTAAAAGAGAAATACAGCATAATGGTCTGAAGGTTAAACATTCCAGTGTCCATATTTGATAAAGCAGTCATAAAAAAAGTTTTATGAATAAATTAGTTTTGATAACCTGTCATAAAAACTTAACCTCAGGAAGAGTACACAGACATTATACTGAAGTGAATGCATTGGTTGTTGTTTTTAATGTGTTGATCATTTGTCTGAGCAGGTTGCCAGTGGTCTCTTATCATCCAAATACATTTTTGAACCAATAAACCGACTAGAAATGGAGCTATGCCTCGTGGAAGCAAAACCACCGATTGTTATTCATATATATATATATATATATATATATATATATATATATATATATATATACACATGCTATTTTAAATGATTTGCGAATCCTATAACATCTTTGTGTGCATCTTGTGTGCAGAACGCATCTCTAGGCAACGACACGCTCACCTGTCCCGACTCCGCGTTCGTCCCCTTCTTGGCGACCTCGTCCGTGATAACAGAAACATATCGCCGCTGCTCGTCCAGGATCATGGCGAGCTGCCGGTGGAGCTGTTTGATCTCCATGTGGATCCGGTTCTGGCCTTCAAACACCTGACGGATCTCCCGGTCATTCACGCTCTCATACAAGTCCTCAACTGAAGAGGATACAAAGATTAAAACCAATTAAAACACCTACAAACCTTTCATGAGATATTGTAATGGTTCGTGGCTCTTTTTATTTATATTTTCCAAACAATTTTACTTGGCTTGATCAGAGTGTATACAGTAAAACCGATAATAAAGAGTAAATAAAAACAACTTTCAACTTTATGATCCATTTCATGATCACGTTATGATTTGCTTTTTAGAAAACTAACTTGGCTCTCCTTGGACGTCTGGGTGCTCTTTCTGAAACTCCTCTTTCTTTTTGTCGAGCTCTTGCTGAAAGATCTGAAATTCCTCCTGGTACTTGTCCTTCTCTTCTTTAGGAATCTCAGAATCAGGTGGGGGCTTCAGTGGGAGAGACAAAAAAAAAAACTCAATAGAGGCTGTGCTTAGGCTACGTTGTGCACATTCATGCATGCGCACACAGAGACATACAGCTACAGAAAAGTAAACTGGACACACAGGATTGTGAAAGTATTAGGAGCTCTAGTAAAATGTAGATACCGGTTGCTGGCCTGGCTCTGTGAGTCTGAACAACAAGAAGGACAAAACATCGTGGTCATCTGATGGAAGAAAGACATTCTGAGTTAGAAAATTACAACAGAACTGAACAGAAAAACAAACAAACAAAAAAACTTTACTAAATGGGGTAATATCAATTTAAAATCAATTTAGAGAGTCATAATGGGGTAATGTTAAGGTGTTGAAATATGCAGATGAAAAGGAGGATAACCGATACTATTAATAGAGTAATAAGCTCATGATAATGAGACAATAACTCGTGGAAGTAATTTCAGAAAAAAAAAAAAAATATATATATATATATATATATAAATAATATAAAGCTGCCTGTTTGTATTTATTATACTTATTTTAAACTAAACAGTCCTTTGATGGAAACGCATACAGAAGTTACTGTGGAATACGCACTAATCAGCCTGTTTACGCCTCCACATCTAACAATTTCAATGAATGATTTTGTATTTTTGTTCAGGTGAGAAAACTAGTCTGGTGTCTATTGGTGTTTTTCCATTACATGGTACCTGCTCGACTCGCCTCGACTCTACTCTACTACTTTTTTGGTTTTCCATTATGAAATACAGTCCCTGGTACCTGCTAACAGGTACTTTTTTTAGTACCACCTCAGTCGAGGTTCCAAGCGAGCTGAGCCGATACCTAAAGGTGACGTGAAAGCGACAGATGGGGGTGTCCGGAACAAACCCGCCATTTTTAAATAGTTTAGCCAGCTGTGTTTTATTTTGCTGCCTCCAGCTTCATTTGAAACTAAATGTGTCTTCTGGCTGTGGCAACAACAACACACCTTCAACGTTCTGTGTGTGTGTTGCGTTAGGTCACGGCAGTTTCCTGCGGCGCCGCTACCAGCTACACTCGCCTCACGCATGAGGCGGTACTAATGCTGCAGTGGAAAGAGGAGGACGGGGCAGCGTGGCGGAGTCGAGCCGAGCCAAGTAGAGCTGGTACTAGCAATGGAAAAACGCCATAAATGGCTCAAGAGGGACTTTTTAGTAAGGAGGACTACAGAGTAGTAGAACATACTCAATACTCACATTTAACTCACAACTTTAAAGCTTTTCAACACAGAGAATAGAATATTACCTGCTAAACCTCCAGTGGCAGCTGAAATGCCAAAGAAGCCCTCACTGGGAATGACCATGTTGTCCACCTTAGTGCAGAACTCGTAGTCCTCTCTGTCCGGAGTGAAACCGTTGTTGATCATAACCTGAGGAGGAAGACAGAACAATGATGCAGCTAAACAAAACACCACTGACTGTGCTTATGTGGTATTGTGAAACCAGGGCCGTAGGCTGAAGAGTGTTGATCATTAACGAGGTAGAATTGCCTCTTTTCTCTTCATATACAGCTTCATACGAATAGGTAATAATAACTCGTGTTTATGGTTTCTCCTACCGTCAGCGTCTTCTTGTAGTACGTTATTTTGGCTCGGACAGGATAGGGTTTGTTGCGGAAGTCTCGTAAACATGTGCCGAGGGCCTGTGTGCTGCCGTCACTGGAGCAAAACAACATTTTCAGAAAAATATATAACAATTGCATTTATCTACATACAGCACTGTGCTCAACATAAACACTGAACACGAGCGGAGGAAAAACACAGCATGATGATAAGAGTTTATTAAATAACTGAATAACATTAGTGCCCATGTATGTTTTTGTAAATACTTGTTTAGTGGTACAGTAAACAGTGTGAATTCTAAGACAAACTGAAATGGCACTGGAAAAGTGATTTAAAGCTTTCACTGGCCCGGGGGAGATTAGGAAAGATAGAGGATTATTTACTTTCCAAGCAAATATAATCATATTTCCTAATCTTCTTTAAGTTGAATTTTGAGTTGGTGATGACATCTGAGCAACGCAAAAGAAATGTTTACTTACTTTTGATGGTCATAAACAAGGTTGCCATTGTTTCCCACAACAAGTATAGCAGGGTTATTTTTCTGGAATGAAGATGGAAGAAAACAAGGAAACCCATTAATCCTTATTTTTTTTATTTTTCATCTGACGACCAGAGGTGGCTTTGCTTTTAGGTAATCTCTAAAAATATCAATCCCATACCTGAAATAAATAACATTCAAATGTGAGAAAAACAGAGCTATGAAGCATTTGTTTTGCATGACAGCAACCTATTTAACTATCTACTTATAAATATATCTACTTTCAACTATTTACAAAATATAAAGAATAAACATTTCATATTTAAAGTAACATACATAATAAATTAAGGCTTCATAGGGTTCAACGAAGAGAAAAGGAAAACATGTACATATATTTTTGTTTTATGTTTCTTATAACCCCCAAAATTAGCCAAAACTAATATTTAAAGGCAGAATGAGTAGGATTTGCTGGGTGCCAGCAGGTGAAAGCCACCTCCAGATCCACTCTGGTTTCGGTCGCTATATTTGCATTTTTTTCTGGTGCTGTGTCCACCACTTTTTGTGGCATCCTCTTGGATGTGTGCTGGCACATGGTCGCTACGTTTTTAAAGGATTTAGAGGTTAACGGCCAAAAAAAAAGTCCCGAACACAGCAAATTAAAAGAAAAACAAAATCCAGGCAGAGGGCAGGGTCTCTGCAGATACAGACACAGCCACATGGGTCATACATGATGATTGAGAGGGATTATTTTTGTATTTAAAAAAATCCTACTCAATGTGCCTTTTAAGTTTCTGAATATGTATAAAGGGAATCTGAAAAATGGCTCGGCTCGCGGCTGTAATTTCATTTCCAACACTCATCCTCTATAACTAAACTAGTTGATAACAACCAAACAGAAGCCATCAAATGATGAATACGGCTTCAGCAGCGAGGCTTTTTGGCCAGTTTACAAAAACTCCTCTTAAAACACTTTCAGGAACACTTTTGGAAATATACAATCATTGATAGTTATGGCTAAAGAATGAAAACCAACCTTTCCATCGTTGTCAAAGGAGTCAAAGAAGATTCCCACTCCATTCCACTGGTCGGCAGCACCGTACACTGGACCGTCGAGGCCTTGTACAGTGGTGAACCACAAAGCCTGGTAGGCAAAGAAAACGTGGCACAAATGTTAAGTTTGTTTCAGTAGCCTTTACAAAACAAAAGTCAAAGGCAGTAGCCATTTTGATTTGCCTCTTTTAGGGTCTCTTCTGACGAATAAGTTAAGTCAGGTCAACAGTGAAACAGTGAATGTGGGAGAACATATCACAGGTATTTCCTGTATGTGTTTAAGTGCAGCTGTAAACGGATCTGCAGTCGTCACACCTTGACATGATTAAATCATCCAGTGGCATGTTTTAACTCATCAAAGCAATATTATAGACTGTATATTAAAAACTGTAAGCTACTTATGCAGCACAAGCTAGCTGAAGATGTATATGCTGTTCACAACTGTTCTTCCGTCAGGTGAGGAAATGCTTGTAATGTAAACCCTGTTGGCGTGACACACCTCATGAAAGCGGAAATGCACCTTCTCTCGAAATACAGTTTTAATATGCAACTGGAATATTTTATTTACCTGTTGTCACAGGAGGTCTCGTTACAGGTCATCTTTATTTCTCACATCACCATGGTCAACATATAGGTTTGGTCTATTCATCAATTATGAGGTTGGAAATCATTTGGCTGTAACGTCGTGGATTAAGTGTAAACTGCAGGGTAGTGCAGATTAGGGCTGGATATCATTTGAAGATGTCAGAGTGAGTAAAATAGCTACGTTTCTGTAACAACACCAAACCAATACTTCCTCAGTTTGGGGAATATTAATATGTTTTCTTTTCATTCATTTCTCTACCTACATAAAATATGACAGTGAAAAGTAAGAATGTTTTACTGATTTGGATTATTAAATATCTGATTAATGCAGGAATGTGAGCAAGAATGTGACCAAACATTCAATACCAACTTTTGAATCATGATGCTCGATGCTACAGACACAATTGTGTTGGTGCTCCAAAAGTATTCATACCCATCCCCAGTGTAAATGCATTGAGTAGTAGAGTATGCCAGTTCAGTGTAGTGAACTAAACTTTAATAACGACTGTGATTGGAAGTGCATTAGTAAGTTGTATAGGATAACACATTCCCTAAAAGAAAACTGAATGGCCTGTCCTTACCAAACCATCCGCTCCCATCCGGCCTCTTCCAGATACTCTAAAGGTCACCTCGGCCTCCCAGTTGTCAAAGCTGACTTTGTTTTTTGTCCACACAGAGCCCTTCTGACTCCTGAGGGACGTCGTAATGCGCACCTGGTCTGCACTAGGAATAGCATCTTGGATGGAGCGGAGAGATGGAGAGAATAAGCAGGATTTTAGTAGCATGTTATGTTCAATGATCCCTAATAAAATAATATCCTACTAAGTCGTCTACAAAAATGTCAACAACATATATGTGGTGTTTTATCAAAACCACATGCACATAAAAGTAGTCTGTGTCTCCTTCTTCCACCCAAGCTGATGTGAAAATGCCTGCTAACTTGTCGTATTGTTATCATAAGCCAGCATTATCAGGGTGTGCCTACTCTAATGTTTAACTGCCTCAGTACCAGATTCACAAACTGTTAAATCTTTCCTCAGATTTGTTTGTACAATCTAGGTTTACTCAGCTTTACATAAACATTTGCAACGAGAACCTATCAATTTATTGTTAAGGTCACTGCTTTTCTTTTCTCTGTTTCATATCATTTTAACTTGAGTAACATTGGGTTTTGCAGTGCTGGACCAATAAAACAAGCATTTTGTTCTGGAAACTTGAGATGGGCCTTTAATTGTTTTTCTGTCTCTGTTTTTGAAGATTTTATAGACTAAACAGTTGATTAATCGATTAGTCAATCAAATATTTAAGTCAACATTACCTAGTTCTAGCTTTTTACTTAGATTTTGCTTATTATTTTCTTTCTAGTAACCTGAATAAATTAAGGTGTTCTACTGTTGGTTAGACAAAAAAAACAACATGGACACTGTCCGTGTAATCAAAACTTCCCCACTTTGAGTCTAGACTTTTTATGCCCCCCCCCCCCCCACAGATCTCCCGTAGTTTCCTGTCACCTCTGTCCTGTCTAACAAAGGAGAGAAAATGTCCCCAAAAGATTCTTTATGATGTCACCTTTGACTCTGGGAAAGCAGACTAATAATCTTTAGTTAGGGCCCTAAATCAATGCTGATTTCGAGGGAATGCAGTGTAATCTCATGCTGCAGCTTATTGAATGCTCATATCAGCAACTAGACAACTCACTGTGTGATGTAAGAATCCACAGGCCCATCTGTGCAAGAGGAAAGTTTATGTGTCTGCACAGACTCTCACAGACAGTCTGCGCCTTTAACGTGCTGTTTTTAAACCAGCCTAGGACACGTTTGAATAGGGCTGTAACTCTGACATTGAAGCTATATGGTGCTAAAATGTGTCAACTCCCTGGTTTCGATTCAAATGAATGCACAAACCGCTTTCGTTTCTGCAACATCCTTAGCGGAAACACGTCAGTTATAAACCGTCCAAACATGACCGGCTTCAGCTGTCCTCATGTCATCTTGCTACATGAGGGTTTTAAGTTCAAATAACAGACAACCAGCAGCTCTGTAGCTCTGTGATGTTGACAGCTGGATGCAAACTTACTTCCAGTGTGAATCCAAAACGGAATATTGCCGTCGGTCTGAGACAGGTGCGGTCCTTTGAAGCTGTATTTGTACTCAAACCGGCGGTGGGGAAGCTCTTCTGACGTCGAGGCACCGGCGACGATATCGGCGACACTGCAGTGAAATATTAACGTTGTGAGAAAAGTTAATATCAACACACGAGCGTTGGCAGCCGGGCGCTGTGCAATGGACACCGCCATGTTTCTGTATCACTGCTGACGTAGCGGTGAGTCCATGAGCATGACGGGATGTCTGTAGGCCAACAGGGCGGTTTCTGATTGGTCGGGGGGGTTTGTTCCTTTTTCTCTCTTTTCTTCCTTCTTTTTAAGGTTACAGCTGAGTCGACAAGAGGGGCCTTTTTTACGTCACTAATGTTTGTTTTTATGATCGATTAATCGTCCAATTATTTTCTCGATGAATACATAAAATGTCAGAACATTTTGGAAAAATGCCCATCACAATTTCCCGAAGTGCATTTGATATTTATTGGTACATTGGATATTTATTGGTACATAATGTAATGTAATGTAATGTAATAAACATTGTCAAAAATACTAATGCTAATAGTTTTGCTATGTTATATACTGCTATTACTGCTAATGCAAATGCTGTGCAAATACTGTGCTAATACTACGACTACTACGAATGCAAACACTAATGCCATGTCAGAAAATAGTCAAATATGCCCATCATAATCTCCTAAAGATGATGATGTCATTAAATCCTCACAAATGACAAGGTGGGACTGAGATATGTTTAGCATAATTGATTGATACTTAAACGATTATTGATCATCAAAATATTTTTCTGTTAATCGATTAATGGATTAATTATTGTCAGCTCTAATACAGATACATTTTTATTTTGCATATTAATAGTGTTGTATAGTGTATTTGTGTTGTGGGACATTTCCTTATCATTACTACATCCTGCACAGATTGCACCTGGACAAAAATGTTTTATATGATATACAAATTAGCTGAATTAGCAATCAAAGAACCACAAATGAAACAAGCCACAAACATATCTGTCTCAGGTAAGTCAAAATCCACATACAGTAAAGGTTGTAGGCCTTTCAGCTGCTGTACAGCATCACTTGTATTGTTCTGGACTTGCTCAGTCTGCATGAGGTCAGAGAAAGGTTAAATGAAGTAGCCGTGCTGACTGCAGTCTGAAAGTCTCAGCGGGAGACAGGAGATGACACAATAATGTGCCACTCGCTTTCTATCTACTTTCACCAGCTTCTCCCTATTGCTTCTGGAGGTGCAGCATCACTTTCTGTGAGGGGCTGTGAGTACGGGTTCAGAAACAAGCCCCCATAACAAAACAGGCCATTGTGGTGCCACTAATCTAGGGATTTTGACAGCAAATTGAAAGGCCATTTACATTTACATAATTTCCACACGTTTGTTATCCTTAATGGTGGTAGTTGGTGCTCAGTCAATCCACAGTGGATTAAGATGAATGACAATCACAAAAATGTTAGCTTGAATTATTTGTTCTTGTACCAGACAGAACAACCAGGGTTTTGATTCTGCACCAATATAACAATGTTTTCCCTCTCTGTGTTGAAGGAGTTAATGTCAAAGTCAAAGTGGCATAATAAAATCCGTTCTATAGCAGGAATGATGCCAACTGGATCGAAAGGCACAAGATTGGATGGCTTCGTCAATGTTAGGAAATACAAAGGCCTAAGTAAGTAAGTATCTATGTATGTATGTATGTATGTATGCATGCATACATAAGTATGACAGGAATCTCTGTTACATATCAAACTGGTTCCATGTAGTGTTTTAAATAGTATAGTTAGACACACTGTGAATGTACAGACATATATCAGAGAAGCTTTAGGGTATGCAACTCTGACAAGTGATATATTAGGACACACGCAGGATTATGAAAACATCTTGATGCTCTCTATGGGAAAATTAGGATGTGCATTAGTAGACACTGAATAATTATATCATCTATAGGAAAACAAAAAGTGCAGTACATTAAATTAAGAAATTCTCATAACTCTAGTGTAACATTTAAAACTCATGAAAAGCACTAGGTTGCAGTGGATTTAGAGAGCAGAGAAAATAGAGGCCTCTGTCCTTTGTTTGAGGAAGTCCTCATTAGAGAGTTAAACCACACTCTTTGTAAGGAAATGTAGGATTTAAATAACAATAGCCATGCTAATGGTTCCATTTAGTGGTGGACAATGAGAACCTGTAGGATGTTAATGGGTCACTGAGACTGTGAATAGCCTATTACATGAGTCAGCACAAATATTTGGCCAGTGAATTATAGGATGCTGTAGGAAATGTGTCACATGGGTTAGGGCTATTGGAGCCTGAACTATGAATGTTAAAATAATACTGTATTTTAAATATATATTGGATATATTAGATCTGCATTTTATCAATCTATATGCACACTGAATCTAGTTTGATCTGTTAATTCTTTAATTTTGACCACAATAAAGCTAATAACTTAAAATGTTCTACCTCACATCTACTTGCTGTGTGTATTTTGGCCATCATTTGGATGAGTCCAACTTTAGTGATCCACATCAGATAAAACAAATAACAGTTGTGTTGTGCATGGGGCTACTTGTATCTGGAGGATCTAAAGGTGTTTGTATTACCCATGTCACATTAGGGGGAAAGGGAGAGTGGCTTGTCACCTCCTGGTGTGACACTGCAGCTTAGTTAAATGAAGCCTGTTGCCTCATGGTGTTTATTCATACCTGAAAAGCACAAAGCAATCCATTATCACAAGAACAAAATGTCTGCTGAGACGACAGCATGCTGAGGAAATGTCCTGTGGTTGAACCCGCTGTGCTCTTAAGTTTACCACCATGATGCAAATCTCTAACTGGCCCTGGACGAGGAGAGCATGGTTTTTTAATGTTTAAAATACCATCTGATGAGCTTAATTTTCTTTCAGTATTTCTGCTGTGTAAAATATGATGGAAGTGCATTCAACAGGCCCTACTGTTTGATCATGATAATTCCAAACTAAGATGTAATGATTACTCCACATTAGTATAGACTGGCATTGCTGCAGTTTTATTTGTTGGCCCAATTCTGCACACATAGGCCACATACTCACCCTCAACAATGCAGAAGGACTAAACCTTTATTTCAGATTGCTTCAACACGGTCCAGTGTGGTCCAGCCAAGAGAGGGCACTTATTGTCCACTAAGGACTTTGCCACATTCATTTGAAGAGCAGTCCTTTCTCATTATTAACAGACACACTAAACGATGGGCCCCAAACAATACAGAACAGATCCCTTTATGCGCACAAGTGCTCAACGTTTCGGCAAACCACTGTGTGCCCTCCACCACTCCCTCTTCTTTTCAGATACCTGCACATAAGTGAAAGATGTGGAGGACACAAAAGATATTCTCAACTTTCCTCTTCTTCCATTCTGTGAAACAGGCCCATTTTAAAGCCTTTATTTGTGCAAAGCCTCTCATTAACTCTGCTCATGCTGCCTCCCTCGGCTTGCCATTGCTTAAGTACTGGGTGTTGTAAAAAAGCTACCAATTAGTCCCTCATCAGCTCCAATTAGAGGAGACAAAGCCTGAGTAAAGATAACTCAATGAGAGGGAGAGGTGGAAGGGTGAGGGCCATCTACGTGTGTTTCTGTGTGAGTTCGTGTGAGTTTGTGTACATGTGTGTAGCCCGGCCCGGCACAACATAGTTTGTAATCATTGAAGAACTTGTGGCCATTCAGTTTGACCCACTGCAGCACAGGCCCATTCACTCTCCAGGCTCCTCAGCAGACCCTTTTCTCAGGGCCAAGTGTTGTTGTGCTGGGAAGACAGGCCCCCCAGGAGTCCCAGAAAGAGAGCCATTCAATCCTCTCTACCTGCTTGCAGCATATAAAGCACTTCAGGCCAGGCCAATCTCTCATTATTGTCTCCTTCATTCTCAATACTTCCTTAAACTTAGGCTCCAACAAGAGCAAGCCCCTTTAGAGGGGGAAATAGGGGATGTATGTTAAGGGGGTGCCTTTCGCCTCATTAGAATTGAATTTGCACTGTCTTGTAATTACGTCGGAGGGCAACAATGTATTTTTTTTCATCATAATCTTCACTGAATGAGGGATTTTTGGGGCAGTTAATTTGCTGCCCACACTAATGCATTAATGAATGAATTGGGTAACACTAATTTTCTCTATGCTGCCTCTCTCTGTTTGTTTCCTCTATCGGTTTCCAACAGTTCTGGGCAGCTGCTACTAATTAAATTACCTCATTAAGGCCATTATGACAGCACAGTAACTCACTCATTAATTTGGTTATTAAACATTTTCTTTGGCAAGGGGGCTGGGGGTGTTCTCATTCAGTGTTGCATCTTTTTGTGGGCAGTTCTAAATAATGAGGGGGACAAGCAGGGAAACATAATTAGGAACAAGGGGGCACTTCAGCAAATATTGGAAATCTTTTAAGGCTTGCCCTTCTATGATGGTGATTAATTACTTCCAGAAGAGATTTTGCAGACATATATTGCCAAGTTTTTTTCCAGACAAAATCATCCAAGCTTGTTAAAAGGATGTGCACAGGACTTTAATTTCGGCCCCTCTTTAATCAAATGGGAATCATAGCACGTACTGTTCTCTGAAAATGGACTCATTGTGCAAATATGCAACATGTAAACAATGATGTAATGTTTAATGAAGGTGGCATCTGACTGTTTTGAAGGACTTCTTGGCACACACTAAAAGAAATTCACAAATGTGTTTTTCTTTGTGTTATTGATGAAATGATGATTGGAATTGCGATAGATAATTATGACAACACAATTCTTAGTTTTCCTTGACAACAAACCGCGTGGATGATGTCTAATTGTAATGATCAAATGCAATGCATTGCTTCTTTAAGTGTATTACATTGGTCTTTTTCAGTTAATGTCACTGGTGGCAGCCCACCATGTTGTCAAACAATCTTTTAAAAGAAATATGTTAAATATAGTTGCATAAGAACATCTTTCAGTCATTGAGAAAACATTACCCACGCTGAGTGGACATTTCCACAAAGCTTTATTCATAATTGGGTTTTGATTATCTTCATGTGCATCTCTGAACTACACTGCATCGTTTAATGAGTTCACTGAATACTATGTGCTGTGCATCATTTAGAGGGGTGTAATCACACAGTACATTCTGAATGCGACTGAGAAATGACTGCCACCTAGTGGAGTTAAACGAGTACTGCATGTCTGTGTGGGGCACAGTACTGTGGGCAGTGGTAGAATAAATATTTAAGTCATATACTTAAATAAAAGTAGCAATATCACACTATAAAATAATAATTAACAGTAAAATATAGTTAACGTATCAAACGTAAAAGTATTCATGCAGAATGACCCCTTTGAGAGGGTCACTCGATTATGTATAAGATTGATACATTAACATGTAAGCAACATTTTAATATTGTAAATGCTCAGGTGAAGTCAATTTTAACTACTTACAATTTGATCAAGAATAGATTAATTGATAATTAAAAGCTCATTAGTTAGCGCCTGGTTTAATATTTAATGGATTGTTGTTTTAATTTAAAATGTTAAACTTTAACTATAGCTGTTATACATGTAGTGGAGTAAAAGTATAAAGTGGCATCAAAATAAAATACTCAAGTACCTCAAATTGTACTTAAGTACAATACTTGAGTAAATGTACTTAGTTACATTCTACTACACTCTTTCACACATCATTTCACATATTTCATACATCGGTGTTTTTTGGTCACATTTATTTATCACAGCTTATCAGTGGTTGAAGAAGTATTGAAATATTTTACTTATGAAAAGTAGCAAAGGATACACCATTACAAGTCACATTCTTAAAGTAAAAGTACTTATTTAGTTAACAATGAAGTTATAAAACACCTAATTAAAACAATAAGAATCGATACTGATGATAATAAATTAGCTTTAGAAGTTAGACCAGTGCTGATAAACAAGACTAAGGATTCTTGAGGTGCCTGTTCTGAATGTTATTTCATGTTCTTGTTATGTATGAAAATAAAAATGACATCACCTTGTTTCGGTCAAGCTCCTAGAGATAATGTCTTCAACTTCTCTTCGTCCAAATAAAGGACAGAATGAGATGTAAGTTATGAATAAAAGGGACCGGGGTGAACAAAAAGGGTGAAACAAAGTTTCTGACTTCAGAACAGGCTTTACTACATCAGAAACCAGCTGGAAGCCCAACGCTAAACCTCCTTCTCGATTCAGAGGCCAAACCTGTTCAGTCTCTTCCAGCAATGACTTCATAGCCCTCAGTATTTCAGACTAATGTGGATAATGGCAAGAACTAGAGGACTGTCACATTGTTTAATCTTATTGGTGTTGTAAGATTTTACATTTTTAAAGTTATACATGCTTTTTTAAAGCAGCTTTCAAAAGGTCAATAGTCATGAACAATTTAATTGGTAACACTACTACTACTTTACATCCCGTTTTTAGCATTTACAAAAATTATATAGTTTATAACACACTATAATGTTGTGTACAGTGATTATGTAAAAGTTAGCTCATCTAAGTAAATATCCTGACTGACCTTAAGATGAACTCTTCTGTAAAAGGTCCGACTTTGGAAGACTGCACACAAAAGCTGGAAGCTGCAGCTGGAAATGTTGCCTTTCTTTAGACTAAGTAATCATATTGTAAGATGTTAGAGATTCATTAGCCCTTTATTTCTCAGTATTAAGTAAAGAGTTTTTAAGTACTGAGTAAAGAACTTGATAATGTAAAATGACCCAGAAGTGTCTTTGAGAATGTCTCCCTCTGGTGGAGAACTATCAGTCAACTATGATCGACACATCTTTGTTCAGCTTTTTTGTCCTTGTTTTTACATTGAAACAACGAAAAACCCATTTCCTTGTATGTTTATGTATACATGCTTGGCAACATGGCAATGCAAGTATTCTTTTCCATCTTCTTCTTGGTTCATTATTTAGTGTGTGGCTCCATTTCTAATACAATTTGTGGGAAACCGAATAATAAAATGTCATAAAGTAAAGAGGTAAAAACTACTTCCATGAGAGACTTGTTTAATGTGCTGTGAAGGAACCATACGTTTAAAAAAATATATAGAATAAAAAAAACATGCATTTGCACCGTCTACTCGTTTTGTTAAAAAATATTCACACAAACTCTCGTATATCATACAAAAATAAACATCTGATTCACAGGCATACAGTACATTCTGTTTAAATAAAAGAAAACAAACCACCTCAATATTTACACCTGACATTAGGTATTTAAACCCACTCTCTTTACATATTCCAGTCAAAGTCTGTTCTCTCTCGTGCTGGTTTCCTCTTCCTGTTCCTCTTAGACCCTCCGCCTGTTCGAGCTGGAGGTTCCTTGTAGGCCTCACCTGAGCCTCTATCCAGATTGTCCTGGTTGTCCCACCAGCTGTCGGGGACCGCAGGAAAGTCCTCTCCTGGAGAGTGCATCGGTCGACCGTACACCTTGCTCTGCAGGTCAGCGATGTCGTTACGGATGTCTGCCATCAGGAGAAGCAGGAAATCAAAGGAGCCTGGAGGGCCCTGGGGGTGGAGAACGACAATAACTAATTATTTTACAAATAATATATGTAAATAAGTTTATTATCTTACAAATTATATGTGGACATATAATTATGCTTACTCTCCTTTTTATTGGAAAGATTACATTCCTCTATATTTATCCCAACAGAAATCCAGCTGATCAATGGACTGTCTGCGACAGACCACTGGCTACTGAGCTTTTTCTTATGATTTGTTAACGTTAACACCATCAGTGTTTATCTAAGAGGATAATGCTTACTCTGTACTGGATACTATTTACTTTGAGTTTGACAGTATCATTAACTGTGTTTTTTAATGTCCACAAAAGTCCACAGTCGTCTGTTTTTCAGACATGCTTTCGTTTAAATGTATTGTTCTGGATAATGGTAACAAGTTACAATAGTGTGGCATCAATATAGATAGGCAGAATCTTACTGGTGGTCCGACAGGCCCAGGAGCTCCTCGATCCCCCTGGGGAAACAAAAAAATATTTAGCTTACATGAATTACAGTGGGGGGAAAGCACGAGAAGAATTCATATAATTCTAGTTAGTGAACTTCCTTTTAAAAGAGCTAGAGGAAGGGAGAGAAATCTGAGAGAGTAACCACAAATGCCTGAATAAGCAAGCATATCATTTTAATGAAACATGTTTTGTGGAAGATTAAAATCAGTTTAGATTTTGTATTATTGTCTCAGCCAGTTAAAGGAATAGTTTGACATTTTGGGGAAAAAAGCTTATTCGCTTTCTTGCCCTAATTTACAACATCACTTTCACGTCGAGTGGTATTGATCTTCTCATCCACGTTTTGGCAAGAAAGCAAATAAGTGTATTTCCCGAAATGTAGAACTGTTCCTGAAACTGCATCCTGTGCATGTAAAAGACAAAAAAGTGTGGGCAGTTTGAAGCTCAACTGTGAAGTATAATGGCAGCCAGTTGACCTACGGTAGCGCACACACACACACACACACACACACACACACACACACACACACACACACACACACACACACACACACACACACACACACACACACACACACACACACACACACACACACACACACACACACACACACACACACACACACACACACACACACACATTGACCCGACCACTGTGGTTGTTAGCCGGGCTCTGGGTCACACTGGGGCTGTGAGTGTTTTGGCAGATGGTTTGGATTTGTTAGTCAGAGAGACAGATTACCATCAACCTCCAATCTATCCACACAAACATCTCAGCTGTAGTGAAAGAATACCAAGGTACTATGTCAATAAAGCAGATGCACCTAAGTTGTTCCATACGTGATCCACAAGCTAAGCAAACAGTGATACTGGTATAACAAGACCACACTCTCCTCAGCTTTGATACCTCGTACTTCTCTTAGACAGTGTGACACGGATGACTCGTCATTGTTGAATCATTATTGACCAAAATCACAATAATCCTGACTTTTATTTCCAATAGGCTTTGCATTTGTAGCGCATCTGTGTACCATTATTGTTGCCATGGTCTCAAATGATGTTCATGTTTGCTTTATCATCATTAATGACAATAATAGCTAAACTAACTGCTTTGAAGCACACTGCAGAAGTCTGAAGGCCGAAACGACATTATCTGCAAACAGCAAAGATGGCATCATATTTTTTGAACCTCAGCTGCTCTTTGATTTTCTTTTCTAGGATTATTACAAAATGAGAAGAAATGCACGAGCAAATCTCACTGTAACCAGAGTGGAATCTGCATTGTGCCTCCTTAATCTAAGACTTAACCATCTGCTGGAGCCTTTTTTTAACACTTTGCCTTAGGCTTCATGGGGAGGCTATGCAGAAAAAAACATTCCAGTTATCCTTTAGAAAGTTGGTTACTACCTTTCGTCAGCTGATCCAAAGGCACTGTTAACCAAATCCATGTGATAATTCCAGACAACCGCACTAGCCCAGAGGTATCCAGAGTCTTGACACTGGTGGTCAGGAGGAAGTTACTTGGTTGCCACTTGAACAGACTTGCTGTGGGCCTCAGCTTCTTGTGATTTGGGTCAATTCTTACTCAGGTTGCCGGAGAAACGTGTTTGCAGGTGAGAGGTTATATCACTCTAAACAAACAGTGATCATCTGATAGAATCTGTAATCTCAAATCCAAGTTTGGTCCCAAGATGCTCAGTCTAGGGTACAATCATTTGAACCTATACATGGCCTATACACACCAAATAACAATGCTCTGCTTGTGTTCATACGGAGAAGCTATTCCACCAAATCATGCTCATTTTTAATAAGAGCATCAAAATAGTGCCTATTGCTGTTTGGCACACCAGTCTTCCTCTGTAAACTTGTAGCAACTCGCAGTGATCTATCACCCACAGGGACAAACTGAGGATTTGTGAAAATCCTGGCACCTGGCTTGTGGTTTTCCCCTTGTATAAATTTAGAGAAGCTGAAAAACATTTGGCTATTGAGAAATATTTTTTGACAGACATGGTGTTGACTTGACATGGCAGATAAGACAAATGTATTTTGTTGGTACTTTTGAACCTCCTGCAACTCTTATCTTTCTTTTGAGAGAGGCTGCGTTCAGTGAGCCAAAAGTCAAATTCTGCTGCCAACATGAATGACTCCTCTGTCTATGGGGCAACATGCTGGAACCGTTCTACAATGTGCAACTAATAAAGGTTCGGTTTTTTTTAAGAATAAGTGCCTCTTACAGAAAGGTTGTGTTAGACAGATAGGACAAGATTAGGTGACAAAATAGCATCTGACCTTACCTTTAGGCCATCTTTCCCCGGTGCTCCTGGAGGCCCCTGTTAAATGAAAACAAAAACAAATTGTATTTCATATCTGTTTCAATCAAGTTTGCATGTTTATGTCAGTTTCCTTTCACACTCCAAAGACATACAACTGGATACTGTAAAACCCGTAAATGTTAATTTGCACGTGACTATCTATCAGATGGAATTTTCTACCTTGCACCCACACGTGTTAATGTTGGATCTAATATTTTCGCAGAAAATGAATTTTTTCTAAATCTTTTTAACTTCAAAACTGACATCTTCTTTGTGCTCCACCTACAACGATTATCTGGGGTTAACATTGTGCCTGCCTCTAGGTCATTTTTGATTGACTTCAGCTCGATAGAACAGAGTGCTTTGATCTCTTTCCTGGGAAATTCATCATTTAAGAAATGTTGAGACATTGTATATGGAGTAGGGCAGTACCAAGCCTGTGAGTCACACACTATACCAGATTCATCATCTCTGAAACCACACACACACACACACACACACACACACACACACACACACACACACACACACACACACACACACACACACACACACACACACACACACACACACACACACAGACACACACACACACACACACACAAATTAAGGAGATTGCATAAATACTCAAGCTTTAAAAACTGGAAACATGTCTCTGTGGCCATATTCTTGATTCAGATCCCACACTTTAAACACTCACTTTACACTTGCAGGCAAGACCGAGCGCTGCACAAGAACACAGCATGCCAAAGAAAACAACTAAAATTGTAAATGGATTCTGCTTTCTTTGTTATTATTGTCGTTACAGTGTGTCATCCTTTTTCACCTTACAGAAGTGTGGGTTTCTTTAAGAGGGTGAGTGAAGTATTGTAGATACCTGGTTGCTCCCTACTTATGCTCTCTTTATTAAGACAAATCAATTACAGCTCTCCTGGGGCCTGCCTCATGATGCAGGATTACTAAATTACTTGGATAATTTTGGTGGAAAAAAAAAAAAAAAAAAAAAAAAAAAAACTCAATTATGTATAATAACTGAAAAAAAGTAAAGGAAAAAGTATACATTAACTAACCACAGGTCCTCTGGGGCCCCGCTTGATGTGGGACAGGTCTGGTGTGGGTCCAATGGGTCCCATCAAGCCCCTATGACCAGGAGGCCCAGGGGGCCCCAACTGTCCTGCAAGTCCTGGAGGGCCCTCTGGTCCTGGATCTCCTAAAACAATCCAGACTGATATTAGTGAACTAAAGATAAATGATCACAAAAAAGGTCAGAGACAGAATATATGATTTTTGCAAAATAGAGTGAATGTTCTTTTAGCAATGCTAGTGGATCTAGAGATGGCAATGTTGGTCAGTTAGTCGGTCCAACTGACATTATATGTTATGAACTATTCCTCTAGTTCCACCAGGTACAAGTTTTTATTTATTTAATGAAACATCTACTGGATACTGGATACACTGGCACAGACATGCATGGTTCCCAGGTTATGAATCCTGACGACTTTGGCGATCTCCTGACTTTTCCTAGCATCACCTTACTGCTAATTTATACCAGATGCAGAATGGCTGCGGAACGGCTCCGCTGCGTATCGTCTCTGTGCTTCGGCGTCCGTCAATACCCACCAGGTCCGGATTTGTTGCGGAACGGCCATGTAGTCACGAGGACCCACTAGATCTCGCGAATTTACGTAGAACCACAAAACCAACAACAGTTTGTTTCCATCCAGAGGAGTAGAGAGGAAACAACTCTGTGCTGTGTTTTCAAGGTGTAGTGAAGGGAAATATGATCCGCCGTGAGCATGGTGTATTTTATTTTGAAAATTAACCGGATGTTTTATTTTGTTTCTGTGCTTGACATCCTGTCCCGCACTATCTGCCGTGTGCTGAATTGCTGCGGAGCTCTCCGGCGTCCGGCAAAAATAGAAGCTCTGCGTATCTGATCCGGAGGGCTGCGGACCGCCGCAGCTGTGCCGGAGTCGGGACGCAGTCGTTCTGCAGTCAGTGGAAATACACACATTGACTTTAATGGAAACCGATTGACTCCGCCGACGTTCCGGAGCCGTTCCACAGCCGTTCCACAGCCGTTCCGCAGCCGTTCTGCAGCCGTTACGCAGTCGGTATAAATTGGGGGTTAAGGTTGACAGTTGTGGTTCAAAATGGTATAACCAATGAATGGATTAATTACCATGATACATGAATTACCATTGGTACAGATATTGTCACCCTAGTGATGACTTGTAATGTTTCATTGAGACACATCACCAGGTAAATTTTTTTTGTCCAGTACTTTAGCTTATAACCAAATACCTGCAATACAAACTCATGACTTAACCATCAGCCTCATTTGCACTTTGTGTTTAGTGCTAATTAGCAAATATTTGCATGCTTCCACACTAAACTAAGATGGTGAACATGGTAAATGTTGTCCCTGTCAGCATGTTAGCATGCTGATGTAAGTATTTAATTTAAAGCACAGCTGTGCCTAAGCACAGGCTCCCAGAGCCGCTAGCATGGCCGTAGGCTCTTAGTCTTGCTTCAGACTATCACTGCTGGATGCAGGCCAGTTTCCTCAAGCAGAGTCTGACATGGTTTTATTATCTTAAGAATCATGTGTTTACCTGGAGGACCAGGGAGACCTGGAGGCCCTGGTAGAAATATAGGCGATGTCAGGATTTTCTCACTGGTCATCTGCTCAGGGACGTCAGCACTGTTTGACAGCATGGAAATCTTGAATAAAGATGCAGAAAATAATGACTGAATGAACAGGCTAATCAAAATGTCCACCACAAATAATTGAAGGAGTGATATATCAAATCCAGAACGTAGCCAACAAAAAATACATATACTTCCCAGGGTTGAAAGTCTTTTTTTCCTTAATGTAGAAGTAATGTCAAACATCGAAATGCGTAACAATCATTTGGTTGTCATTCCTAAAATGGTTTAACATACATATACATAAAGTCCTGTAGTGTCAAACAGGACAGGAAAATTACACATTGAAGAGGCCAACTTCAAGTTAAATTATGTTAAAAGTATATTCCCTGCCAAAGATGAAAGGTGATCTTCCATCTGCTACAAGTTGCAACCCAGACAGATGGAGGGCCAGGCAACCCCTCTGCATTATTCAGCAAGACCAGGAGAGTTTTCCTGCTCTGTATGCTAAGAGGCATCCTTGGGAAAAGTTATCTTTGATCTCTGTATAACATCATGTGGATCTGGCAATCCCAGAGGGAAACATGTGAAAGACCTCGCTATGCTGCAAGGGCCCACAAATCACAATGTATGCGCATAGACACACAGACACACACACACACACACACAGACACACACACACACACACACACACACACACACACACACACACACACACACACACACACACACACACACACACACACACACACACACACACACACACACACACACACACACACACAGGTTGTGGTTGATCAGTGAGCATTATGCAAGACTATATCCTGTGACAGTGTGATCCTACATCCATACTGTAACCTTCCCATGATGCATATGAGTAAATGATAAGATACTTTCTCATATACCGTAATAATGTACAGTATTTTTAACATTAAGAAAAAAGGCATCATATACTGTATAGCTGCATGAGCGCCGAGACCACACAGCTGGAAGCGATATATAATGTGTTACAGCCGAGTGCCACTGTTGACAGACACGTGCTATTATTACACACAGGGAAATGTAACCCCACTGTTGAGTTTCACACAAACAGCCTACCAATTCTCACTTACCGAAGAAATCGGTAAAGGAAGTTGTTTTAGACATTTCCTTATTAGGAAATCAAGTGCTACATTAAATCTAAAGAAAGTTTTAAAAATCAGCCTGCTGTTGTGTTATGACCTTGGGGTCATATTTTTCTGGTTCGGGTCGTAACATGTTGTTTCTGAAATACTGTCAGGTATGGACTCCTTGGAGATAAAGCAAGATCTTTAGGTGGTGATAAACAAACAGAGTAGTTCTGCAGATATTTACATCAAGAAGTTGTGTTTAATGCCCATTGGGGCCTTTTGCGGTCAACCAGAGAACACTAGAAAAAGCTGCAGGATTCTGATTTAAGATAGAAATAGGGTAGTGTTATATTCAATTTTGCATCTGTAAGATAGAAATGTGTGTTTTTTCTTATTATGACTTTCACCTTCTGTTTAAGCTGCAGGACAGACATCCTGATCTGGTGGAAATCTTCACATGTGGCTGAGCAAGTTCCAGCATTCATCATGTTGTCAGACTTCTCAAAGAGATGCACAGCTGGGAATTGGGAGAACGAAAAAAAAAATTCTGTCACAGAGGTTACGGATGTATGAAAATGTTTCTTTCAGGAAAATCGTCAGAAAAAAGGAAAAACACAAGATCACCTTGTTTACTAAATATGTGAAAAGATTAAGTATGATTTGAACAAGCATGTCTTAAAAAATGTTTACTAAAGAAATGTGTTAAAGAAATCCTATTAAAAGAAAATGAATTAATTGATGATATTCCTGAGTCACACAGTGGTAGTCTGGTGACAGTTTGATGGGTTGTTGTAAACTGTGCGCGCTAAACAGGGGATGAGTGGCTGATACAGTGCAAGATAACTAACTGTCATTTGTGAGACCCGAGCGTTGGGGATCACTTAAAATCCTTGACTTAGATGAGAAGGTTGTAAATACTGTATGTCAGAGTCGCGGGGCAGATTAGTGCTGAGTCTATGTCTGACTACTGGCTTTGCTGGAGGTAAAATAATGCAATATAATTACATATTTCTATATTTTACCTATTTGACAAAAAGATGGGTTACTTACTGAGGACATTTGTTTCTACGATTAAAGTTTAAGCAATAAACTTGCACAATCGTATAAAGTGAAAAAACAACACAGAAAGCACAGAGCTCCTGATTTGTCTCTGGACTGTAGTAGAATGGGCTGTTCTCTCCAAATGCATATGTTTAACGTAAGAGTGAAAGTGTCTGGACACTATTTTCCCCACTATGTTACAAAGCAGCAGGACATAAAGCAGAAAGTCTATATGAACCATCATTTCTCAATCTCCAACTTCTCCTGAAATGTTATAGTAGGTAATGGAAGATAAACTCATGGGAGGAAGTAGCAAATCTGCAGCCCCTGACCGCTTCATTTGCAACTGAATATGGAGCAAAAAATACTTTATTATCGCCTCAACTGCATCCAGCAAATCAAAAAAGACCAGAAGTCAAGGGGGCAGCGGTATATTTGGGAGACAGAAATGTTCTGACATGCAGAAGGAGCTGGGATGTGTAATGACTACCAGGTGTCTATGTTTGCCGTACCCCCAGCAACCCCCCTCCCCCATCTCTTTTTCTCCCACCAAATAATGTATGATGAGCTCCACATCACAGTCAGATGTGCCCTTGAGTAAAGAGAAAATGTCTGAGTAAAAATACTATTCTCACCTCTCTCCCCCTTGGTGCATGTTTTCCCATCTTCTTCCAGGAAATAGCCTTTCTCACACTCACACCTGTAGCTCCCGACAGAATTGACACAGATCTGAGAGCATGTAGTCGTGTTTTTGTCTGCACATTCGTTGATGTCTATATGTTGTAGTGACAGACAGATAGACAGATGTCGAGAGACAACAAGCAAAGTAAAGAAAGACAGAGTCAATTAACACACACATATCCAATGACATATTAAAAATACAGAAAAGCTATATTTTATACAATCTTACACTGTTACCACCATCTTGGCTCAAACTTTAGGCTGTAAAGTGTATTAACATAAGCTGTAGCATTCAGCAAAAGGATCTGATACAGTCAATATTCTACATACCGTATATGCCAAGCTCAGTTTTGAAATTGGGAATCACCCGAACCATCCAAACCAGAGACTGTGTGAAATAGTCAATAGACTTCCTGTACTTAAGGATTGCTATTAGATGGTGCAGGTGATCTTCTAAATAACAGGCCAAGCTCCACTCTGGTGCCTTCTAACACATTTACTAGTTAAAAAAATGACAATGTAAAGCATATTCTTGTTTTTATAGAGAAATTATATTCATGAGGTGTTGTACAAGGTCTCACCTAGACAGTAGGGCTTCTCTCGGTTTCTGTGGCGCTCACGGTCATAGCGGTAGCCGGGGTAACAGGTGCACACCACTCGACCAAAATGGTCAGTACACTGTTGCTCACAGGGGGCGCCAGCACACACATCATAGTCTGCAGAAATGAATTAGGCATTTCATCAGTGTGAACACAAAAAAACACAAGGGGGATCTTATATCCATCTACAGTATCAGTCAGTTTATTTAAAGTGCTCATATTATGCTCATTTTCAGGTTCATAATTGTATTTAGAGGTTGTACCAGAATAGGTTTATGTGGTTTAATTTTCAGAAAACACCATATATTTGTTGTACTGCACATTGCTGCAGCTCCTCTTTTCACCCTGTGTGTTGAGCTCTCTGTTTTAGCTACAGAGTGAGACATCTCACTTCTGTACCATCTTTGTTGGGAGTTGCACATCAAGCGCAGTAAGTACTGCTAGGTAGTCAGTTGCAGAGCATGAGGGCGTGCCACGCTAGCAGCTAGACGAGCATTATAACGTGTTACAAAGTGACGCACGTTTGTCACGGAAGTAAAGGCTGGACTACAACAGAGCTGTTTGTGAACAGTGTTTTCTCTGGAAGATGTTAACTCCATTTGGGGTGGACTTTTGGCTTTTTCACTTTGTAAATCTATAACGTGCACAAACAGATATACAACACAATAAAGGAAAGGGGAAAAGCCAAAAAGCATAATATGAGCACTTTAAGTGTTTTTTTTTTCAATTCTGTCATGGGTTATGAAACATTCAGTGAGGTTAAAATATAATAAAGTTAAGTGAAGTCTGTTTAAGCACCAACAACCATATGGAACATGATTCCAAAGCAATCACAAATACACAAGACAGACATCCAAAACATTTCCCCTACCTTCAGGAATGCACTGGCCCAACACAAACTTGAAGCCCTTGCAACATTTCTTTCTGTAAAATATCAAAAAGGACATAAGAAGACAAATCCAAAATACTTTAACAAACACACAATAGGTAACCATATTTCCATATGGCATGCATAATGCTTGACATGTAACATTAATACGGAAATGCATAATTTGTTGTGATCCAGTGATTAAGTCTGGTTTTCCAATTGTGTTTGTTAATGTGGGAAACATCTTCATGAAGACTAATGTGGCCAGACCCCCCCCCCCCCCCCCCCCACACACACACACACACACACACACAGTCTGCAGGTCTCATTACTGCACCTGGCCTGCTGTTGCATGCTTGTTTATGTCTGAATTACAGTTGAAATCCCCAGTTGGGTTGACTATGTTGACTGTGTGCCATTTCTTATTTCTCTTCAAAATGTCCCTTTTGAATTCCTTATTACTGAGCAAATACTGAACTTACTCTTCATCTATTCTGTTGCATCAATTTATTTCCTGCTCACTTACATACTTCTTTCTATCCAATTCACTCCAGAATTTTAATTATAATCCATACATCTGCACTATGTATTTATGTCATTTATTAGAGGCCATGGTGAATGAATAGATACATTACTATATATCTATCCAACTATCCAAATAGTTTGTGTTTGTGTCAGAGAGAAAACAATTTGATGAAATAATGTGAAGCAACAAGTTAATGAGCTTTTCTTTAACATCTTCTCTGTTGCATCATTTTTCCCTCATCTGTGCTCAGTTTTATAATACCAACTCTATGAGAACATATTGCAATATTTTATCAGGATGAGTCATATCGTTATGAGGTAATCATACCTCGCTCACACTCTAAGGAAAAGTGCTATCACGTGTTACTTTCAAACAGGAGGTGAAAAAAATGCAATTACACCATGAATTCATGGCAATATAGTGCAATGACACTCACTTTGACAGTGGTACTGAAAAACGATTACTCTGTAATGCTTTAAAGCTTTTATTTAGGAGCAGTTATGATGATGGGAGATTTCTTTGGGCCTGTCTGATCATAATGCATAATGATACATAATGAAAGCTCTCCCCTCTCTGCTCACCAGCATTGAAAAACAACTGGACTCATTTATTTAAACATTTATTTTACGTAACATGATTTATCTTCCCTCAACCACGTTCACTCTAGGAGAACAATACTCTATGGCAATGTTAGCAGCTCTGTGGGGCTGAATGCTAACGTCCGCATGCTAACAGGTTCACAGCGACAATGTTAATATACTGATGTTTAGCAAGTGCAATGGTCACCATGTTCACCATCTTAGTTGAGTGTGGTAGTGTGCAAACACTTGCTAATTAGCGCTGAACACATCACCTGCCCACAAATATTGGACAAAATAAAAATTTGACCTGAAGAGGTTGATGAAAGGTTTAGGGATCACCAAAGTTATTGATTCATCCTGAAGGGAACATGAATGTGTACCAATAGTCATGAAAATCCATCCAAAAGAAATTTCACTTAAATCCACAAATGTCAACTTCACGGTGCTTGACAAAAGACAGGAGATCAACAAAGTGAGTGGTATTGACCATGAATCTCTGCACAAAATATCTCGGCAATCCCGCCAATAGTTGCTGAGATATTTCAGTCTGGGCCAAAGTGGTGGACCGACTGACACACTTACATTGCCATCGTTAAAGCCATGCCGCTAATGTGGCTTAAAACTTTCTGAATTCCTGCTCCTCACACTACACCTTAGGAGACATAAAGAGATCCAACACAAGGAACAATTTTGAGGGGAATGTTGTGGAAGAGTAAGAAAAGTAAAATATGTTATATGAAGATTTTTCTGCTTGATTTCTGAGATCTCTCTGAATGGCCCATTAGAGACTTGGAACCGAATAAAGGTATTTGACAGGATGTCTTAATTTAAGTTTCTCATCTTATTACAGTACGATTTTCCATTTGCTACATCCAACTTTATTCATGAATCAAATGACACGTTGCTTTTTGCAAAAACATCCTCACAGAAATATAATCCTGGTAAAACAAAGTAAATCACTTACTGCACCACTGCAATCCCATTCGTCTACCTTCTACAGTCGAGTGCTTTTACTGTAATTTCCATGGGTACAGGATATACATAGCAGCCAAGTACTTATTCACTCACACAACTTAATGTCTCCCCCCTCACTGCACTTGAGGCTCCCACTGAAGAACATTATCCTGCAACAATCTCATTTCAAATCTTTGATTAAAACACCTACCACTCAGGGGGCCTTCTATGAAGGGGGGCATGGCACAAGTAGTAAAGTAGTAAATATACTGTGTGTGCAACTTTGTGCGCAAGTGTTAGTGTGTTTCATTGAGGGCAAGTGCATGTTAATTGTGGACTTGCATTGTGTGATTCTACACACAAAGGAAGGTATGGGGAATTGAAGGTTGTTCAGATATTGAATCTGAATGATCAAACGGACGTCCATTGGTGATTTAGACAATAAGTGAGCTACTGACGGAGGCACAGATTCATGCACAGTGCACACACTATACGTACAAGCATCACTGTATCTAAGAACTGAACAGCTTCACAGGGATGCGAGCATGGCTGTAGACTCAAAGTCTTGTTAATAAGTTCTTAGTAGGTTGTTATTTATGTACTGCATGGTACTGTAGTTTGCTAAAGCTAGTTACTGAAACATTTTTTTTTCTATAAATGTAGGGTATTTATTAAGTATGGAAGTACTATGTCTTATATTTTAGGCTAACATAACTGCAATAAAATGTACTAATGCATGCCAAACTGAAAAGTTGTTTCTGTGTCTGTCTGTCAATTTGTGTAAGTGAATTACATCTCAGTATATGTTGCGGTGTTTGTGGGTGGGAGAGTGCTGATCTAAGGATGGTTTCCTGTGTGACCCAATATTTCATGTCACAATAACATCCCCCATGAGGACAGAAGGCACTTATAGCAAATAACCAGCTTATCAAAATAACCAGGGTTAGTTGAACAATCATGAGAAAACAAACATCTATGTCCGTCTCCAGAAGATCCTGAGAGAGGCGACAACATCCCACGGAAACTAAGTTCATATCTGTGTTGAAGTTCATTTTGTACTGAACTGTATCTTTATTAAATTATCATTCAGGGAAATACTTATTAGCCCTATAACATTCTACTTTATTGTACATTCTCTCATTATATCATTAAATAAACAAGTCTGAAATCTGAGTGATATTTGGTTACTTTTAGATTAAAGCACTTTTAAAACAAAATGACAATATTATCTGGCATTTTCCATTTAGACAAATTGTTTTAATTTAAAATTATTGATATCTTATGTTGTCCCTTTGATAACCTTTTGTTTTGACACCAAATCAGGCAGACCAGGAGAAGTAGACATGCAAAACTGAGATGATAATGATACGACCTGTCTACAAGTTAAAACAACATGCATAGTAAGACACTGGGTGATGGATACTAAGCTGAAGGTCAATGCACTAAAGCAATAAAATAAGCTCAAACCAACTACATGATTTATTGTCTGGGGGTGGAAAATCAGTCAGGTCTTTGATATGGAGGGTCTCAGAAATAAACTGCTGCTGATACACGGAAATAACATTCTCATCACAAACCTGATACCAGTATAATATGTTAGCGCTGAAATTTGTTTTAAATTTGGGTTTAAGTGTTATTGTCTAGTTAGAAGAACATTCAACCGCATGCACTGCACTGACTGCGGTCATACTATTGCCTACTTTAGAGATATTTTTGTCAAATGACTAAGACTAATGGTTAAATCTGCAATAAGTGCTTACAGACAGTTCCAACACAGCTTTCTTAGAATGGTAAGTGTTTGAGTCGCTTGGGGTTAAATTTGAATGTTTTCCTACGATGGAGGGCCAACTTAACTCTTTACAAAAATAACTATTTTTGTAAATGCAGCGTGTATGAAGATTGTGAAGGAACTCCAGCCTCTGCTACAGCACACAAATGCTTTAATGAAAAAGGATATCATTATTTCCAAACATCTTTGTTTATTGTTTGTTAACTGAAAACTATTTAACAGTCCACCTCAGCTTTTGTCACTGTGTTTGAATAGCAGAAACAGCTCATATCTAAATCACTCTCGACAGTGACACACTAGGGGCAGTCAATGAGCATGATATGAATGTGCGTTTGTTGTTTCAGCATTTAATAGAATAACTCCTATTCAAAAGATTAAACATGGGTAATTAGAGATGAAGCTCTTTATAATATTCAGTTCACAAAACAAGACCATGCTGAGTTATACATGGAGCTTTAGCACCTTTCATAACAACAGCTAAGAATACCATGCTGTGCACGCTTGTTAGTTGCTCACATACTTCATGCAAATCAGCAAACAAATTCAAAACACGTGGATTTCATTCACATTAATGAGTGAGAACAAGGAGGAAAGTTATCCCAAAGGCATTCATGACACTTTTCCACAAGAATATCAATGAGTTTCCAGAGTCACATGCCCACATGCATCAATACCAGCTTGTTGACTGACATTTAGCTTCAGATGTGCTAGACTGCGAGTCCTGCACTTGTTCAAATTTGAGCACATCACAGACAATCTGATTGTTTTGCCACCTGTTCCTTTTTTTGTACCAAAAAGGTTATTTCATTTTGCCAGTGATCCATATCATTTTACAGCCCCCCTCTGAAATCTAGACATAGATTAGTCTGACCTCAGTTACCCGGGGTGAACCATAAGCACTCTAATGACCTTATAAACAGTGGACCTCCCCTGAACCAACACGGTGGAAAGGCCTGGCCTGGCTTTGTCTTTTAATGAAACACACTAATTCACACCGACACACGTGAGTTAAAGTGGAAGCAACTATAGCATGAGCAAAAACTGCACACGGATGATGCACACAGTACATGCACCTTCACGAGAGGCCCTCTTCATCACATCCCAGCATGCTCTTCTCTGTAACAAGGATAACAATTACAAAACTAAAGGGTATCACACACACAAACACACACAGCTGTGAGACAACACATGCAGTCTGCTCAGTGGAGGCTTATTTGTCTAGCAGTGATATACAAAAGCATGTCTGCATTCCACTCAAGAGACAATCTTTGTTGAAGTAGAAAGGACACAACTTCTACACTCAAGCTGATTAGCCTGTTCATACTGAATGGTGTGGATTGAGACACATAAAAGACATGCTAATCAACTAATAATAGCCTAATTAATAATATTTTAGATAATATAATGATCACCATTTTTGCAAACAAATGTTGCAGCTTATGTAAGGATTTGCTGCTTTTCTCTGTTTTGTATAATTGTAAATGAATATCTATGAGTTTTGGTCGGACAACAAGTAATCTGAAGCCGTCACCTTGGGCTCTGGAAAGTTGTGATGGACACGTTTCATTATTTTTGGACAGTTTATACTGTAGACGATATGATTCATTTAGTTGCATCCCTAATTATTTTAGTTGCCCACATACTGTAGACTTTTGTTGTAGAAGTGTTGCTTAGCTTGTAGATTTGTTGCAAGGTTGCATGTTGTTAGATAACAGCATATAACTGAAACAAAACAAAAATCACAGCCAATTTTTCAACAGCTGCTAATCTGCTCCTTATTCGAAATATCAACTTCCCCCAGAGATCTGACTCCACATTATTTGCCTACTTATAAACTACACTCTACACTTTAGTCTATCCTTGGGAGTCTTCTACAGCTCAGACTTTGCCCTATTTTCTTCTTCTCTCCATTAGCATCACTGTTTGGCCTTGTTATCACATTCCACATTAGTGCTAATGCTAAGCTCCTGATAATCAACTCTTCTTTCCCACTCTCACCTTGACTTTTCGTTGCATCTTGCATCATTGTCAGGAATAATTGCCTCTGCCTATCATTCTATCTGAATGAAGAAGCTGCAGGAAAATCTTACCCTCTACAAGATGTCGTTATTGTCAAGACCATGGCAGCTCACTGTCTCCTGTTTACCCTGCCAAGCATTTGGTATTTGGTTAGTCAACTAACTCTTGTGCAAAACCTGCAACAAAGGCACAACCCATTCAGTTAGTTTGCACAAACCATTTGTTAAATCAGATGTTACCTCATCAACAATAAATTAATCTTCTGTCTCTTGGACTGCAGCAGTTCCCTCTCTCTTCAGCTCATCAAGATGCAATGACACAATTCTTCGTCATTTCATGTATTCTGCAGATATACTGCCTTCTTAGTATTCTGTACTCTCATGGTCAATGCTCCACTCACTCTCAATTCTACACAGATACTCTGTCTCCTCTTCCTACAGTCACGATGGACTCTGCATTTCATGACTTGTATGTACTACTACTTAAACTCCATAAATAACAAAGAGGATAGGATATTTAATGCTGTGTGTTATTGTATTTATAGCAGTTTAAGTTCTGTCACTTTCATATAAACCCATTCTGTTATGCTTCGGAACACTTGCGCATACCACACACCACACACCACACACCACACATGAGTCCTTCTCTGCAGTTTCAGGGTCACCACAGTTTAATATAAACAAATGAACAAAAAGGTACACTGCACTTTGTTAGGCCTTTTGGTTTGGACGTTTGTTCTGGAGATTCACATTATGTCATAAAGTAATAAAACTCCAGCTGGTTAAACTGTGTCCTATTTCTGTAAGCACACATTGGTCGTCATGACAAACAGGACATAAAGTTAAGCAACACAATAGCAATTCCAGAACTAGACAAAATACAGCATATTAAGAGGGACAGTTTCTTCTGCTGGTGCTGCAGCCAAAAAAACAACCCCCGAGGGGAGCAAGTTTATAGGTACACATTAAAAAAAAGTATAGAGAGTATGTCTTCACAATGTCTGGATACCTTTGCGTTTTCCTAACCTCCAAACTGAAAAACTTCACTCAGAAAGATAATTTATTCTGCTAAAAATACTATACTCGGAAAAGCAAGGAATCAGACTTGATTGTTGCCATAATTTTGTCTACAAAGGCACACTTTAAGTCATGATTCCTAATGCACTAACAGTCCTCTTCCAAATGGGTTGCTGTTAGAACAGCTATGCTGTATCATGTCTAATTATTGTCAGTAATTATAATGTAATTACAGGCGACTGTTTGGATATGCCATAAAAGGTAAACGATGTTGGAGAAATATGTTTTTCCACATGCTGATATCTGTCTGTTGGAGGCAGGCCATTACAGACAACAGTTGTTGCATTATAGCAGTATAACTCAGCGTGATGACTAAAGGGACATTTCATGGACTGAAGGGTCCAACAACCCAGCTGCAAAATAAAACTATTTAGTTGGCCTTTTAAATGACAAATATCCTAAAATAAAATCCCCTCTCTTTCCATTTAAAAAAAAGTTTATATCTGTATCTAGGGTGAGTGCATATTTATGTCTGCCCAGAGAAATAATGGCGCCCCATTTGATCACTAGCATGGTACATTAACATAACCGATTGGTTAATGACTGTTTGAACTCGTCCGTGACAGTCACACAGCTTAGGTACAATACCCCTTGGTAAGGCCCCATATTTAAAACAAGCAAGCAGCCTGGTTAGAAAATTGTGCATGCCTCGCTCAATTAAAAGTCACTAATTCAAAACTCTGCTTTTAAGTCTTGCTCTTTTGTTTTCATTGTCTCTCTTGTGACACAACTGTAAAGGGAAGGCTTGGTAAAAAAAAATATGCTGTCAAAGCATGTAGAAACACAATAAAGTCACAAGTTGAAGGAAACTGTTGCTGCTAGTTATAGAAAAGTATGTTATTGTGGTTACTGTTGTCTATCAAAAGAATAATTTAACATTTTGAGAAATAAACCTTTTCTTGGTCGCAGAACGTTCGATGGGAAGATTGATTCCACTCTAATATCTGTATGTTCAATATGAAGCTACAGCCAGCAGCCGGTTAGCTTAGCTTAGCATTAAGATTGCAAAACAGGGTGAAACAGCTTGTCTGGCTCTGTTAAAAGGTAATTAAATCTGTCTACCAGCAACTCTAAAGCTTACTTATTAACATGTTATATTTCATTTATTTATTCGCATAGTGTAAAAACAATCACCTGCTCCAGCTTCATATATATAATTTCCTTAAACCTACATTGTGTAATTTTTTGAGTTGATTCTTAGCAAAAAAACTTTGTTCTTTCACAAATATGTGCTTATTGATGTGTAATTACTTCCACCAACTAATCAAAGTATTCTTGTAAGCGTCAAATCAAAGCCATTCAGAATCATTCAGAATACATACAAGCAAGTCGCTCAAATGTATTCTGCCATGTTGCGCCTCCATCTTTAAAATACATTAGCCAAAGAGGGACATACCTTTCGCACTTTTAAACTCAGTGGCACCGTGACGAATGCCAGAGGGAGATTACTCGCCAGGGAAGCAAAAAAGATAATTAAAACGATAATGCGACAGGCAAAGCAACAAGACCAAAGTTAATATCGGAGTGGTTATAACAGCTGCGTGTGAATGACGGAGATACTAACAGCTAATTTCGGGTTTGGCCACTGTAGACGTTGAAATGCGCTTGGAATGGGAAGGGCTAGAAAGTCATATTCAGTTGGTTGTCATATACAATTTCACCGCTAGATGGGAGAAATTCTTACAACAATGTAGCTTTAAGAGTGGTATCGATCTCATCATAGGCAATAAGACAAATAAGTGTATTTACCAAAATGCAGAACTATTCCTTTAAAACAACTGTATGCACACTACAGAAGAATGCATATTATCTGAATCAGTGTTCTGCCAACAAGACTCTCACAGTGCCTGCATGTAACCAGCTTGGCTTGGGTGTGAGCTTCACCACAGTGAGCCCACATTAACATCCCAAATCAAAAACAGTGTCCCTGCCTGCCTGACCAATATGCAGCCAAATAGGGAACAAATTAAAAAGGGTCACTAGAAGGACCTCTCCCCATATTAGCTCTACAATCCATCTGCTGTTAGCAGCTACTTTGGCCATGTACAGCATTCCCGCTGTGCTGGTATCTGCAACATAATCCAACAAAACCGGCAGATTTTTCAATGAGACTCACTGCAGCAAAGCACTTCAGCTTTGCTCAGCTTTGGCAGACAGCTTGAGCCTAAATATTACCAGTCAGCTATAACAGAGGCAGCCCAGGCCTCTGCCTCTCTTTGTTGGATTTCCTCAGTGGTGTTCCAGGCTCAAAAATCACATTTGACACTGACCACATGTTATATAATGTTTAGTGTAATCCATAATTAAATATGTTTGCTTTTATGTCACATTTTTAGTTGAGAAACTCAAACTTTGATTTATTGAATACAAGTCAAGAATACAAGTCAAAGTACATTTAGAAATCACTACTTTCTTTTTTTATTTGTGTTTTCCATACTGTCCCAACTTTTTCTGATTTGGGGTTGTACATGTCCCTAGGTATTCCACGCAAAGTTGGAAGTGCGCCTTCGTTTAGAAGAAGTCTCCGGGCTAATCCTGCCTTGTAACTGACCGAAGTTAGAGAAACAACTAGCTAGCTGATATGATCCTTACCTAGCTACTGCGCATGTGCGACTGCCAACAAAGATGTTACAGCAGTGAGATGTCTCACTCTGTAGCTAAAACAGAGACCTGAACACAGGGTGAAAAGAGGAGCTGCAGCAATGTGCAGTACAACAAAAAATATGGTGTTTTTTGAACAATTATGAACCTGAAAATGAGCATAATATGGGCGCTTTAAACAAATCAATATTAATAATTTAATTAAGGTGTTATCTGTTAACAGATTTAACAGCTCATTACATTAACAGAGGGAAAATGCTGCTAAAAAATAAGCACTGCAATATGAATAGCCATACTATGGAAATGGTGCAAAATGGGTTTTAAGAAAACTGGTTCCTAAAGAACTGGCCACCTGAAAGGTGAACTAAAATGAACTAAAAATGTTTAATTTCAGTGTAGAAATGGAAGGTTCACTCCAACAATATTTGTAAAGACTTAGATGTAAAAAGCTGATTTTCTTTATTTTTCTTAGCTTAGACCTTTCAGTAGTTGGAGTTGGTTTATTGTCTCACAAACCTCCTGATGATTTAACAAGAATATATAAAGTACAATTTAAAAAAGAGCTCTCAATCAATCAATCAATCAATCAATCAATCAATCAATCAATCAATCAATCAATCAATCAATCAATCAATCAATAATCCAATTAAGCACATAATAATGCGGCCTCCTCCCAGCTGGACGTGCCTGGAACACCTCCCTAGGGAGGCGCCCAGGGGGCATCCTTACCAGATGCCCGAACCACCTCAACTGGCTCCTTTCGACGTGAAGGAGCAGCAGCTGTACTCCGAGCTCCTCACGGATGACTGAGCTTCTCACCCTATCTCTAAGGGAGAGGCCAGCCACCCTCCTGAGGAAACCCATTTCGGCCGCTTTTACCCTGGATCTCCTTCTTTCGGTCATGACCCAGCCTTCATGACCATAGGTGAGGGTAGGAATGAAAACTGACCGGTAGATCGAGAGCTTTGCCTTCTGGCTCAGCTCTCTTTTCGTCACAACGGTGCGATAAACTGAATGTAATACCGCCCCCGCTGCGCCGATTCTCCGACCAATCTCCCGCTCCATTGTCCCCTCACTCGCGAACAAGACCCCAAGGTACTTAAACTCCTTCACTTGGGGTAAGGACTCATTCCCTTCCTGGAGAAGGCACTCCATCGGTTTCCTGCTGAGAACCATGGCCTCAGATTTAGAGGTTGTGATCCTCATCCCAGCCGCTTCATACTCGGCTGCAAACCGATCCAGTGAGTGCTGAAGGTCACAGTCCGATGATGCCATCAGGACCACATCATCTGCAAAGAGCAGCGATGAGATCCCCAACCCACCGAACTGCAATCCCTCCCCACCACGACTACGCCTCGATATCCTGTCCATAAATACTACGAACAGGATTGGTGACAAAGCGCAGCCCTGTCGGAGGCCAACCCTCACCTGGAACGAGTCTGACTTACTGCCGAGAACCCGGACACTGCTCTCGCTTTGGTCATACAGAGATTGGATGGCCCTGAGAAGGGACTCCCTCACCCCATACTCCCGTAGCACCTCCCACAGTATCTCCCGGGGGACCCGGTCATATGCCTTCTCCAGATCCACAAAACACATGTAGACCGGATGGGCATACTCCCAGGCTCCCTCCAGGATCCTTGCGAGAGTAAAGATCTGATCCGTTGTTCCACGACCAGGACGGAATCCGCATTGTTCCTCTTCAACCCGAGGTTCGACTATCGGCCGAACCCTCCTTTCCAGCACCTTGGAGTACACTTTACCAGGGAGGCTGAGAAGTGTGATACCCCTGTAATTGGTACACACCCTCTGGTCCCCCTTTTTGAACAGGGGAACCACCACCCCGGTCTGCCACTCCTTTGGCACTGTCCCAGACAGCCACGCAATGTTGAAGAGGCGTGTCAACCAAGACAGTCCCTCCACACCCAGAGCCAGACTACCTCAGTGACCTCCACCAGGGAAACGACAATCCCCCGTCATCCTCCAGCTCTGCCTCTAACAAGAGGGCGCATTAGCTGGATTTAGGAGTTCCTCAAAGTGCTCCTTCCACCGCCCTAATACATCCTCAGTTGAGGTCAACAACATCCCATCCTTACTGTACACAGCTTGGATGGTTCCCCGCTTCCCCCTCCTGAGGTGGCGAACGGTTTTCCAGAAGCACCTTGGTGCCGACCGAAAGTCCTTCTCCATGTCTTCTCCGAACTTCTATGAGATGTGAGGTATGTGACATATGTTAGCCCACTTGAGGATTTGTGGTTTTCATGTTATTTTAAAACTTGCATGTAGTGAAATTTAATATTCTGTCTAGGGACCGCACACAGAAATTAGCCAGCATTGACCAACTTGGATTATGATTTAAAATAACACTTATTAATGTGCATATTCTAAGAGAGAAGATAGACAGAAGAGGGCAAGGTGAGAAGATGAATGTAGTATTTAAAACAGCATGTGGTAGCTCTATGTAACTGTATAACATGGTCTTGGCAGGTGGACAAACACACTGATGGTGGTGGTAGTAGTGAATATCATTACATTAAAATACTGACTCACAAATATTGAAATTCAGCAGCATACAAGCTAAATTCTCAATGGAGGGGGCAACATCTGTGCTGCCGAAAGCCACCAAACATGAAGCCCCTTTTCCAAAAATGTGATATTAACATTGAATGCTGCAGCTGTTTACAATTTAACCTGACTAGACTGGCGTGCAGGCGGCGGTGTGTTCACTGGTGCAGGCAGACATTTCCCTTTGCTAGCTGCGGTCCTTCACGATTAGGACCGCTGTTAAATTAGCAGATCTTTTTTTTTTTTTTTTTTACTTATGGAGAATAAATCATAGCTTCAAACAGCCCAACAATGAATAACAATTAGCTATGAAAAGAAATGCATATTGAATTAAAACACACACCCAATTGCTTTCAATTAGCTGATTAACCTGTCAAGAAGTTCCTGTTCCACAGTAGTGGGTGTACAAATGCTGTTTTGTTTTTTTAATGGAAAGTGCTGCTTTATTATTATTATTATTATTATTATTATTTTTTCTGAGTGGAATGCAATAACATGTTGATACAGTTAGAGCACAGTCTTAAATATACAGGCAGGGGCATGGAAGCAAAAAAAACACAGCCTGTGGTTTCCCTAGCACCACATCTCTTAACCATCACAAAACCACAGCGTGACCACATTACAGTCCTCCATGGAAAGAAACGGATGGGTGAATGAGCAACAGCCAAAAGAAACAAGAGTGGGATTTAAGAAACCAAAATATCAGAAATAAACTGTTGATACATGGATTAGTGAAGATCACCAGCCACCAACACATCCTGTAGTTCATTTAATTTAGTATTTACTACCATTTAGCATGTGTTTAAAACTGATATTTAAGGTCAGAATAGTAAAATATGTGAACACTAGCACTCATTCATATATTAACACAGATGCCAGTTTCTTATATCTGTTTCTATGTTAACATGCACATACGTACTTGCGCCATATGAAATTATTCAGATTTAAAATATAGGTGAAAAGAGGCCAGACTGATGCACTGTAGTTATTTATTTTATATATGGTCATTTCTTTAGACACGTTAGTCCTCATTTCCATTTACAGTAGATATTCAGCTGGTAGCTTACATCTACCCCACACCATGTACAGTATGCCTTTTAAATTGCAGATGCTTTGACAGAGGGAGAACATCCATCTCCATTTACAGCCTGTCCTCCACATAATGGATAACTACTGTACAGTACTGAAGAATGTGTCTGCAGGTCAAAATCATCTAAACAGCAGTTGTCAAACTATTCTAATAAAAGAACTCCAGGCTTTAGGAGAGATTATAAAGCAAGAACGCTCAAAGTCATGGTCTTTCCAGTAAAGGCATGTTTTGTATTAGGGTATTTTTTTTCAAATGAAAACAGATGGAAAAATGCAAACGGATCAAAAGAAATTACTCTCTATTCAGTAATACTGAAAATGTTTGAATGATAATTCTGACATGACTTTGAGTAGTTGTAAGCGCTTTGAGTAGTTGTTAAGACTGGAAAAAGCGCTATATAAACACATTACATTTACATGACATGTTTCTAATTATTCAAATAAAGAAAGAAGAAAGAAAGAAGGCAAAGAAAACTCTTATTTATAAGTGAGAAATTTAAGGATGTGGGACCATATTTGTTGTTAGACGTTTCGGTAAAAGAAATATGAAATAGTGAATCCATTAGCAAAGTTATGAACACCTACTGTTGTGTATATTTCTAACACATCACTTCATGAAGTGCAATGCACCAAAGAGAGGAGAGAGAGAGGATGTTTGCTGCTGCTTGTGCTCTACATCCATCACTAAGGAATGCTCCTTAACACTAACATGTCCTCCTCTGCTCTATGATAACTTACACTTCATTGCATCTTTCTCAGTGTTTTTAAGAAACAGGATAGGGATTCATCCTTTACCTAATAGGGCATATTACCACTTCAGTAGAATTGTTGATAAGACCGCAACTAAACAGCTCTTTTACATCTCATTCAAAATAAAATAATAAAGATACGCTATTAAAATGTTCTGTAAAATATCCCCCCCTACGGGAGCAAAGATGAATGACAAATGTAAATCAGACTTGAAAAACCTGCCTTCACCTCCCACTCACAACACAGTTCAACAGTGACTGTGAGATATTCCAGCAGCACACTAATATATTAATGACAGGACCTACAGAAATGACTTACAACCATTTGGCTCGACTTCTATAACAATATTATTCACAATATGGTGCAAAGTGACACACATTAAGGCGTGGCTCTAAGCCTTATGAATTATTAACATCAACATCAATAATATTTCTATGGGACAGCAAAACAGACCAATAATTGACATGTTAGGCTTTTGTGAAAAACAAGTGATAATCATAAATAAAGTTGATGCACAAAAGCAAGGCATTCCCCTTCTCTTCTGTTAAGACAGGAACATTTGAATGTTTTTCTCCTTTCTCTGATGTTCTTAAGCCTTGTGTATTTTTTAGTTTGCATTATAAAGTACTTTACAACATCTTTTACAACAGGAACAAACGTTTTTCTCTTTGACGCATGGCAGATGAGCATCTAATGTCAATGTCAGTACAAATTATGAACTGCACCAAGTTGGAGTTTGAGATCTACAGTATAGGCCCAGAAGTGCACATGCAGGTGCAACTAATCTCACCTGTGTATGGTATCTATTAAAGTGGGACATGCATATGAGCACACAGGCACATAATTAATCAAAGGTGTGAATGAGCAAAAATGTACACAATAACCTGGTTGTTACAATTTCCCCTGCAGGCAACAACTGGCACAAGTAAAGTTTTTTCCTGTGTAGAGTAGAAGTATTGTAATAATTGAAAACATTATTAGTGGCTTTAAAGAAAATGTGTTTTACAAGCACAAAAACATTGAACTTAGATGAGGCCTTAGGTGCTCCAACTATAGGGCTTCCATGTGGCATGTTGCACTGAGCTGAATTCATAGGACACGGGATCCATCCATTCTTCTATACTGACTTACAGAGAAAATATTATGCTGGAAAAAAGGACACTGTGCCCCCAAGAAATATGTCAGTATCAGTTGTTATAAAAGCTGTCTGAAAACCAACATATGTTACGTTGTTATCAGATGTATTTTTCTAACAGCAATTTGTAATGATTTTGAAAGGTACAGACGAATGCTGTTGTCCTGCCATTAAAGGCGCCAGATCATGTTACGTTCTGGAGTGCAATTACAAACATATTTTGTTGTTTAATTTTGGGGACTTGTTTGACTAGTTGATTGACATTTACTCCACTGACACTAAGCTCACTTTTGTTTGGCTCATGATTCATCAAATTGATCCATTTAGGAGATTAGTCCATCACGGACACATAGCACTGTGGGAAGACTTTGCACCTGATCGACACTAAGGGTAAAGTTACTGACATGTCAACCAAAGACATAACAAACAAAAAAACCAAGTTATTCATAGTATTTCATTGTATTTTAAATCAGACAGCCTAGAATCATTAGCTTAATCCAACAGCTGACCTGCTCCGTACTGTGTGGGAGCTGTCATTAGAGAGCAAAACCAAATGGTCATGTCACCTCCTTGAATCCACAGTACAGCCTGTGTAATACAGCGGTCTACTTCAGTTAACACATCCTCTTTCTGACTATTGATAGAAAACAGATGTTGATGTCTTTTCTTTGACAGGACATTATGCATCATTTCAGGGATTTGGTTTAAAATGAATTATGGGATATATCAGACCACAGTTTTATGCTTGTGTCAATAATTTAGCACATGCATTGAGCAGTTATTTGTGTAGTGTAATGGTGTACGTTATACTAGCATCTGTCACTCCTTTTTCTCCGATTACTCAGTCGAGTATAAAAATAGTGGGGAACAGTGCCAGGTACTGTACATCATTTTAGGCATTTTTGATTGGCATGATTTTGGTGTGGAGTGGAGTGGTGTTATCTCATTCTGCATCTACTGAGGTTAATTCCGGTAAACTCTGTTTCACTCAAAGGGCTGTTGAGAAACAGCTTGGACTTATTCCATGCTCCTTCCCCAGACATCTTATTTACTTTATCATGATGCATTTTTGTATTTTCAAATGTTTAACTGCAATAGCTTATAATGTTGTCGTTCCTAAAAATAATTTGCGGTTTGAACCAAATCTAAAAGCCATTTGTTAGTAATTCAAGATATGGCTTGAATAAGGGAAAATATGTCTGCTTTGATACTTAGCCTCTGGGTTTTTGGAAACCACTAGAACCCTGTTTACAACAGAACAACAGCTACATCAAGTGTATTATTGGGTTGCTGTTTTTCTTTAATGCCATCTTCCAAAAGCTCCTGAAATGAACTGTGCTGCTCTTTTTTCCTCTACAAACAATAAGACAAGACTTGACAAGTATACGTATCAAGTCTACTAACTGGTTCTCTGACGCATATCCAGTAGCATACATAAGGTGCTTGATAATTGGGTTTGTAAGTAATAAAAAAAATACATCTAAAGAGAATGTCTGAGACTGAGAATAATCATTTTGAATGACCTAATATTTTCCATCTCCCTCCCCTGGAATAATCACTGTGCTTAAAGGTATAGTGGAGGATTTTCTTTTTCCGGGTGGATTATCAAGACTATTGGTCCTCCTAGTTGTCAATCATTCTGGGATATGTTTACGTAAGGCCGTCGTACGTGCCGTGACAGGTCAGCGAGCAGACGGCCACGGACTCTGACCATAGACAGTGTATAAAAGCAGCGGCGCTGCCTCCCCGCTCGGCGATAGCTTGTTTGTTGGCCTGTAGCATGCTAAAGTTAGCTATAGAGATGCTTGTCGTAAATAGATTTCCACTTACCGGTGGCGAGTCTGACATAGTGGAAAAAGTGCAAATCTTCTTTTGGAAAGGAGGCTTGTAGAGCCATGCCGACAGCAACTTGTAAACAGAGCGTGCACGAGGAGAACTAGGCTCGTGCATGCTCTCTCGTGCACACGTTTAATAGGCGTTCCCTGTCGGGAGCAGGTAGGGTGTTGCGCATGTGCATTTTTTCAAAAAGTGGAGAGGGCGGTTCTTTTCTAAAATTCAGGAAAATCCTCCATTATACCTTTAATGACTAATGATACTATCAGTATCAGTGTATGTGTAATTTCAATTAGAACCCCAGTATTGAGCAGACATCCAGAAATGTTGGAAAATGTAAGTTGCACATCTATTTAAAAAGGAGTCCGACCTATTGAATAACTACAGTATGTTACAATAGTGGATGTGTGCCCATGGCTCAGTTGGCATTCATTTAGTAACATTATAACATGGGGGCTTTCCTGACTAACATGTTTTTCCACCAAGAAATTCTCTTGAAAGATGCTATTCGTATGTTGTCCATAAATCTCACTCTACCTTTCAGTGAAGAACATTTATAGTTGTATCAGAAATGTATTAGCCCAAAAGGACAAAACATAACTAACTGGTGCCTGCTAAACTCCTTAAACTGTGCCACAATTATATCCTTCATGGAGCTATGATCACTGGAGGGATGACAATATGGCAACAGAGAACAGAGAACTCCCAAGTGTATCTCCCGTGTTGAAAGCTATTTGAATTGGGAGAAGGAACAGAAGTCCAGCTGAGAGGATTATTCCAAGGCGCAGAATACATTTAAATTTGATGTGAAAACCAGATTTGAAAACTAAGGAAACAAGAGATACTTAAAGCTTTGTAGCCAAGTTGAATAATCAGACTGAAGTGATCATTTCTCTGAAACTGTATGAGTAGTGTTTGAGTCACTATCTGGGAATCATAATAAAAATCAGTTACTCATTTTGCAGTCAATGGAAAATCAATGTAATTTCTGGGCCCCTGGATTCACAATACAAGTATATAAACACTAGTACAATGCGGAACAGGAGTAAGTAAAAATGAGAGATACCAAATACCTCTTAATAAATTCCAATGCATTTCACTGAAATGCATTGATGGTATATTTACAAGACACAAACAATGCTGTTTGGATCAGCCAAGTGCATGAGAAGTTTATCATGTTTTACAGGGGGGGGGGGGGGGGAGAAGAAATGTTATCCTCAGTTTCCTTACTGCATAAACCAGTTTCCCCTGAATTCCAGAGCAAAGGAGGATGGGAGCAGAGCAACAAAACGCTTACTACCACCAGAATTATTTGAAAAAATAACAAAGCAACAATTACAAATGCCACACATCAATTATGTATAACTGTTGCAGATGTAGAGTGGAAGGACTCACTCTCAATGTGTTCTGCTTCTTTTCCAAATAAGCATTTCCTTTACAGTGTAGGTAAAACACAATAAATCAAGCCAATGTAATCACTGTTTCATGTACCCTTTTGTCACCTGAGAGAAGTTATAAACAAAGATTAATAACGTGCCTCGATCGTATGTTGGTTAACAGATTGGATCTGGCTCTCATCTTAGATTTTCAGAGGTGCCATATGATACTTAATCTCAGCAGCTGAAAAAACGTCTACATTCTGACTAAACGGCTCTAATTTACTGCATTTGATTGAACAACATTAAAACAATAAATATTAAGTACATAACCTGTTCATAAATATCTGTTCTGTCACTCTCTACTGCCAAATGATAAAGTTATTCAACTGGAAGCAGTCAATGCAAGCTCAACTATTTACTGTTTGCCAACAGCTGCTGTCAGATATGTCTTCCCCAGGGGGTCTGTCTCACAACGCAGGATTATGAAGTTAGCTGGATAACTGCTGAGTAAAACCTCAAATCTGCAACATGGATGAAAATAAAAACCTCTTCTCGGTTATACTCAACGCATTTGTCCAGCTAAGTCAGAAATTGTGCTTTGACAAAGAAAGTGATGGGTTTATTTTCAGCAGCAGCAACTGTGGTTGAAAAACAATATACTATGAGGATAAAGAGAACGCGTGACTGACCAGAGAGAACCACAACGGCAACACAAAGAAAAGCCACCAACAGCCATACTACTGTGTAAATACTACTGTGTAAATACTGATTACATACTGATCTCTGGGACATAAATTAAAAAATCCAACAGCAGTGACCGCTTAACACTAAAGATGTTGCCAAATTGGAACAAAAAGTACACACCTTATCGTTTTAATCAAACCTTACTTTGGCTTTTTGGCTTTTAGTAAAACATTTATGTTGCAATCAGAGGCCTTCATGATTCAACTGCAACTTCTGGAACAAAGACCCTGCACAACCTCTTAGATCTTATTGTGAGCCAAGAATATTTAATCCTACTAGTAAGACTAAAAATATAAGCATACATTTTCAAGCTTGAAAATGCTGAATGACAATCTCCATATATACAACCCAGAAAGACGGTGAGAGAAGAATGTGTCATCTGCACTGACTGTGAGACGGATATGGTTGGAGTCAGCTGAGGGCCTGGTACTTCTCTTGTCTGTGACATATGCTCTCTGGGTCTCTGGTGTCTCCTCTGATGCTGTTTCACAATATGATAAATGCAATGATAAGTGTTAAACTGTGCACACAGTGGAATGCCATGGTCAAAGGGGGCTGCTTTCAAAATTCCTTTATGTGGTGCTCTCCTCTCCCACTAGACTTACAGAAGACTTGAACTTCAATGCCTCTAAAATCTTTGACATTTTGGGAAATAACATTTGCTTTCTTCCCGAGAGTTAGATGAGAAGATCAATGCCACTCTCATATTTGTCTGTTAAATATGAAGCTAGAAACAGCAGCTGATTAGCTTAGCATAAAGACTAGAAACCGGGGGAAGCAGCTAGCGTTGCTCAGTCCAAGTGTGACAAAATCCAGCTTCCAGCAGCAGAAATTAACATTACGCAGAAATACGCAGTAACGGTGGGTTGCGTGCAAGACTATGGCTCTGTTTAAAATCGCATACTAACATACTATTCATACTAACTATGACGTAAAATTAAGTATGTGGTGTGTTCCAACTGCAGAGTATGTGGATTTTGTGTACACGAGAAATGCCAGGATGTATATTAGATTAGCAAGAATTTCTGAGTCTGCCGGTAATAGCATACTTAATCGTTAATTTAGTATGCAGTACATAGAGAGTATATATTAATTGAGTATGTAGTAAAAACTGCTTTGTCAAATTCACCAAATTACCAAATAAGAATCAAATTACCAAATAAGAATCAAAAACAAAATCCAGGGTGATAATCGCATTAATGAAGCTGTTCAGTTAGAATTTAAACATTCATACTAAAAGCTAACCATGATCATTACCACTATAATCACCCCATGAAGGAACTGCTCATGTACATTGTAAGTTTTAGTTGTATGCAAAATCCCATCTAACCTCTGCAGTTCTACAGATTGTTATTCAAAAACCAAAATATAAAAAAGAAAAGAAAAAAGGATGTCCCATGGCCTACTGGGGGCTGTGTTATAATATCAAACTGCTATAGCACACCCACGTGTAAAAGCAACAACAAAAAACAAACAACAAACTGTTTATTACAGTAATAATTGTTCCGAGATGTGCTGACACACTGATACTCTGCAGAGAGCCTAATGAATGCCATAAGCCGATATTTTCTTTTTGCAACTGAGTCTTGCCAACTTAAATCACGCTTGGTTCCCTTTGAACTACATCTCAGTCATGCCAAGGCACAATTGCACTGGTATATGACCACAATTTGAAAAGAATGCAGTATGCAAAATCCACATTCATCTTATCAAATTCAGATCATTAATCTGAATTGTTGGCACTATAATAAAACTCTACTAACCATTACAGCGCTGATGGGCAGTCATCAGCTGACATCGTACCTGTGAACTGAAATGCACCCAGACACTTGGCTCTAATCTTGGCTCTTAGCTGAAACTCTTTTTCTTCTTTAAATAAACATTGTGGGAAACAACTGTGGCCACAGTCAATAACCATAAACCAACATAATTATGTTAAGGATGTGTTTGAGATTTGAAGATCAAACAGGATGTCACTGTGTGCTTGAACCACAGCCAGCAGTTTGTCAAGTGATGCAGAGATGAAACTTTAAAAAAGTCTACATTTGGAAGACTTCTCAGAGGAGATATTCAACATTCTGGCACTTCTTGAGTTCTCGATATGCTTTCCCAGAAAAAGGACATAAACAAATAGATTTACTTTGAATGATTGGCAAAATGTTTGAAAATAAGTTTCCTAAATAAGTTGCATGACTCTGTTTCCAAACAACAGTACAACCATCTCATCAGCCTGATTCACAATGTGCCTGAAAAAAAGAGCATTACATTCCTGCAAAGTGGTGTTTGAGCATTTATCAGCTGCTCATTTTATAATGAATATATCTTAAAGAAACACCATAAGGGAGTGTGGGGGTGTTGGGAGAGTAGCACGTGTCTCGAATCATAAAATGATTCAACTTGCAGCTTGTATCCATCACAAAGACAGCAGACGTTTGTCAAACTCTGTTGCTGTAAACTATATCTTTTCTATATCACAATTAATGAATTGGCCTTAAGGGAAAAACTGTGGATATTTGAATTGATTTGTAACTAAACTACCTCTTTAAAAAGTCAGTAGTGTCAAGTTGTTTCATTATGCCTGTGAGATGGCCCCTCGCAATGAAGACTGACTAGGTTCTAACAACTTAATCCGTAGCCTCTGACAGGGGCTTTGCTGCGAGGAGACGCTGTGTCCACTGTGTCTGTGAACTGTCATAATTAAAGTCAGTGTCAGAGCAAAACAGTCCAATCTGAAGGCTTGTGGATATTTGGATTGCAATGATCTCTTTAAGTCGCAAAGGATGATTAAGAAGAAAATCCACCATGTGTCCCCAGAAAATCCCTTCATTCCATTAGATTATTATGGATTATTATTATATAATAACTTTAAAAAGTTCATGGAGTTTTTTTTAAACATCTGTAATGATCAATTGCAGCCTTTTCAGGATGCAGACATTTTTAATTTCGTAAAAACATCTAGTTTTATTAAAAATAGTAAAAAGGAACACTGGGGGGGGGGGGGGGGGGGGTTATTTAGCTTATTTATTTTTGTTTTAAAGCTATAAGCAACCTCTGGCAACATGATTTAAGTTATTTATCACTTATCTTTCCGTGACTTATTTATAGGCAGAACTGTGCCTAGTGTTATACAAAAAAATAGTTTCCATCACTAACATTTCAATCAAGCACCATTTAAACAACATTATTGCTCTGAATAATAAATGACAAGTCCAATTTTACATCATGTAGAGCTACATTTTGCAATCACTTTATATGGGCACAAAACACACTGGACTGCAGCTTGATAATTTCTCACTATTACAATCCTTTTCTGTCGGACAATAACTCGATTTGAAAAGCATCCAGCCACTCTTCTGTACCTGTAACACGTTGTGACTTCTCCAGTCGACTTCACGCAGGGGTACTTTGTTGTGGAAATGTTATTCTCAGAGCACTGTTCACTGTGAAAGAAAACATTTTAAAGTAAGCATTTTCTGTCATCTCATGCAAGGAGTCCTCATGTCATTTTGGTGTTGAAGCCTACATGTCCTACAATTACCCGTCACTGGCATCCTGTTCTTGGTAAGACCAAAGCAGACCTCCTGAGAAGTACATGCAGGTGACGGCGAGCAGAAGGGGACTCCTGTTGTGGTTTAGTATCATCTCATCGGACTGACAGTAATCCACACGTGTAATGATTAGGTCCTCAGTGCTACAACTTCAGGGAGTAAAGTGGTGTAGCGACAGACAGGCAGACAGGCAGACAGGCAGGCAGACCCTCCCACTCACCGCCGGGCTTCTGAGCCATCTTAACGGTAACTTTCCCTCCTCCATACTTTTGACAGGTCACGTCAAGAAACCGGAGGAACCGGAATATATAGCCCATTTTAACTTTTTATCATTAAACATGTTTTCTTTTAGCCAAGACGTTTGCTGACACATACACATACCTTTTGTTTAACCGTTTCTCTTCGGTGAAACTTTGAAAAACGGATCGGACCCACTAACGTTTTCCCCATCACTCACCCCACACCGACACGTTGTAGTAGAGTAGAACGCTCTATGTGCGTCATGACGTCTGCATCTTTGCTACCACCGCGTGGCTGTTACTGAAATAACTGCTCAATAATAAGTAAATACATGAACAAATAAATGAATACATAAACAAATGCTGCAATGCACATCTGTTTTCCAGAGACAAGAATGTGATGAGTTCATCATCAATTAGGTAAAATTCTATTAATTTCTGTGTTTCAGTTGAATGGAAATCTGACAGTTCAGTGGGTGTATAAAACCAACACATTAACAATGCATTATAGAAATATGAGCACGACTACATTTCAAGTAATAATTTATTGTACCTCTATTTGAAGTTGTAAGCATACATTATTCATAAATTGATTTCATAAAATATAAAAAGGGGCATGTCACACATGAAATTCAGACTCAGCGTGCAAAAACCTTCTGAGAGAGATAGAAGCTTGCCAAAGTCTAAAAAAAAATAACCTTGATTATGTCATCAGGGTTAGTGAATTTTTTGATGAAAGACTACTAAGTTGTATTATGAGAAGTGAAGGTCAGGATAGCTGGCTTCTGTTGCCTCAATTTTGACCAATTACAAAAAAAAGTCCAGCAAAGTTTATGGAAGTATGGAAGTGCAATATGAAATCACTGGAGTACCTCATTAAGAATTTAGGTAAGATTTACTAACTCAAATCTGATGCATCTGAAATAATACTTCAAACATAATTTTAAATGCATCCTTTAACTAATTATGTTTTTGGCATGTGATGTTTGAAGAGACAAGAATATGCAGGTTTCATCTCAGCTAAACAAACACAGCATAAACTGTGGACTAGTTAGCATGTCAACAATGAGAATTCATGAGTCGAATAAGAAAGTGTAGTAGGCTATTTCTTTTAATTTCCTCTGTCACAAACCAAACTCTGTGGATGTATGGTGCAGATACAAGCCAAGTCATGACAAATAAAGCTGAGCAGCATTATGAAAGAGGAAAGCAGAGTTTGTAAATGAATTGAGCATCTAGAATAAAATCCACAGGATTGCAGGACAAACAGTATCTATATAGCCTGGGGCCTACTGGCACAATATGTGCTTCTAAAACATTTGTAATCTTAAAATCTGTATCAAACAACACCTCTAAAGAACCTATACAATTCAAATATCTGATTATGTTGCTAGAATATGAATTATGAGCTGTTCACTGACATTTTGCTCTCTGCTACGTGTAAAGGTATTACCAGCAAAATATACCTAAAACTTTCAAAGGCAAAAGTATTTGTTGTGCAGACAGAACGGAACCTGTCAGTTATATAATGTCTGTGTTATTATTAGCACTGATGCATTGATATGTGAGCAGTATTAAAAGGTTAACATGGAACTATTGTTAGTTAGTTGTTAGAGAAAGGTGGAGTAAAAAGTACACAATTATCCTTTAAAACATGAGTAGAGGTATGAAATAGCATACAATTCAAATACTCAAGTAAAGTAAAAGTACTTCAACATTGCACTTAAGCATTTACTGAGTACTAAGTAGTTGCGATACTTTCCACTGGATTCCAATGAGCACATGAAGCATGTCAACCAAGCCATTACATCAGCAGGAAGTTCTAACTTTCATGCTCTGTTAACCCAAACCTACCTCACCATCTTGCTAATTCGTTGGGTCAAGTGGTTAAAGTTAAAGAGTTGATGAGAAACCTGAGGTGATGAGTGACCCTGACCTCTGTGTGACCTCTACCAGCAGACCTGATCCGAGCACAAACACTGCTCACTGGCACCTGCAGAACCCAACAGTTCTTCAGTTTCTCAGGAATGCAGTGTGGCATTACAGGGAGTTGGACAGCGGAGCTTCTGTAAAGGATATCCCAATGAAACAAGAGGACTGTGGTGTCACTTACAGTCACTTTGGTAGCTTTTCAATCTGTAAGGTCAGTTAGGTATGATTTCACTTTATTCAGAATATTAGTCAGAAATAATGTCTATTGAGGTGAAACATAATACAATATTTCCTATTACAGTCATGTTTTTTTTTTCATTAAAAGGAAACTGTGCCTTGTGCCTACAGTATCATTTCACAGAAAATAGCACCTTGAGCCTGCTCCAAAGGGCCTGCTCAAGCGTGACCATTTCAGTTCAAGTGAAAGCAGGATTTCACTGGTCTACCTGCTTCATTACAACAGAGCCTCTATGGTTCAGTAACCGTCTGAAGGTGCAGTTCAATTTCCGACCACTTGATGGCCCTTTCAACCAAGAGATCCCACCCCCACCACTCTTTCGCCACTATCGTCATCATTGCCCACAAAATGGATGACAGCTTTTAGAAATACCAGGGTGCGTCACGACTCTGAGGTGCACATGCTGTGCCATTTATGTTCCACCTGTTATGATGCCTCAGCAGCCCGAGAGGCAGAGAATGATCATGCCTGCAACAGCACAAGTAGCCAATTAATGCTGCAGGCTGATACTGTATCAACGCTACAGAGCTAATAACCTCACTATAATGTCTAGCAAAATCCTCTGCCTCAGAGATATTAAATAATTATCTGTGGCTCTTTTGCCATGTTATCAATTTTAAACTAAACAATAAAGAACAAAGGAAGCCTTTTTACCCTTTACTCTGTCAATGTACTTTATTGTCTCTTTCAAATAAATGACTTTTACTTTGTGTATGTTTCTCTCCCTCTGTGTTTGTATCCATTTGGTTGCCACATTCCAAACTTAAGGATATTTTGAGCAAAAACCAAGATCTCACTATATATTTCCTGTTCTCACTGTTTACCCAGCCAGTGTTGTTTATCTCAGCTGGGTGTTTCCTGACCCAGAAGGATTGGTTAGGATCATTGTTTTTCCACTTAATAGTACCACATCAAGTGAAACTCTTATCCTATCTTCACTGCCTCAGCAGGGACAGAAACTACACCACCGTGCAGATATCAATAAAATCAGATGAAAGAAAAGTTATCCAGGGAGAAAGGACACACTTTGTAGAGGTTTGTATGTGAACTAACAAAAGAAAAAACAGGACTAAAACAGCCTGTGGTGGGACTTGGTTCTTTCTCTTGATTAAGGAGCTGTCCTTGAGATCTCTGCAAGAGGTGGAAACAGCTTGACTTGAACTGGAGAAAGGTGGAGCAGAAATACACTGCTATTCTAAGATGTGATGATTTTAGGGTTTGCAGGGCATTGCACCAAATGGACTCTGTTTGATTGTTTGGCAAGAGAATATCTGCAAAGAAACAAGTTCCATTATACTGATGAGCCGTCCAATGAGAGAATGTGCCGTGAACCAATTCAGTGCATTGTAGGTTGCTGACATTGACATTAACATTATCCTTTCCATGCTTAATGGACGCATCCTAATGCGGGGCTGCAGCAGTGGACTATACACAAATGTAGCCTTTTATCCTCTAAATGCTCTCTCAACACAGGATGGCAATGAGAATTTTGCAGGGCACGAGGACCCCTCTGTCACAACTCCTCTCTTTCTTGTCTTTCTCCCCTTTGACAGTGCAGCACTGCAGTGCCTCTCTGCACATGCCCAGACAGACTGGTAGAGAGCCACAGCAAGTTTGAGCTCGCTAGAAATATTAACAGGCAGCATCACAGTCACATTCATGTACTCCTGCAAGCTGTGTTTGTCTGTTTGTCATGAACAAAAGTCTTACTTAACACAAATGAAAATGAATTCCTCAATGGCATTTTGAAAGGTTAAAATGCATCAACAAGGACACATATGCTGTCACAAGAATGAAACCTATGACTACCTCTTAACAGGGCTTTCTGTCTCAAGGTCACTCTGCCTCCCACAAGCTTTTTATGCAAACTGTTATATAGTCAGCGCAGCTTACAGTCTCACACTACCTCTCTTAGGTCTATAATGTATGTTTCTTTTATTACAGAAATTAACGTTTACTATGATGGTTTTGCCTAATACTATATTTAACTATCTTTATAGTTCCATATACTGATTCTCTCTTTTTTTACCCGTAACTAGTCCACCTCAGTTACAATAATGCCACAGTAAGCTACATTAAACCATTACTAATGCAATCTGAGAATAAATGTAGCCAGTTGTCTAATTTTCAAACAGTCTGGTGGTTTAGTAGCCAGATTTTTTCCAATTAGAGGAATCTTGGTGGTTGCATATTTTACTATATTATGCTTGTTTGCCATAGCAATAGACCATTATTCATTTTGCTTGTTGAAAAAGAAATAGACAAATGATGCAATCAAAGTGGATACAAAAATGTGATTCATAGAGCAACTCATCAAAACACTAAATAAATGGAAGAATAGCAGGAGAAATTACATCAAAGGAGCTCTACTGGTGACGAGGTAAATAAATAAAATAGACACATGGGTGTGTTGGTGGGTCTGGAAAATCGAGGGGAAAACAGAAATATAGCTCATGCATTATTTTATGATGCTTTCAATGCATCAAACTGAAAGCAGTGGAGGCCAGGTGGAGGAGAAATAGTGCAAATGGTTGTAAAGGATAGGTTCACATTTTTCCAAACTGTTGTTTGGTTGCTGTAAGTACTGTATTCCTCCCCTCCATACTACCATGACGAGATCCCTTCCCAATGCAATTTCAAAAGGAGAATACTTTAATTAAAAATCAAATCCAAAGTAAAAGGCATGTAACCCAGCCCATGACACGAGGACAGACTATTATAACAAATAGTCCTTTGTTTGTTTCTTTTGGGGTTTTTCCAATTTATGGGTAGATGATACACAACCAGCTAATCAGGAAAGCTAAGCAGAGCAGAGCAAATGGAGCACAACCACCATCACTTTAGCTCACTCCCCCACTGTTGTAGCAGCAGCTTAATACAGAGTTTTCTTCCCGTCATCTCTGTGAGAACGATTTCCCCCACCTCATGTCACTGTGACTCTCTCTCTCTCCCTCTCTTTCTTCACAGGCACCAGCTGTTCAAAGGTTCACTGGTGAGTCACATAAGGTGTAATGTGATGCACGAGGAAGCTTTTCATCTGCTGTAAACATACCCAACTACACACAGAAGTTATCCTGGAAGCGTTACATGGATTTAAGAATAATAATGAATAATGTTCTCCTTAGCCTAAAGAGCATCTTTAATAACACGTCCCAAAATATGTTTTCATAATAAATACGTATTTATTTATATATCTTATAATCCTACAAGTTCAATGTTACTGATTCACTGTGGAAACAGTCAAAATCTGGACTAAGCCGATTCTCTAGCACTTCTCTACCGTTGATTACTATGCAAAACAATTGGTAACAATTATGGTGAAATTGGAAGTTACTTCTACTACAGTACATGTCACTGCACATGTCCCCTCAACGGTGCTTCGATCAATAAATCCAACCTCAGTGCAGTGTCCTTGGAATGGCCACGTTTCACAGCCCCTCCCGGCCATTATGTCTCTCCCCCTCCTCTGGATCTCCTGGCTCCTTTTTACTGCCCCCACGCACACGTACACACGCACGCGCACACACACACACACACACACACACACACACACACACACACACACACACACACACACACACACACACACACACACACACACACACACACACACACACACACACACACACACAGCGTCCTTCCTTGAATCCATCCTTCCTTTTCATCCTCCTATAGATACTCATTGATAAAGGTATTTAGCTGCCTGTTTCCACTGCCCTCTGTGACAAAGTGTGTGTGTGTGTGTGTGTGTGTGTGTGTGTGTGTGTGTGTGTGTGTGTGTGTGTGTGTGTGTGTGTGTGTGTACAGTAGCATTTGGAGTTCAAAATACAAAAAGTAAACAAGATAGAAAACACGTTAAGAGAGGACATTGCTGATTGGCTTAACCTTTAGTCAAATCCATGACAGGACTGTTGGCAGTTCCCATTTCTGATGGGTGGTTTATTTTTATTTTTTTCACATGGAGAATGTGCTGCATATTTCTTGAGCTGGATGCACAGCCAGCAAACAGATGGTTGGACCGTGGCAAACCATGCAGGAAAAATGGAAATAAAAAGAGAATTATTTCTCTCCAAAAGGATTTTTGTACAAGTGACATTTCACAGATCTAAAATAACGATTTCACCAAAATATAATATATATGAAAGCAGATTATTTCCGGGCAAATGTTTCTGTTGCACTTATCCAGTCACAACAACTTTTACTTAAGATGGTGACGCTTTTCTCTACCTCTTCTACTCTTCTCTCCTGGCCTGCTTTTTCTCAGCTTTTGCTATCTTAAGATTATAGCTCCTCTGGGCTGTGGTGATCAGGACTAGCACAGGTCTGGTAATATGGCTCATCATCATTTAAATTAGTTCTGAAGCATTAGGCAGAATTGGCCCCCGGTATCAGTGAATTTATAGCCCGGTTGTGATACCATGCACCAGTACACCAATCCATATTGTTTAACTCGGAAGCTATTATCATACCCATTCGCTTCCCTTCAATGTCACAAGATAGTTGAGTTTGCAGCAGTGACAGTCAACATCTATTTTCCACTCTAGCAGCCGTTACTTCAAGATTAAATTCAGGTAGTTTTGTCTGAACTGAGCAAACAGTGATTAGTTTCGATTTGTCCAGGAGAGTTTTGGTTAAAGTTGACCTACATGTACAGTTCAGTGTAGACACAATGCGGAGGTGCACCTTTCACTGGTATACTGATCATTCTTGGCAACCTGTAAACACAAAGGTGAAGATATTGCCTTTGGATGGGTTACTTCACTGTCGTTATGTTACACATACTGCTTTTACTGAACCAGACACCTTATTACACTTATCACACTGCCAGTGGGATTGTTTGTATTTTTACATTTCTTTGTATTTATGTATGTATGTATGTAATTACTCCTGGTGTTCACTGTGTATGCGTGATACCTTGTGTGCAATGTGTAATCGTAAAATAAATCTTATATTATTTTCTTCTGGGCTTATTACAACCCAGCATGTGGAACAGTGTTGAAGTGGTAAACCTTCCTTTTACAACAAACTGGGCTTGCACATTTGATGAACCTGACAAAATGCAGGAAAGTATTGTTACTAATCCAAATATCTTATGTTTTATGGGCTATGCATGAAGAAATATATGTTCATTTCATTTGCCAAAATTCATCCACAATTGAATAAATGTACAGCATGATATCATGATGTTACTTATATGTGGGGTCAATTAGACCTCTGTGTACTCCTCACTAAAGTTACAACTCCATACTTATTTGGGATTTGGGGAGGGTACAATGTTCTGTCAACTCCAATCACAGATATAGAGCATATCAAAATCCATTGTAATTAACCATGTTTTACAGCTGGGGTCTCTAAGACACCAAAAAGAACATTTGGGTTAAGGAAATTAGTCAGTATCGATCAACAGCTGGTAGTATATCTTGCCTTTCCTGAATGTTGATGTAGCATGGCATAAATATAGCTACTGTCTGCTGGCCCACTATACTTTGGACAAAAGTGAACAGTTGTATGGACGCTAGCCAACTAATGTGGTTGCTACACGTCTAACAAATCTTCATATTAGTCTTAATTTCTGAATGCTTAGCTCCATCTACTTTTAAAATGGCTAGTATACAGTCACTAGTATACAATATATGTCCATTCTAGCTTTGCTTTTAGGCTTTATTGATGAGGTGCTTTGTGTTTTCTCCTTTTTTCATTAAATGTTTCTGGGAGTGATGTTATTGAAAGCAAAAAACAGAAGCCATCACTGGACTGCTTGTTTAGAAATCTTAAAATCAGTAACTGGCAGCTTTTGTCAATAACACTTCCAAACACCGATAATATCATTACTGCCAAAACCCTATGACAGGTTTGCACATCTACTGAATCAGATCTTTCCTCATCAGATACTGGTCTCTTTGTTCAACATTATGTATAGTCTTTCTCATTTGGCCTAATAAAACACTCTTCAGTCTTTCAGCTCATGCAGATTGCTACTACACGGTCCAACTCACCTGCCTGAGAGGTCATCAGCTGATCGTATCTGGTAATTGTATTTTGTATGAGCTAGCCAAGGTGTCAATCATAGAACACAGCCAGCAAAAGCCCTTACAGTTCTCTTGTTTGAATTGATTTATCCTTCAGAAATATCACAAGTCTGTTAGTCATACATTTTAAATGTCAGTAGGTGGCAACAGTTGGAAGAGAATTTAACAAAGTCAAACTGACCGCGTAGGTTGTGTCACAGTAATCTCACAATCAGAACAAATGCTGCTTGGATTCAAGGTACACTCTAAAAAATAATTCATGGGATCAGTAAGTAAAGCTTAAAATCATGAGCTTTTACAGCATAAAAAATTGAATTTGTTACATATACATGTTTTAGTAAGTTGATAACTTATTTTAAGAAGTAGATCAAAATGAAAATAATGAAAAGTGTATTAACTTAAATTTATATTGATTATGAATAAACACTTTTACCTTTTCTTAACAATAGAAAAGGATTGAGTTAGTGCTACTTGTCATTCTACTGAGCATCTTTCAAAAGCTGAGTTCAGTACTGAACTTGCCCGGACATGTTTTGCTGCTTGACCAGCCTTCTGCAAGACAAAGGACGAGCGGGAGAAACGGGAGTTAGCAAGAAAAGTGTCTTGGTGAGTATCTTTCTTTTGTTTCATTTGCAACATGTACTAACTGTATCTGTACCGGTATACAGAATTTGTTTTCACACGGTAAAGTTTCAGTTGTAGCTTGTCCTAAGCTAATTCACCGACTGTTGAGTTAGCTAGCATACTTTTAGCTAGCTAGGGTCTTAAGAGCACCATACTTCAGAGCAGTCTTTTGTGTCTTTTGTTAGCAGTGGTAGCTTAACGATGTTGGCACTGAACTGCCATTAATGTTTGCATTCTGAAAAAGCAAGAAGTAAGAAAAAAGCCTATTTCTGTGCAGGTTTTTGCAAGCAGATTTCTTGTCTTCCCCATCGACCTGCAACTTTTTGTGGGTCAAAATGTAAAATAAATCATTACGTTATGGTCGTCTTTTTCCACACTTTTGTCACTTTTTTTGTAAGTATCTGTCACTAGTTTTCTGCGTTTTCTTAAAAAACATTTTAAAGCTGTTTTTGTCACTTTTCCTGACGTTTTTCCCAGACGTTTTTGTTACGTTTTTTAATGTTCTATTATATATTATTTTTCTTTACATGCTATACAATTGAATAAAAAGTAGTGAACTTACCAATTAGTTAGCTTGTGAAGAGCGTTGTAGGGAACCGTCCACGTTTTTAGTTTTAACATTTGCTCAGATGCTCACTGACATCAATCTACCTTGCCATCCTCTGCAAGGCTGATGATATCAAAAGGTTTGGCTATAGTGCTGTTTTACACCCATTTGAGTCATGTTTTTACATTGAAAAATTGTGCTTTTGTCATTTGTCTTATATTTATACAGATGAAGAATTCAGGAGGATCACCACTATTAACCTGGAGCCAACGTTCATTGCAAAACTGGACCAGTACACCCCGAAAATAATGTCTATGATGTCCTTAAGAGGAGGGGCTTCAAAAATAAAGATTCAGCGCATAAGAAACATGCTGCTAGAGGTATGTAATATAGTTAATTTCAAGTAGTTTTTTGCAGGTTATATTGGGTTAATCTTGAATTAAACATCTTTTGGTATGGGTGATGTGTTGGTTCACTTTCACTGGAGAGTGAATATTGGACTTTTTGAGAAATTTGACAGAAACACAATTTCACGAAACTTAACAGTGCTCCTTGTCTGCTGGATGTATTAAAAAGCAGCAACCCTAACACCTATAAGGAAATTATATACCTCTGCTCGGAAGTTGCTAAGAAGAAAAAATATCAATTACAACGAAAACTAAATGAATAGTTAAAGAGAACAAGACAGGCATAGTAAATGTAATAACAAAGTTGAATTCAAAAGCCTTAACATTTCGTAATTGCTCATCATTCAATACGTGCGTCATTACAACAGAGCAAGTAAACAGAATAGCAGTTTAGCATATTTGTGGAAAAAAAGAGAGAGGTTGCTATCGGTGGCTTAATGGTGTATCTCAGAGAAAATGAGGAGGATCTCTTCAAAGAGCAGTTGGTAGGTAACTCAGACACTAAAGTTCAGACACACTGTACTTTGTGTTACTCTTGATAAATAAATATGATGACTAAAACACTGACATTGATTCTGACCTACTTATGCTAGGATGGTGGGGATATTGTCAATGAAGTGATGAAGATTTTCATATCCAGAGGTGCCACCATGTCTGATCCAACCAGCATGAGGATCTTCATTGAGGGAACAGAAGTCCTGCAAGACCTGGACGTACCCAGAGCCTGTGCCTTGCTAATGGGGCTGATGTACGGACTCAATCTCAGCTACCCAAAAGAACTGAAAAATACTTTTGAGGTATTTCAAAAGATATTCCTTGAGCTGGATGGGCTGAAAGCCAGTCCAAAGGTAATGTCTTTAAAAAGTAAACTGCTGTGCTAAAATGTGAAGAATTATACTGTCCTCAAATTCAACAGGATATGTTGCACTGTTATGTTTTGTTGTGCAAGAAACAGCACCTGTACTGTTGATAGTTGGCACTTACACCTACTTACAATGCCAAGTGTTGTTGCCAGTTATTTGAAGTGTTAATATATATCAAACACTATTTACCAAGTCCCTTGGAAAACATGCCTCTATATTCGCCATGTAGAATACATATAGCCGTTTTAATTTATTTTTCCAACATCAGCAACATTTAATTTATGTATTCCTTTTCACATGGTATATGGTGTTTTTTTTATTGTATTCTTTAACATGCACAGGGAATGAAGCACTGGATTCAGGGGATTGGTCCTCCAAAATTAACGTTAATAATTTGCATGTTCCTCTTTGTAAGGGCAACTTCCTTGTAAAAGCCTGCAAGTATTTGACTTAGAAGCTCCCACACACTTTTAATTTTGATTAAAGGGGAACTTTGATATTTATCAACCGTGTGTGTGTGTGTGTGTGTGTGTGTGTGTGTCTGTCTGTCTGTCTGACTGACTGACTGACTGACTGACTGACTGACTGACTGACTGACTGACTAGGAGAAGAATATCCTTAATTGGTCCAGTATTGACGGAGAGTGCATCAGCCGACAGCTGCAAAACGAGCTAAAAAGTAATTCTTAGGAGACTTGGTTTTGCATAGCTGAAACAAATGAAGGGTAAGGGAAATACTTTCAGTTCTTTCGTCATGACTTAACCACCTGAGCCTGTCAGAAGGAAAAAAGAGCACTATTTGTGAATACTTTGACGGTGCGCATTTGCCTCTTAGAACTACGTTTTAGCTCATTTTGTGGCCACCGGCTGATGCGCTCTCCCTCAAAACTGGATTTATTAAATATATTCTTCTACCCATCAGTCTGGTACACACACATGGGGAAATTGGGCCCAGGTTGAAAAATACTGAAGTTCCCCGTTAAAACTGATTTGGGTGTGAATTTATTTATTACTGTTTTGTCTAAGCAGGCATGTTTATTTTGTTTATAAGTTATAAAATAACACTATAATAATGTAGTTTATGAATTTACTTTGCTGTTACAATAAAATGATGGATCATAGAAAAGGAATTGCTATGTGTATTTTATTCTGGCTAAAGTGAATTAAGTTACTAACACAAAGTTAAGGTAACAATTTGCATGGACATTTCTGAGTAGAATGGAAGCAAATTGAATAAGTTAAAATGGCCTAAATTAAATAATTTGAGAACTTAATATTACCTAAACATTTTTAGGAAAAGTAAGTAGATTTACTTTAATTATGTTTGTTAGTCATGTTGGTTGTACTTAAATTATTGAGTTAGTCTGACTATAAAAGAATCACGGAATTTACTCAATAATGGCTGAGTTGGAACTACTTAAAAAAGTCCATGCAAATTGTTACCTTAATTTTTTTAAGTTGAGCCACTATAATTTTCTTTAGAGTGTAGGAGCCGTTACTGCCAGCAATACTAATTTTACATTCATGGAAGCATAAACTCATACAGAGAATATGGCATTGGAATAAAAACAAGGCCTAACACACAGAATGTATGTAATTCTAAATGAGTTTAGTTGAATGAGAGTGGGGGCACACCTCTGGTAAACTAATAGATTGTTCCAACAAATAGAGCATAAGGACTGAAAGCAGTCGTATTACACTTGGAGCAAAAGACAGAGGGATGCAAAGTGACCTGGATCTACATTTACTGTATATTGCCAGTGTTAAACCCCTTGGATTTGCATACCATTAGTCAATACTTTTTCTTCCGCCATGGACAAACATTGCCATGCAGCGCTTTACACTTCAACTGTTCATGTACAAATGATTGTACTGTACGGGCCACAACAGTAATAATTACCTTGTAACTCTGATGTGTAGTGATGCATTGTGCTCCTGAGGAAACATGAACAACACCATTAGCAGAGAGGCACACAGCATGACACATGGTTAACTAACTGGCTGCTTACTTAACGCGCATAAACATTCTGAAACCATTTTCACACTTCACACATGGTTCTCCATGGATACTTTTCATAAATGCTGGCACTCCTGGAATTCTACCTCTTTACTGAATGAGGCAAAGCAGCTATATTTATATAGCACATTTCAGCAACAAGGTAATTCAAAGTGCTTTACATAAAACATTAACGACCAATTCAAAACAATTCATTAATGAAAATATAAAAACAGCTAAAATAGAATAAGACCGATATTAAATACAAGAATAAAAGTTACAGTGCAGTGTAAGAAATTAACATTGATTTGATTTAATAAAAGGCAGCGTCAAACAGAAAAGTCTTCAGCCTTGAATCAAAGAACTAAGAGTTGCAGCGGACCTGCAGTTTTCTGCTTAGCACCGCCCTTGACGATTGTGATTGGTTTAAAGACATGCCAATAAACCAGAGCACGTTTTTCTCCCATCCCAGAATGCTAGTGTGGACTATAGCCAAACCCTCCTCCGCAGCGCTGTGAAGGAAGGTCTGGCAAAGCAAGACTAACTAGGCAGTGAATATCTGTGTGAATATATGCATTTACTGTATGCCGTTGAAGCATTACATATTAAACTCTTCTCATACTCTATATTTTGTTCAACAACACTTGAAGCCCTCAAGCCTCATCAATAATACATTAAACAGTAACGTCAAGGTCAGTGCAGGGAAACGGTAGTGGTACTGTAAATAAAGCATCAATGTGGATGGTCTCATGCAGCCTCGTCAATGGAGTCTTGGCCACTCGGCTGCCTCTCTTACCTCAGCCACATGGTCATCTCACTCTCTCTCTATCTCACACACACTACTGGTAGGGCATGCTTGCATAACACTGACGTGCACAGCTGCTGGTTTATCATTTATTCATGTTTCTTTCAGTGGCATAATTTGGGGTGCTCTGTTTAAAATAGTAATAATTCAGGTGATATGCTTGAAACGTGAGACTGACCAGGAAATGGACCTAACTGAATGTATGTGCGGGTAGGGTGTTTTCTTCACTATGCATCAAAGGGGTCATTTAACAACCCAAAGGCATCAGTATAAGGTGACAAAAGCTATTGAACCAATATAAGAGAACAGTCACACAAAATCATATTGAATATATATGCAACTGAAGTACACACTGTATGTGGATATTACGAAACAGCTTATAAATGAATGATTATCTGACACTACTGTCTTATCTGTAATGTGATGTTTACTCGCACTGAGAGACAGGAACAGGACCTGCAACTACCATCGCCACGTATACACGTAGACACGTGTTCTGGACCCTGTACAAAGTTAATAAGCAAACACTGTCGGTCAAATGGAGGGTTGATTACTTTGTAAATATATTAATTGGTTTTATTACCTGTGCAATTATCATGCTAAGTTTATTACCAGGGAGCCAGGCTTAAGGACAGAGGATGGTGGTGACAAACTTCAAATTCAGAACATAACAGAAGGAGACAGAGAGGGGAGGGGCACATTCCAATTTGATACAAATTGTTAAAAGGTAAGATAAATAATACAATAGTGCAGATATAAAGTTTTGCCACAGCATTTTGCACAAACTGCAAGCGTGCGGCTTGATTTTGATTGAGGCAGTGGTACAGAGAGTATTGCAGTAAATCAGCCGTTAAGAGATGAATGCATGAATGACTTTCACCAGGTCAGCAAAAAGAAACTTCTTTTCATCTGTTCATCAGAATTCAATTTGGCATCATAAGTTGATTTATGGTGTGGATGGACTAGGGCACATGCTCTCTTCATGGTCTTACGGATGACTGATGTATGAAGTACAGGAGTTTATGGTCCAGAGCACTCAGCCTCAGGGGAGTTTCTCTTAGTATGGCATTTTCTACATTATTATATAGATAAATCTTCAGAAATGTAGAAACTGTTCTCTTGATTCATAATACACCAAAAGAAAGAAATATATAATTTATTGTAAAATGGATTATAAAATGTCAACCAAAAAAAGGGTTACAAATTCTCATACGAGATTGACTTATTTAAAGGTGATACAGATTTGTCTAACTTGGCATCCTCGGGTAAGGTGTTGCACCTACATCTTACCCTGTCTTGGGAAGTATGGAATGCCATTTTATTCTATATTAAATAAATGAGTACATAAATAATTTAATGAATAATACATGAATGAATAAATAAATATGCCTTTGAAATACATCATGCAATAAATAAATGAGGCAATAAATACATACATATTTAAATAAATGTAAATATTAATATACAAATGAATTAATTAGTTAAATAAATATATTAAAAGGTTTTATACCACGGTCTGGGTGAATACTCGATTCTGATTGGCTGCTGGGTGTCCATAAAAAAGTGATGTAGGACACCTACTAAAGGAGTTCCGGTGAAACTGTCTGTTTACCGTTAAATCAATAACTAAACCAATGCGCTACATTAAATCAAAAAGGAAATGTGGATCTGTTATTTCCAACTCGTCCTCTGATCACCCCAGGATGGCGCTAACACACACGCTGCAGGAAGTAAGTTATATTTCCCCTCTGGACTGACTTTGTTTCACAGAGAATAACGTTAACTCACATCCCGTTCACTGTTCAGGTCGCTACTCCAGGCTGCGCTGCTGCTGCCGACAGTAATGTTACACATCGCGGATCAAATTGTTCGTAAAAGTCGTTACATTGTTTTGGGGACAATGACATGGCTGGATAGCTAACTTGTCTTGTTGTTTAACATACTGTCAAATTATTTTTACTGATTGCCAACTGTACACAATGTTATTGACTTTGGATCTTGCTAGCATAGCGTTAGCCTTCTGGCTCGTAGCTTAGCTGAAGGATTCTCAGCTGAGCGGACTATAATATCTCCGGTTGCTAAGGGTGGCAATGTCGTATCTAAGGTCCTTCCTATTTCCTGAAGGAGTGAACAAAGTTTGCATTGCATAAGAACCTGATGGATGGGAATGATTGTTTCAAGTATTAGTCAAACCGTCAATACCTGACAATGGACACCTTAACCCTTACTTAATTTAACTTATTTCATGGTACTTTTATTTCATAAGTCCATGTTTATTTATTTCAAGAGACTTTTATTTCATAAATCAACAATTATTTTTTTTTTTTTTCCTTTTATTTCCTACATAAAATGACATAGTTTAATACGACTGCATATGTGAAAAAAGTGTATAAAGCATTTTGTGGTTTTTGAGGGAGCTACAAAAAATCTGACCAAACTGGATTAAATATTAGGCCACTATGAATCATGAAAATACAAACTGGACATGGAAATAGATTTTTCTAATATAATATAAAAACATGTTTCCATGTTACACAATGTATTCAAATGTACCCATAGTAATTTTGTTTATGTCATTTGTATAATCTGCTAAATTATTATTTTAGTTTTTAGTTTCAAAAAGATGGATTTGATGGATTCAGCACCTGGTTGTCCCCTTTTTTCATTTTTTTGTAAATAGATTGGCAGACTATTGCACTTTACATAGAGTACTGTAGGCCTATCATTGGCCTGGCATGACATCTGTCTGAATTGCAATTTTGATTTAAATAAAAGCCAAAAGAACCTGGGTTGGGTCAGTATGACTGAACAGTGCTCAGAATCATCCAAATAGAGCATATAAGTGCTGAAATGAAACAAGCCTGCAGCCTGACAACTTAAGTGGTGCTGTGTTCTGACCTGCCCATGTCTTGGCTGAATTTATACAGCGCCATTAGCAACTGGAAAGTCTATTTAAGCTGTCAAATAGAGTTTTGCTCAATCTCTGCTGCTGCCACTTCCTGCACAATCACACCGTAACAGCTTGCTGCCATGCACCTGTGGATGAAGCCCCAATCAGTTAGTGCTGATTTTCTGCATGCTTTGTTGGCAGGGAGATATGTAAACCTGTATTTACATGTATTCTAAATAAGACCCAAAAACATTAAACCTATGTATTTGTCGTTTTAAATTGGGATTTTAAACTTGCAAGCTCAAAAACATCTTAAAAAAGTAAAACCTAATGATGTACTTGCATTTTATTAGGATATTAGTGACTTCATCCAGGAGTCAATAAGGTCAAGTTAAGTGACCCTAAAGGATTACTATGTTAAATAATTGAGGTGGGTTACTGTATATAACAGCTTATTTTAAGGATGATTACAGTGGGAAATGGACCAATTACACCAGTTGTGGTTGTGTGCCTTGAATTACCAGATCATCAAGTTACTCAAACCTATTAGATCAAAATGGATCTATTGTTGAAATTACATGGATAAGAGGCATTATAAAACACTGAGCTATACACAGTAACATGGCTGAAAGACTGTCAGTTCTGTCAGGACCAACAATTAAAATATAATTTTTTTTTTCCTGTTCTATAACTATTCTCTCTAATGTCAACAAGAAAATGCATGTATGTTCTGTGGGATGAGAGAGGATACTTTGCTAAGCAAGCCAATAACGTGAGATCCAACAGGATCTGAATTATGCTGTGTTGCAGCGGAAAATGTGGCACAGATGACCAGCTGGACTCCGATCCTCACAAGACCTCAAGTTTTTTCAGTTTTACCTCCAAGGTTTTATGATGTAGCAACTCAATCCCGGTCAAAATGCTGACTATAAATCACATAGCCTACGTATCCAGGTTTGTTTTCTCCATTATGAGTGGGCAAATCCCAGTTTACTGTCACGAACGGTTGACTCAAAAAGCTTTTAAATAGTATTTTTAGGAGCTCAGTGCCTTCAGGCGGGTGACATTTGAGAGACTGGTCAGAACTCAGCTGGTTGGCAGGGCCGAGAGTCTCGTTGACCCCTTGCAAAAACAAGAGGAGTGGATGATGCAAGCACCAATTCTCTATCTCTCTCTATAAGCACCTTGATGGCACAAAAACACTTATTTATTGACCTTCTCTGCTTTTGGCCTACATATTGACTGCTACATCTTTCACATTTCAATTTCAAGATTGTCAGATGGATTTCGGACTCCCTCACTTGTAGACCTGAGGGCCTGACACTTCTGGTCTATACGAGTAAAGTATATTCTGTCTGCCATAGGCTCCCCAAAGAGTTGTGTCCTGTTCCCACAACTGTTTATTCTGTACACAAGTTAGTACAAGGGCAGGCAATTTCTTAAATTCACAGATGAGTTGGTGTCAGTCTGCTTCATGGAAATGAGTCAAACCATGGGCCAGTGGTCAGTGATCTTTTAAATTGTTATTGACTGTTATGAACTTACATAACACAGACATCACTTCCAGCTTCTCAGACAACTGTTACAGTATACAGTATTGACTATTGATTGAAGTAGTAATTGGGCTTTGATGTGAACACTGAGGCAAGGGCAACAAAGACTATCGTAGAATCAGTCCCGAACTTCTAACCGATTTCTTGGTACAGTTATGGGAATTCAAAGGAATCAACTGGACAACATTGTTGAGTTAAATAATTGGTGAGCAGCAGCCTTCTTCCTTAGAGGTTTTTAGTCAGCTAATAACACAAAAAGCTAAATACCATCATAGAAAATCCAGACAATCCCCTCTTTAAGGAATTTTACATTCTTTCCCCTCTGGTTAGGAAATAACCGTTGCAGAAAGAATTAGGAATTAGGAATAATTTATCCCATGTGCAGTAAACACACTCTGATACACCATAACCTGCCTCTTGGTTCCCTGTACAGCTTGCAATTTGTCTTATCCCTATTTTTCACAGTTTTTGCTTTTATTCCCTACACCTTTGTTGTGTTCTGATTTGCGTGCCTAGCACCAGCACTAATTTATTTTCCTGTCTTTGTGTTTTTTATTGGGCTTGTGTTTTATGCTGCCTTGCTGCAAAAAGAATTTCCTCTTGTGGGTCAATGAAGATCTGAACTGAGCAGAAGAGTTTCACATGTTATAGGCACCAATTTCAAAAAGAGAAAATCAACAAAGAGAGGAAGAAAGTGATTTTCTGTGATTGAAGTGGTGTGGTTTGAAATGTGCAGTATTTACGCCAAGGTCAGTCTTCAGTGGTGTTACCGTATGCCGTATGCTGGCTTTAGGTAAGGCAAACATTGATTAGAGATGGTTTATAAAAAGAACGAGACATTAGATGATGAATAATAGAATTTGTTCTCTTTATCTTATTAAAAAATAAAAATTTGGCATCCATGAAAGACTTTTACTTGTCTAATAATAATCATTGATTTTTCCTCTGAGGTCATTGTGTTCAGCAGTTTCCCTCTTGTCAATACAACCTCTGGGATGCTACATCGGAGCCAAAAGCAAACACTGATCCAGAAATAGCTTTCTTCCAATGTCAGGAGGATGACAAACAGAAACTTTCCAGAGCAACATCTGAGCACATAACACATGCATATACACAAACACATGTACACACATGACGAGAGAGAGAGAGAGAGAGAGAGAGAGAGAGAGAGAGAGAGAGAGAGAGAGAATGTTATGTAAATCAATTGAATCAATATGTACTGTAAAGGGGAAAAATGCAACGCTTTGTGATCCCCAGCAGCATTCATCCTCAACCATCGGTCTTATCACCACTCCCAGCCGTGAGCGAATACCTGATTAATGCCTGCCATGTGTCAGCTACGTAAATCGTCATGGCACGCTTGGTTGCATATGAATGGACAGGGTGTGGATTAGATGGCAACACACAGAAACGAGAGCTAGGGGTTTCCACTTTGGAATCTAAAGAGGCTCTGAAGCACCACCTCAGATTAATCTGACTTTTTCCTTAAAAACGCTTACATTTACAGTATATGTGACAAAATGGTTGATTCATTACAAATAAACCAGATTTTGTATCAATTTATAACCTTTAAAATCAAAAAAGATATTTTGGTATATGTATATTCAGTGTGGCTGAACCAAGCACTTCGCAACAAGAGGCAACAGGTATTCTAGCAGCTCTGTGAGGCTGTACTTAGGCACTGTAGTGCTTGAGGTCAGGACACACAGATGGCTTTTTGTTTTGTTTTTACATTAAAAGACTCCAATCTTATTTTATGCTGTATTCATGATTGGTTCAAAATTTGAATTATATACTTGACACCACAATTTTCTTTATATTTGTTCTTGTTTGAAAATGGTAGTCTATTTGATTTGGGCAACCATACAGTCAGAAATCTCATGAATACATTAAATGCTGCTTAGTGGCCGATATATAAGACTGTAGCATTTTCATTTGAAGGAAATAATATATTAAAAGGTCAAATATAAAACCAATGAAATATGTATAAATAATATAAATGTGTGTAAGATAATTTCACAAAACCATGGAGCTTAAAAATAGACAAATAAATACAGATGGTTGTCTTGAACAATAGTTCAGCATACTTCATAGGCCATAAGGAGTTAGGGCATAAATCTGCACTATGACAACACTTCTCACAATCTAAGGCTTGCGTGCAAAACAGGCCACAGATATCTATTACTTAAGACAACTATGATGGCAGAAAGATAAAGAATTTACAGAGTCTCTATTGGTTCAACCTTAATGCCAGATTATATCTGGATTGCATAAGACATCTGCCATACAAGGAGCTGAGTAAATTGCACAATATGACTTGTGAATGTCACAGATGGGAACATTAATCTGTTGACCTGGAAGTGGAGAGAGTTTAAGATATGTTGGTGTGCTGCAACAGAAATAAAAAAAGACTGCGAGTTATTGTAGGTGGGAACTTGGAAATATAGTAAGTAGATTGCAACTTTTTAGAAATTTCTAATTGAAATGGAATTAAAAATGAAGGATTAAAAAAAATTGAAATTAAGGATTTGTATATGCCTGTTGATGATAAACTTAGTATATTGTGAATATTAAGTTCGGAAAAGGAAACTGTACAATGAACAATAGCCCCTCAACAATAGTCCCTCCCATGTGTGACATTGAACTCTGCAGACCATGTATTAAGGACACAGTGTATGTGGAAATGATGGAGCACCTGCACTCCCAGTGGAGTCTTCCCCTCTGCAGCAGTGCTGTCCTGTAGCTCAGCCTGGAGTCTGACCTCCCTGAGGACAGGGGGAAAAGAAAGAAGAATTTAGTATTACACATGTACCAGAACATCCCAGTAAAGTCATGGTACACGTGGTATTTTTAGTACGTTTCATGACATTAGAAATTGTGGAAGTAATAATAATAGCAGTAGCATAGAAACTAGCAGCATGGTAGCAATACCATAATAGAATTACATGATATCCCTTTCATATTTTATTTGGAAAAAAATAAAAAGAAGAAGCTTATGTCGTCTAACAGACGGTTCAGGATTCCACAGATTAGACTTAACGGGCCGCAGCGGTCATTCACTTTCAATCCATTAAATTACAAATACATGTTTTGTACATCTGAACGTGCTACATTAACCTGAGTTCCATACACTATAGTTCCCTATGGTGCGATGGGGAGTATGCCTGACTTTGCTCTGTATGTACCGACCACGACAGTTCTGCAATCTGTTCACATCCTTGTCCGGATGATACACAGAAAAGAAAACGAAAGGGAGAATCATAATATTATTATTAATATTGTTATGAAAACTACAACAACAAAAATCTATTCAAAAGGGATTTGTTTTAATCTGGCTGGGTTTAACGATGGCAGGATTATTTACTGTTATCCAGGAGGCATTAGGTGTCACATGTCCATGGAGTCTGGGATAGGGCTCTTACATCCTTTTGCCCTCCAACTGACCAGATTACACTTTACTTTAGTGATGACTAACTGATACTGGATTTGAGTCCATCTAGACACAGCGTGAAACAAAAAAAAAGAATTACCACAAGGTGCTCTTGCAAACTCACAGCACCCACGGCCAGACTATGCATATACAAGCAGGTACAAAACGCTCACATTTTCTAATGTAATATCACTTTGCGAACATAATGACACTGCTATCTGCATAGAAATAACATAGGCTGCTCAGCATACTCCTGTGGGACAAAATGTTCAAAATAAGGTCTGTAGATTATTGTGAGTAACTGTGTCATTATATTTAGTTGAGTGTTTTAAATACAATCCTTCTGCCACTTTGAGTAACAAAAACTGTCATAAAACACAAATAAAGTCAAAAAACACAAAAATCCGACCAGGAAAGAGGGGGAAACCACCGAACCACTGAACATGAACACAATTTAAAATATCTTACTTTATAAATCAAAATAAATGTGACCTTTTGCTGGTATGCGGTGTTAAAATTGAATGCCCTCACATTTGAGATTTGTCAGACCAGATTTAGTTCATGCATGCACAAAAACAACGCAGACGTCATTCCCTTAGATTAAATATAAGCCAACAATATTGCACTGCAGTTGTTTATTGTTGTAAGCATTTCTCTGAAAGAAAACATTCATCCACAAAATACTTTCATAACTGGCTGCTCTTTTTCTTTGTAAACTGAAGATATAACGCAATGTCATAATCTGTGGTGCATTTATGTAATCATATATCATTTACTTTTAATTAGAATTCAATACTCTCGTCTGGCAAAATATAAAGATGAGATGTAGCATCAGGCAGAAATAGCATTTTGAGGTTGTGAGAATGCATGTCATCAGTGGTGGAAAAAAGTACTTAGGGACACCTTTGAGGTATTTGTACTTTATTTGAGCATTTACATTTTAAGCTACTTAAACTTCTGCTACATCTCATACTTTTTACTATTCTACATTTGCCTGACCAGTACAGTTATGCAGATTAGATATTCTACCTAGAAAAATATATGATCATTTTATAGTATACATTTTTTATACTTGGCTGATAACACTTTTACATTTTTTGAATAGAGTACAACTTTGAATGCAGGACTTTTACTTGCAAGTGAGTATTTTCCCATGGTTGAATTGGTATTTTTACTCAAGTAAATGATCTGAACACTTCTTCCACCACTGTCTGTTGCACAGTTGTTCATAGCTTTATGTCATTTGAGCTTACAGAGAAAGTATTTGGTTCATCGTTTAAGTAATTTATCTAGCTGAAATAACCACTCTGTATTTCCAGAATGTTATTTCTCTGGGAAACATGTGTTGAACATTTTCATATATTGCACAGCAGTACAATTAGGTAAATGTACACTAATGCAATAGATAAAACCTTCACCTTGATAATAATTAACATCAAGTAATCATTTTACTTTTGAAATTAATACATTTAACGTTAACGTTTTACATTGTATTTCAGTGAATGGGGTTAATGCTAGGCTACCTAGCCTTGTTCAAATTGAGGTGTTAATTCAACTGTATGTTAATTCTGGAGGATATCATTTGTGGGGCATTATACAGAGCGCTTATATACATATGCGTCGAATTCGGTGGGGACGGTGGGTACGCGTACCTATCAGATTTCGTCATGAGTCATTATGTACCCACTTTTTTTGAAAACCTCGAGCTCAATTTAGTTAAAAAAAAGAAAGTTCATAACACATAATTCTTGAGCGACGGATGCCAACAAAAATCTCTGTCCCCACATGACAGGCACAGACACAGCTGTTCTGCTGCTGTGCTGGCTACACGCTTCTCTGTTCACGACACTGCAACAACTGTAACATTGGGATATGTTCTAGGTTGGGGCAGGGGTGGGTGGCACATGTTTGCCAAATGGAACTTGTTACTTTGTCAAAGCTTTCTTCTACATAAAACGCGTCGGACATCATCACATTTTTGAATACATTTTTATTCATTTACATTAGTAAGCTACAGGACAGCGTCTTTCAAACCATGAAATGCGTCATTTTACCCAGAACTTCTGAAAATGCACTTCCGAATGCGTCTCTGTCCCCAGCTCATTTCAAACCAAACTGACGCCCGTGTTTATATATCTTGTCCTTAAATATAACATCAAATGGTTGTTGAAAAAATAATAGAAACACAGCACCACAAAATACAGCATATTTACAGCTAAATCAACACCTCTCTAAAACAGCTAACTAAGGTAGATAAATCGACTTAACTTACGTTACACTAGCTTCTACCTGCCAATAGTTCCATCATGTGGAAAAAAACGATCCTGTAAGTCATTTTAATGAGAAACCTTCTTATTATTTTAAGATACAACTCATTTTTTGAGGATGTTTCTTATTAATTTGAGATACTAAGTCATTATTCTCAGATACTAGCAGTCATTATTTTGAGAAAGTTTATCATAATGATTTACAGGATCTTTTTTTCATCACATGGTGGAAATGGGCTTCCTTAGCGTCATAGACACATCATACATCATAGCTCACATTTTGGCTATGTTCAGTCTGTTTGTGGACCATTTCGGCTGCTTCTTTACCCTCTGCTGATGATCTTCTGGCTGCAAGCTACAGCTTTTATGTCGCTGTATGGAGTATTTGCACCATCTTGTAATTAGCCTACTTGTGGCAAAAGGTCAATTCTCATTTGGTGGTTGTTTGACTTAAACATGATGATTTCATGCTGTTGGTTGAGATAGTGGTGGTGACATTTGTTTACAGTCTATGGGTGAAATATGTAAGGTCGTACTCACCCATCACAATGTTTGTCTCCCCCCCCAGGGCTATCAGGAACGTCTTTGAACAACAGGAACAACCTAAATAAAGTATGCCACAAAACCCAATCAATTAGTAGGCTATCACTCAAAAAGAGCAGGACCTTTCATATGTCACCACCACCAGGTCAACCAACAGCATGCAATCATCATTAGCATGTCAAACAACCAACCACCAAAGGAGAAATGACTTCTGCTCTGCCTCAATAAGTAAATCCTCAGCGGGTATACCAACATTTACGCAGAAGGGATTGTCTGCTCCAAAGCATTTTGTGATTTCAATATTTGTAACTTAATTGTCTGTCTTTGACTGATCCTGCATATGAGGTGGGTTCAGGACAGGTTTATCATCTCAAGCCAATAAATATTATCCTGCATTGGTTGGAAGTACTTTTTTGCAACAGATTTTAATCATGTAGTATTTTATATTTCAGAAGATATGAAGCCAAACACTCAGGAGCTTTATTGTAATTGTAATATCCCGACCTCTCTGGAATGCCCTGTTTTGTTTGACATAAAATCCTGTAGATCAGTTCAGTGTACAGATTCAATCTCGGTGCACATTAGTCAACAATATCTGTACGAGGCCTTGACCCTAAGTGGATCAGCAGGAGGATGTCAGGTTTCCCTTTGCCCCTTCACTTGTTCATATTGTAGGCTGGCATTTCTGGGAAGGTATTAATCCTGGCTTGTTTAGACAGATTAACGCTGGAGAGCGGAAGAATGGGTCTGGTAAAGGGACATTGTATGTCGTTCTTGATAAGATAATCTGCTGCTCGAGACCCCTTACGACGACCTCTGCTGCATGTGTGTGGGATCAAAGCCGCGAGTCAGTCAGAGGGAGGGATAGAGATGAGAGACTGACGATATGGAGCCTCTCGTGGGGCGATGTATTCATCCACATGAGTGCATCGTGTGTTTGATTGAATCTTTGGATGAAATGTATACATTTATGGTGTTCAGCCACAGTGACAAATTAATCTTTGCCAAAGACCTGCAGAAAATGATGTCTAAACCGCATGTGTGCCTATAAATGAAGAAAAATGATTTATAAGAAAGGCCACAAAATGAACTTTTTCAATAATTTTAATAACTCACTTACCTGATCTGATCTAATATCCTCCCTGCAGTTAATCAGCAGTTTATGCAGCTATTATCTCTAGATTGGGAAACTTAACGGCATTGAGGCAAACCTGTGGTGCTCTGTGCCTTTTTTTAAGATTATTTTTTTGGGGCTTTTCCCTTTATTTTTTGATAGTGACAGTGGATAGACAGGAAAAGTGGGAGAGACATGGGGGATGACACGCAGCAAAGGGCCACAGGTCGGATTTGAACTCGGGCCGCTGCAAAGGACTCAGCCGACATGTGGCACACGCTCTAACTGGGTGAGCTAGAGGTCGTGTGTGAAATGACAAACACCATCAATAGATGAGTGGTGAAAGGCTGGTAGATAATATTCACATTTTTGCCCCCCTCTTTCCCACTCACGTTGTCCTCTCAAAATGCTTTTGCTGATACTCAGGATTCAGCTTATGCTATGGGAAATAGAAAGTCTTTTGCTAAGGGAGAAACAGTGTGTGTGTGTGTGTGTGTGTGTGAGAGAGAGAGAGAGAGAGAGAGAGAGAGTAACAAGATAACAAGAAGCCTCTAACCTTGTGAGGTCGGAGAAGTCCAGCAGTCATATCTGAGGTTAAATGCTATGTTAAGGCAAGGTGCTTGGGAAAGGTTAAGTGACTCACAGCACATCTGGGTACCACACGAAAGTAACAAAACAGAAAAAAAGAAACATCCTGCTAGACAGAGAAAATGTCTCTAGTCTTTAGCGTGAACCCTGTGGGAGCAGAGACAGGCTGCTGCATGCAGTCTGCTAACAGTTCATGTGAGGATGCTGCAAGGATCAATTGTTCAATCAACAGAAAATTAATCAATAACATGTTTAATAATTACTAATCATTTGCTGGTTACTGTATATTTTCTTAAATGTGCATCTTTTCCCTGTTTCATATTACTCCTTAACATTATTCAAGTAACTGTAGTGTAAATTGTTACCACATTTCCAGATAATAGGCTAAAGAAACTAAAGGAAATGACTGTGGCTGTGTCTCAAACCGCCTACTTGCACACTTCACACACTTAGTTTTAAGTATATAGTGTAGATAACGAAAAAGTCAGTGCACTGAAAGTACCCGGATGACCCCCTAAAAAAAGTCAAAAAGTTCAGTGTAGAACGATGGACACTACGCACACTAAACCTGCGCCATCTTGACTACAAAGCGGAAAGGGGAGGGACCAGGGACGTCGACCGGCAGCTGATTGGACGAACGCGTCACGTGCATATTAGCTCTCGCAGATTTTACATCCGAGCTTAATGGCGGCCAGATGGCGGCTCGTTTGGAATACGATCTCGAATTTTACGAAAATAGTTCACCGAAACGTGTTTCTGAAGACATTTTAAGCGAGAAATAGGCCATGCAGTTGCTGAATCTGTCTTCATTTCAGATCAACTAAGGTCAGTTTAGAAGATTTTCATCAGATTTTGAGAGGCGGCGAGCCGAGCCGACCGCTCGTCATTTCCGGTAAGTGCTTTATCATAAGTGTTCCGTTTGGGACAATACTAACCATCGATAGTGGGCACTACGGCAGTAAGTGGTCAGTGTACATTAGCAGTGTACTGACCGAAGTAGGCGGTTTGAGACACAGCCTGTGTTTCCATCTACTACCGTTACAGTAAATTAGAAGTTGGTTCATTGAGATGTGCAGTGGCGCTACTCCCCGTCGTATACCATTAAACCATTGCAGAGCAAGAGGGTGCAACGAGATGATGAAATGTATTGCATGTGTATTTGTATGCCAATTGAAAATGTGTCTTAAAGCAGGAGGATATGTACTTATTGGTAACATGGTCTAAGGATAGAGTGTGTTGTATGTTGTACAGATTGTAAAGAAATAAGATATTTGGCTATATAAATCAAATTTTGACTTGTATGTGTATTACATTTAGTAGCATGCATTTCAATGTCATGCATAAGTTAGGTTAAAGTTTGTCCAAAAGCAAACTGAGATACAGAGCAACACTCCAAAAATGTAATTTCTGTGTGGCTGCACCGAGTTGCTGTCCCACAGTGAAAATGGCCTCCTGTGAAGAGCAGACAGACCTGACGGAGCTCATCTCGATCGACTTTTCTGATGCTACAGACTTCAATATTGAGCTCAGATCACAGAGGCAGCGCTCCTGCTGTGTCGTCTTTGAAGAAGATGTGTCATGAAATGACTCCATTTCCACTGCATGATAACTTCTGACCTTTTGCCGTCCATATTAGTGTATGTAAATGAACGGAGCCCTGTCTAAATCAAGTCCAGTACGCCTTTAGAGAAGATTGTGTGATTGGGCTGTGATGTTCAATGGAAGTATGTAATGAGTACTACAACTGTAGTGTAAATCATACCCTGTGGTGTAGTCTAATGTATTGTAGTAGGTATACTGTACTGTATATGTATGGGCCTATATGGGCCAGGATGGGCCTGGGGGATGCAGGCACATATCATAGTGGGGGGTCTGGGTGTCCTGCCCCAGGAAAATCAAAGACTTCATTTCCTGCATTCTGGCACACTTTTATGCACCAATTTACAAAATATCTTTGTTTAGCCTATGCAAAGAAAAAAAACACAGATGAAAATTCAAAATTATAATGGTAAGTATGTTGTTACATGCCATTGCGCATTTTTAAGTAGGTATATGGAAATCCTGGAGCATTCTTAGTGGATATACTGTGTATACCTGCGTATCACGTAGACTACACCACTGATCATACCATAGCATAATATTTATTGATATCACAGTTTATGGACATGTATTTACAAAGCTACAGACATGGAGCACCTTCTAAAGAAAGCGTGTCAAAAGGCAGGCTCACTATATCAAAGTGAAAAATAATTTTTAATTAAAAAAATGTTTTATTCCCACCTAGGTCAAGCAGTTCAAACATTCATAAACCTGACATCAACCGGCTGGTGTGTGTGTGTGCGTGCATGCATGCATGCAAGTGTGTGTGTGATCTGTACACAAATAGGGTGTGGGCAGACGCAGACAGAGACAAAACAGCAGAGGAAGGCTGCATTGCATTCTAATCAGAGTCCGCTGCCCAACAGGCCTGGACATTGTGCATCTCATCAGTGCTTGTACAGATACTGAGTAAACACATGCACACACAAACCGAGCGGATTGAGTCTGAGTCAGGACAGTGGGCCAATAAATAATAGGATGTGAAAGGCGGCAGGTGACCGTGGGACAAACGAGAAAATGTAGGTGACCCCTGTAATCACAGTCCACAATCCATCTCTGGAGTGCTGTCGAAATGAAAAGCTGCATAAATATGACTAATTTCGGATCAGACCCCAACAGAAACCACTTTGTGGATTACCACGGTCGTCTCTCCTGGTGGTAACGACCTTTCCATGGGCACCTGAGGTCGCTCAGTTCTTTAATGTTACAAATGTCTTGAGGTGATTGTTTATAACGAAATGCGACGGAGGGAAGGAAGTCAAGCTGACATTGATTCGACTGGCCTGATGAAATTCGATCACTGGGACATACAGGACACAAACTGAAGGGGCTGCCTTTTTATGAACTGTAAGCTAAGTGTTGCCATGTATGCAGTAATTAATTGCTTGAACACTGTTTCAGACAAGGATAGAAGAAGAGCATTTGTGCATATAATGTGGGTTTGTTTCTAACCCACATTATATTAAAATTCTCTTAAACCTCACTCACCCACTGGTGGGCCAGTATGTAAATACTCATGCTGTCAAGCCAAAAATGGTTCAAACCCACAGAACTTTATTTTAATTTCTGGCTGATATGTCAGGCTGAACTTTGGGGAATGTATCTAAATTGATGCACAAGACATTTAGAATATTTTCATTTCATGACATGGTAAAAAAAAAGAGTCCTGGCTTTGGATATTTCGCAGTCTAAATGTCATTTAGCTTTAATAAAGAGCTTGATCAAGCTGTTACAGAATATACATAGTACTGTATACAACTGTAGAGCAATGGTTACAACAGCTGTCACTGCTGAATGTGTGTTATACCTCTGTATCTGGGATATCTAGGCTTTTTACAGCATGATGTGTTTTTAAGAAATATGGTATCAGAGAACAGTACAGTTGCAGAGATGCAACCAAACCCATTTAAGTTGTCAATGTAGTAAATGACGTTGTAATGATTCATTAGAATTATATCTAAATCGGAAAGTGATTCAATTTCTCAGGAGAACTCTCTACATCGTACATTTTATTCCAAAACTGACTCTACAGTTGTTGACGGCCAATGAAATGCTTCAGAACACACTTTTATTGTCTTTACCCTATATTATCATGCTGCCCTTGGTGGTATAATTTAACTTACCTGATTGTTGACCCCATGTGCTATACAGGTTAAATAAAATGCTTTGATATGCAATCCTAAATAATTGAATCCATAGGATAACATCGTTCTAAAGAAGAAGCAATTTTAGTTGTAGGCCGCAAGTCATTTCATGGTCATACCGAGGTTAAAGCGCATGTTCCGTCAGTGATGCTGAAATGAAAACATCACCGAGTTGCTACACAGATGGTATCACGCAAAAATGACAATGACAACACATTTCTGGATACAGCAAAAATGTGAAGGTTACTTTCTAAGGGACTTTACATATTTCAAAAGACAACAATATTGTCTACACATGTAATGCCTTCTCAAAAACATTTGTCAACCTTGAGTTTCTGCTGGATCAGTGAGGGTCAAGCCGCCTAAACCTTATTTTAGTCTTATTTTACAGGAGATAACTCCCATTAATCCTAACTGGCAGCGGTGTATGAAAGGGAGTGATTGATGAAGGGATGCTGGGATGAGAGACTTTTTGTTTTAAAGATGTTAACAGGTGTTGACAGGTGCAACCTGGGAGTTCGACCAACTCATGTATTCATAACAACCTGGTTTGACATCACAGCTCCCTGGAAAAAAAAAACAAGCCACAAACTGACTCAGGGAGCAACAACAAGACTATACTTTAGGTAAAATAGTACACAAGTTAAAGTTGTAACTTCTGTTGCGCTGACAATAGGCAGCTTTTTTTCTTTTACCTAAAAAAAATATTAAACATGAAAGAAACACAAAATGATTGGTCATTATTTTGACAATTGTCTCCTTATCCAACCAACAACTAAATAATAGCTTGTTCTGCTTTTAACTGAAAATAAAAGAAAGAGCACTGAGGAAGTGTCGGTCAGTGTTGTGGATGTCACTCACCCCGGTTGGCTCTTCTCTCTTCCTCTCGGGTGGACTTGGGCAGCTCACACTGTTCCAGGCAGGGGCGGTCCGTCCTGGACGTTTTCATTCAGAGCCCCCTCCCAACCCCCCCCGCACTCAGAAATCCATCAATTGGCATGTCAGTGGTTAAAGAATTGAAAATTGTTCAGATTTGTAGGTTGTATTTCACAAATTTTCAACACATCACAAATACAGTGATATCTGAATGTAATAATAATTTATTGATAGTGTAAAAAGCGAAGATTTTAATGAAAATCTGTCACTTATTTTTTTCCATTTTTATATTATAGGATACATACTGTATATTTTATATAAATGTATATATCCTGCTTTGAGGCGTTAACAGGAGACATGTTGCCATGGAGACGAGTTAGCTGTTGCCTGGCTGTATTTGATCTTATATTTCTTCACATTTTGGACACATTTTTTCACCTTTGAAAAATGTGATGCTGCATTAAATTCTAGTAGCTCCGGGTTGTACTGTAACCATGGTTACTTTTGATACTGAAGAAAAAGCTAACACGATGATTATGAGGCAACATCTGTGTCCAAGTGGTTTGTCACCTGCTGTCCTTACAAATAAGAACAATAGATTCAGGAATAACAGAGGGAAGCATTTTACGTAACAGTAGCCTTAGGAGGAACAGATATGAGGATGCCAATATATGCACTGCACTGAGTGTATTGGACATTGGCCTAATAACATCCTAATCATCATCCTCATGGTGGGTATTAAAGGATGCATACTGATGCAAAGTTTTGTTTTAAGGGGTCTATGTGAATCATATCCATGCAAGGAATAACAAATTCTGATAGATTGGTGCTATAAACTATGACTCTGGGTCAGAGTAGAGGGTGCATGCTTAGGCCATTCATTCATCCCATTAAGCCTGGCTATCTCTATAATTAAACAGAAGTTGAACAGTTTTATCAGCTGAATGGAAGATGAATGGATGTGCTTTAGCACGCTGTAACTCACAGAACAGCAACACAGATTTTAGAAAGGTCCACAGAGGTTTTTCACAGAGCTTTCAAACTACATCCCATCTGACCATCAGGTCATCTTTTAATAGACTTAAATACAATATACAACAAGTACCCAAGTTTCATACTTCAGTCAGTGATCAAACTCCACTTGCTGAAGAAGACTGTGAAATGTGATTGAAAGGAAAAAGCTAGTGCATGGACCTTGAGTTGAGATTGTGTCAAACCATATATAATTTGCCTATTCTTAACAATATATAAAGTACTCAGACTATAGGCAGATCACATAAGCACATATGTAGACATTATTATTACATTATCTACTAATAGTACAGTACATTACATTCCCTGCATGAATGTAATGGTTCTGGTCATTATGTGGCAGGCAATGATGCTCCTGTGATGATGGCTTTGTAAAGAAACTTTTGTTGTCATCCTACAAACATGCTGAACATTTAATTTCCCTGAATACAATTATTCACATTAAATGAAGCATACATGCCTAACTGAGGGCAGTGTCTCTCTGACCACAGAGCTACAGATCAACTGAAGCATGCCTCACCCCCTCCAACCTTGGTGAGTCCGGCTTTCAAAAGGTAACCGCAAACCACCTTTGGAATTTGAGCTGTGCTCAATTTTAAATTGGGAGAGAGGAAGAAACAGAATTAATTTATGACATGTTATGAAAGGTGTTTATAAATACATTTGCTGACAAATGTATTCATAAATGTTTTGTCTATTGAATATCAGAAAAGTATGATTTCACCGAGTCCAAGGTGATGTCTTCAAATGCTTTGTTTTGCTCAACCAACCTGGAAATCTTAAATGCCATCAGTTTACTAACATACATGACAAAGAAAATCATAACATCCAGATTATTTGTTGATTCATCGGATAACTGAATAATCAACTAATCATTGCAGCGATTGAACATGCACATCTAAATCAATGTGTCTTTAACATGAGCAAGGTTTTGTTAGTTATAAAAAGCGACACATTTATTAACTTATCTATCTATCTATGTCCAATTATGAGTACATAGTCATGCAGAGAAATTTGTCTTTTGTATGACGGCTTTATGACTGATAACTGGATTTGTAGGTAATGAATGGAAATCCCTGATGGCCACATAGACCCATTTTTCACCTGGCCTGTAACTGCTGACAGACACTATACCTGAATACTCCTCGCCAGCACTGCTTCGTCTCCGAAATCATTTCTCCATTTTCTCCCCTGATCAAATTGTAAATGAGTAAAAAGTGCCCGTCTCCATCACAACACACACTGTCCGACAATAGAATGACACACACTCGTTTTTTTAAATGACAATATGTCTTTTATTTTCTATATTCTAAAGGTTTATTATTTACAAACAAAATAAACAAAAAAAAAAGGATTTTTTGACAAACACTGTTTGTCTGCATATTGTTGTAAGAAAGTTTACATTTATCTTTCTTTCATCTGTATCAAGTAACCAACTGATTTTCTTTTTCTCTAAGCCTTGGATTACATAAATGAGCTGAATAATGACCATGGGAGTGGCAGGACCGGGCAGCTGGCCGTAGTTTTTGCCCCTCTCTCCACTGCGCATATCATCAGTAAACATATAAAACCTGTGGTCATCAAAACCAAATAAGCGTTTGGTTTGTCCTCTCTGTGCATTATTATTAATCTCAGTTCCTTTTTGCATCTCTTCTTTTTATTTTCTCAAACCAACAAAACAACAAACAAAAAGAAACATACAACTATATGTGCTGGTTTGTTGAGAGTCTCTATACTGCTTATATGTAAGCTCATTAGTTTGTGTTTTACATCACCATTAATGCCCATTCCAGTATGTTAGTTGTGATTGTGAAAAAAACACATAGTTGGGAAGCTCTCCCTCCAAAGGCAAGTATCAAAAACAGCACAAAGCAACAGTGCTGCTATCCATCTTGACTGTGTACTAGTTCCTATACACTATGGCATATTCACGATTAAGCGCTCTTCGTTGTAAATAGAACATCTCCCCCCTCATTTAGAACCTCATACAGGATAAGGGCAGCACAAATTCTCGGGGATCTTGCTCCCTTACTAACTCATTCAACTAACCTAGCCGAAATAATCTGTAACTTCTTTTTATTAGTATATCAGAAAGTGCAATTTAAAACAAAGACAATGAATGTTTCGCTTTGGCCAGTTTTCTTCCACACATCAATATTCAACCCAAACATCAGTGGCTAGCTATACAAAGGAAGATATAAAGGTGCTCCGAATGTGTACAATGTCTCATTGAGCGTGATATTACTGCTAAGGATTGCACTTATCACTTTTTTTTTAAACTGTACATGACCTCATTAAATATTCTATATAGCTTGATTGAGAATGTTAGAAAAAACCTGCCTCTAGAAGTTCACTTTGTAAGTAAAGATACCAATCGGATAAACTGAGATATTTGGCCATCATTGCTTACTCCTTTCCTGTCTAAAAACACTGAGACATAGAACACAGAGTATAGTCAAAATGAATGAATGCGCAGCTGTGTGCAGAATTCCCCTCCCCCCCCCCCCCCCCCCTTAGGCAGCGAGCTCACACTCATAACAAAAGGATGGAACATGGCTATAGTTTAGGCACAAATACTTAAGAATGTCCATGTGAAAGTCAATGCTTCTGTTCACACACAGATAACGTCAAGGCAAACAGACAATGAACAAAACATAATCTAACATTACATATAACGTCAACATTTTTGAGATAGTATCTTTCTTTTTTTTTTAAGTATTTGTGACAGTGCATGCTTTCATGACATTGGTGGGTTGACTGTATACACTATCGACACAATCTGTAGCGAAGACTTGTAATCTTTTTAAAACAGTATCTCAGAGGGCTTAGTCACTTTGAACTGATGGGATGTTTGGTGCCATGAAAACTGTGACTCTAAATAGAAATTCTGCATGACAGCAGATTACTTTTGTCACATTTGACTCGTATGAAGACCGCAGGAAGGCCTCGTGCGCACACATGACAATCTACTGTATGTGCAGGGGAAATGGCCTGTAAGCCGTAACAACTGGCTTATTTTAGATGAGTCATCAAATACTTTTATTACTGTAAGATTAAAATATTCAAAATAGCTCTTATCCTTTTTCAAAGAGTCATAGTATTCTGGCTTGACCTTGCTTCCCTGCCTCAATATCAGTCCAGGTCAGTTTAGAGTACCTAAGCCCACATAATGGATTTACATGAGACAGAAACCTTAATGCAAACCAGCATTTCTTTGTCTGACTTGCAGCAGCACAAAAAACACCTCTTGGTGAAAAAATCCCCCCCTGCACACTTGAGTGACTGCATACCTGACGTCTTTAACTTAAAACGTGAGTTGGAAATGTCGTGCCAGACTCTTCAACTACAGAACTTGTGATATGACAGTGTACAGTTCAGTTTTACTCAAGAAGCAGATTCAAAAAAGGTTTGATGAATAACAAAAAAGGTAAAACTCTATAATAACCAGTGCTAATAAATGCTAAATAAATAGTTAATTAAACTTTAGTTAGTAGTTATTTTACTGTTAACAATGACTCATTGATACTGTTAATTTAACAGTTTATCATAACATTGTATACATTACGTATTATGATAATGATCACCAAATTATTTGAAAACTTAAGAAATCATTTATAAACCGTCAAACATTATTTGGATGGATATTATAAAGTTACAACTGATGATTATAATACCTTGTTAATGGTTAATAAATACATAAGTTAAGTACCTATAAACATTACTTAGATAGCTTGTATCAGTGCACAAATAATCAAATAATAATCTATTTTACAGATCACAAAACATTATTTAAAAGGGGCCAAATTAATATTACTTGATGCTTTAAAAACCACTTATTAATCAATAACTAGTTGATATAAGCATTAGTTGCAACTTTATAACAGCCATCCATATAATGTTTATGGAGGGTTTACAAATTCATTATTAATCATTGACAAAGTATTATTTTACATTTATAAACTAATTATTTGATATCACACTCAACTAATGATAACATACCACATTATAACATTACTGATAACTTGTATGAATTTAATTTAGTACAACATTATAAATCATTGTTCATTGCTTGTTAAAAGTAAAATGACTGTGAATTAAAGTTCAATTAACTATCAATTTCCCATTTATTAATGATGTATGATGCATGTTATTATAAAGTGTTACAACCAAAGAATCATTCGTACAATGATTTGGGAAATGAGGCAAATAAAAAAGACACATTTACTTTTAAAAGGATGACTTTGAAATCAAGTTGTGTATTGTAGGTAAATATTGTATATGTTTACTTGAACTCAAAAACTATATTAGGGCTAGGAATAGAATACAAAGAGAGAGAGAGAGAGAGAGAGAGAGAGAGAGAGAGAGAGAGAGAGAGAGAGATCCCCCAATCAGGCATTTCTCAGCATCAAGTAGTGCTCGCTATTGCATTAAGGTTTGTTTATCTCTTATGAAACATACGTATTTTGTCACTAAACCTTTTTCGCGTATAGATGATATCCAGGTTCCTGATAGAAGTAAGACATTGTTATGATAGAGAATGCACCACACAGTATCTGTAAATACTAGATCTACAAAACTATTTACAGCACACATATAGGTAATCTTAATGTCACAGTCTATTGCATAATGGTGATAATCTTTAGTTTATAAATATTATAAATATACACAGAATTTTTAAGCAACATAACGTAACATCTCAGCCTTCTGAAATTAGAAATAGAAAACAATAGCATCCATCCATATCTTTCTCCACACTCCATTCCCCTCGAAAATAAACAAAGAAAGCAGCATTTCTATTATCTATTCCCTTTGGACCCATAACACTGTCACGGTTTGTATGTGAGCCACTGTGGGGATATAGTGCCTCAGCATACTGTATTTCTGTTGCTGAGAGCAACATAACACTTAGTTACAGTATCTGCATTGGTTTCTGAGATGAGGGCTCAGGAAACTGGTATTCTGGTAGATTCATTTCATGAGTGTGTGCTTTTGGAGATTATTTGTCAAGAGTTGTTTGCATGTATTATTCCACAGTGGTGCCTAAAGCTGCTTAATAGGAGAAGATCATTTTTCTCTTCCTCAATGGTAAAAAAAAAAAATTCAAAACATGAAAAGAAATAGTCATCAGAATCCACAATGCATTCCAGTTTTAAAAAAACAGAAAGCAAAAATAAAATAAAATAAAAACTTCATACATTGTATATAATTCTTTATATTTCTCAGAAAGGAAGACTCATGTTTATACTACAGCTTTTAAATTGCCATTGCCAAATATTCTAGTTGGATTTTACACACACACACACACACACACACACACACACACACACACACACACACACACACACACACACACACACACACACACCCATACATACAGCAGTATATATATATATATATATATATATATATATATATATATATATATATATATATATATATATATATGGCGTAAAAGAAAAGAGATGTATCTGTATAATATACATTCTTAAGTTTAGGGAAACAATGTGTCTAAAATATAATACAAGGGCTTGTATGTACAGGATTTCTATGAGGTTATTTTAGAAGAAAATTGGAGAGAAACAAAAATGCTGAAGTTCCTCATCTTTATCTCTTTTGTTGCATCTCCACTTTTAAAAATGAATCGAAACATAGTGAAGTTTAAAAAATGAAAAGGGAAAAAATGGGATCATAAATTTGATGCAAACCGCATTTTGTCTTGCTCGGTCTCTGTACTGCTCAGGACAGAATCTCTCCTAGATCCGGGGGATTCCCTGTGCTGGGTTGAAGAGGATGATGATGCTGCCGCTGCTGCCGCCGCCGCCGAGCGCACCGGGGGCAAGGCTCCTGACGACATCTGCCGGAATAAATTGACACGCTGGGGCACTGTGGTGCGGATGCCACTCTGCAGATTCATTCCCTGGATCGTTGCCGCCGTCGGTGGCACAATGGAGGCCAGAGAGTCTCCTGAAGCTGGGTGCACTCTGGGCCCCAGAGGTGTGTCATGTGGCAGTGATGGTTGGGAGGCCGATAAATGTCTGACATCTCGACCCAAGCTGCCCGACTGCAGAGCCTGTGTGCTCTTGTGGATGTCTCCCCGCTGAGGTGAAGGGACCTGCTGTTGCTGAGGTGACGGTTGCTGCTGCTGCTGCTGCAGCAGTGCTGCAGAGGCTGCGGCTGCAGTTGATGTAGCGGGCTGCTGGGCGAGCTGCTGCTGTGTGGATAGAGATGGTTGAGCCATGGGCTGCTGGATAAGTGACAGCTGGGAGGCTGTGCGCGAGCTGTACTGAAAGCTCCGGCTAGCCAGGGGGGTCTGCACGGGCGGACTACACATCGCAGCCGTGAAGGAGAAGGGTGACATGATCGCTCCTTGCTGCTGGAGTGGGGTCTGTGGGTTGATTGAGGATGAATTCAGGCTGCCATGGGAAAGACTGGGAGCAGGGTAAACCCCGTGCACCGCAGCAGCAGCGGATGGCAGCATGCGGGCAGCAGAGGCATTGGCAATAGCTGAAGCACTGTAGGTCAGGGGAACAGAGGATTGCTGGAGCTGATTGGTACCAAAGGCAGTGGGGAAGGGAGGTTGGCCTGGTGAGTTAATGATGGAGTTTCCTGACATTGGTGTTGAGTTCATCCCGGTAACTGACTGCTTGCGGTCCACCATCATCACCATCTCCCTGTCCTGACGGATAATCTGCTTCAATATCTCGTTCTCCTGCGTGTTGAAAACGCCGGCGTTCAGATCCTTCTGGAACTTCTGCAGCAGCAAGGAGTTCTTCTTCCCTGTTGGGGTGCAGTCAGGAGAGGTGAGCACGTACAGCAATGGCAAACTTTGGTTGCCCTTAACCACAGGAAAAGGGCAGGATTCATAAAAAATAAAGATGCAGCTTGTAAGTTAATTTGCATTTTTTGTCACCACATCCTCAATAGAGGAGCTTCATCCTCTTAATTCCACTAAATGTATATATTCACTCCACTAATTTCAACTATTTCAATCTTACAAGCTGCATCTTTTCACGTCCACTAAGGTTCGGCATATTGAATATAAAGAGTGAAGGACATTGAATGGTAATGACTATGGGAAATATACCATTTGAGAGGAGTGAAGGACATATAAGGAGTGAGACAGTGAAGGTGCTGATGTGGACAATGAAACACAGAAGACTACTGATGAGTTGTACCCACACATCACGTTACTGGACAGTTTTTGTTGAAGGAAAGACAAAAAGTCTAAACTCTAAGAATATTTAAAGCCAAGTTCTATTTAACAACTCTGTTCATCACAAGCACAATTAGAATAAGCTTTTTCAAAAAAAAAAAAACAAAAAAAAACAGGCAAAGAAAGCGACAAAAATCTATTCCTAACACACTACCACAGTGGGTACAGATTGTGACTATACGTATACATTAAATATGGAAAACTAAACTTCACTCATCTTACCACAGAATGCTATGTTATCTTTATCATTAAAATATGCATGGAATTGTCTAAAGATTTGTATTTATTTTCATGAATAAAATGTTTTGTTTTGTTATACTTTAGTGTGAATTTTGTCTGCAAAATGTAATTATAATAATAATAATAATTGTTTTCCTTAATATGGTTTTTAAAAGTGCTGGTTACACTTTACTTGAAGGTATCTACATAAGAGTGACATGACACTGTCGTGAACGTGTCATAAACATTATAAACAAGTTATACACATTTACGACATGACGCTTTTGTCATTAAGTGTTATTCGGTTTTTGTCATGACAAGTTAGGGTTAGGGTTAGAGGTAAGGCCGTTTTATGGTTCTGCGTCGAATCGACGGTGTACCCCCGCAGACCCTTCTGCGTCTACGACCCTATGCCATAGCCTGACATGCACCTCTCAGATGCAGATACTGTAACTAAAATTTAACTACACGTCGTAGCGACGCACGTCGCTCGGCCATGGCTTGGTAGCGTTGCATTCCCCCTGACTCATTTCCTGGTTCTCCTTCTCCATGAACAACATGAAATCAAGGAGAGGGTTAACTTTTCCTGCTACAGATTTCCCACCGTGGTCAAAAAGCACAGGGGAGACACTCTCTGTCACTCTGACTCTAGAGTCGGTACTCGCTCCGAAGCTAATCACCGTCACTCTCTCACTGATCCCTTGCTTACCCACACACACACACACACACACACACACACACGCTGGCTCGACACACACACCAGCGCACAAGTATAAACATCAGGCCACTTATGTAGGCTACGGCGAAAGCTCTGCGTGGAGCCTTTGCAGAACCATAAAGCGGCCTTTGCGGTTAGGGTTCATGTGTCATGACAGTGTCATGTGTTCATGACAGTGTCATGTCACTCTTATATAGATATCTTCAAGTAAAGTGTTACCAAAGTGCTTTATTTCTGCCCTATAAAGGGCATTTTGAGCCCAGAGGCCTGGAAATCTTTCCCAGCTTGTTACTAGACACGGACCATGACAATAAAAGCTTGACAGATGGCTTCTTAAAACACCGACCACTTTTGTGCCTTTGGGAGTTTGGGAGCAAAACTGTGGTAAAATGCTAAGTGGTACTAAAAGCATGAAAGATGTCTTGAAACTAGTCTTTTGTAGAAAGAATTGCCAAATTTGACAAAAATAATGAAAATATAGATTTCAATCTAGTAACCTCTTTACTTTGAATGAACTGTGTCCAAATATATTCAGAGGACGTGTTTCCTGTAATTACTGTAGACCTTGTGTATCGACAGGCTGTGAAGCGCTATTTGTCGGTAAAGAAGACAGAGTTGACTTTTAGTGTGCTGAAGGCTTTAGCCACAGTCAATCAATCATTAAGCCACGTCCTCGAGGGCAGAAGATTTCTGCAACGAGTTTACAGTTGAGTGGCATTTTCTGGACGGCCTTCTCCTCTCAAGGCTGCCATCAAGCCATGCATTCAGCTTTAAGGCAGGATTGATGTTATGTTTGGCAGCCATTGTGACTGCAACAGACACTACAGAGTCGAGGTTGAGAGCTAAAACTAGCACCACGTACTGACTATGAGACTACTGTTAACTCACAAGGCTGCTTTGATTGCATTTTTAAAGATGACAGGGTTAAACTCTGTAGGTTGGAAGGACAACACATATGTATTATTCCTCCAACTAGAACCTGTGAGGATCTGAATGTTTGCTGGTAGTTAGAAGCAGGGGTATTGTTAGGATTTCAGGGCAACAGGCATCAGTGCTGCCCTTCTGGCCTCTTTTTATTTCTCTCATCCTTTTATCTGTCTGACATTTTACCATCATCTTCTTCTTCTCTTTCAGTTAAGGGTGTGCAAAAGATAGACACTTGTCAAACAATATAACAGACTTTTAGAGCTATATATACACTTACATTTGAGTTATTTAAAGAAGCAATTTATTCACATTTTCTCCTAGAAAGCTCCTAGAAATGTATCTAAATGCCTGTGAAATGTTTGCATGGCAGAATTGGTCTATACATACAGTACATGGAAATATTTGACTGTTACCTAAACTACATCACTGTAAAGAGTCCCTCTATGAAATATATAAACACAACGTTACTTTAACACCTGAGTTTGATTTGTACCCCAATACACACTTTGTTCTGCACGGACCGTTAAATAGTTTTTTACAGTGCACATCTCTACAGAATGAACTCATAATAAACAGACACTTCAAACTCGGACTTGTATATTTTCTGCTCAAAATATCCTGGACTGCTTTTCCAATGAATGCCAGTAGTCATTTCTGAACATGTCTGCAAAATGCAGTTTACCTGTTTCATAAACTGACTTTGGAACATAAAAAATAGTATCCCTTAAAATTAAAATTAAAAACAGACAGACAAACAAACATTAACAAAATGTAAACACAACTTATGGGTAAAGAAATGTTGCTTTTTTTACATACAAAATTTTTAATTGAAATAGAAAATTGATCAGCTATGGGTCAAATCACCAGTTGAAAATAATACAATTACAGTATTGTAAGTAACTTGTCTTTCCTGGCAATAGAACCAGTGAAATTAGTTAAATATACGAACTTTACCAATCAGTATGATTAAAAAAATATTAATAAGTAATTAACCCATATCTGACATCAAAAACATAATTGTTGTAAAACAGTCTAAAAGTCAACCAACAAAAACAAGCAGAACACAAACATCATAATGTTCACAAACGTCATATAAATAATGAAGGCTGTATATTTGTTAAAAAAAATAAAATACACACATTTTGAGATGCTATACAGAGACACATTTTTCATTCTGACTCACAATGCAATTTGATGTATAATTTCACCAATAATTTGCAATAAAGTGTTTTTTATGAGTCACTGCAGGAAATGTGTTTTTTTTCAGTTTCTTCTTGTTGAGGTTAATGTAAGAACTTATTTGAGAGAGGATAACTGGTGCAAAATGTGTAAGAAAAGGATTCGTAGTGGATTGAATAAACTTTTGCCCTCCACATGTAGTGCACTTGATAACTTTGATTAGTGTCAGAAAAGCTTAAATCTTTGCCCAAATTGTTTACACAAAAGACTTAATTCATATTTCAAGCCAGACAATCAGAAACAACCTTTTTTTTCTATTGGTGAAAGCATGAATAAATAATGAAATGGTGATTTCTGCATGTAACAAAAAGTGTATGTGGCATTGCATTAGTAAAGTTTTTACTAATAAGCAGACAGGTTTTGTTTGTGAATACACTTTGAACAAAGAGTTCAAAGATTAAATACAAATGTCACACCAATAGAGCTGAGCATGTGTTCATAGCCCACTTAATTATTCTGTGAAAATCTCTTACAAAATAAACATGGCATGTGACACTGAATGAGATATATTTTGTTTCTTTGATTGTCTTAGTTGTTGACATTTTGAATGTGTCCATCAAAACATCTGCAGGACTGGTGTGGGTGACTTTGAGTTATGTGTCACTGATGCAGGAATTAAACAGTTGATGTAACCTCCAGCAAAAGGGCAAACTCTTGGAGGATGAATTTGAGACCGGATCCATTTAGCAAGCCTTTATAGGTCAATTTGTCCCTGTTCGAATATTGGAATTGGAATAAAGTGTTTACCTGATGCCTACTCGTCGGCCAGGACACTCTTGAAAACGAGATGTGCTCGTCTCAAGACGGACTCCTGGTCAAATAATTTTTAGATAGATAAAAGATAATGTCAAATGTGCAACACGTTATTGGTTTCAAAGCATGGTTACTTTTCTTCTTTCCTTTTTAGTGCAAGACAAGCATGTAACCAAATGCAGTTCATATATAGAAACGATACAACCAGCACGGATCATGACAAAGTATCTTCCCTCGTATGAGACAAAACCCCCTTCATGGTTAGTGTGAAAGGATGGATCAAATCTATATCACTCTGAGGAGTGTCAGTCAGAGAGGGCAGCTTTCGTTTTATAACATCTGGTGAAAAGCTAACTCAACTTGAAGCTCTCATAAAAAGGGCAAATGTAGATTTGGACTGTTGAGGCCAAACGGCATACAGTATGTTGTGAAGGGACTTCACTATAGGGCAAATAAAGATTTTTTCATTTTATTTTATGCTCGTCCAAAACAAATGCAACCTCGTCTCCTGCGATTTACGTTCATATGCAGCTTCTTCACAATTGGTTAGTAGGCCCAGATCAGACAGAGCGCTTTTGAGCAGCCTGGGGCGGCTTTTTGTGATCGTTTTCAATGAGGGTGAAGCGTTTTGCTCGCTGCTTCTGCGTTGCTGAGCGCCTCATGTTTTTACAGGAGCGCCCTGAACGACTCAAGTTTAAAAAACTTCAACTCAGAGCAGAAAACGCCCAATGAGCTTTTATATTTTCCCATTGTGTAATCAGATGAATTGAGAGACGGTCATTTGTGGTGGTTGCCTAGCAACAACAAAATTGTTAATTAAATTGTAGGCTTCTATATAATAAAAAAAGCAACGCTTTGTCTGATTGGGGCCTTAGTGTTGAGTATTGCAAAGAAGTAGGAGGACATTCGTATAGCACAGGGGAAAGTGTGGGTGACGAAAACACAAAGCTAGAGAGATGGAGGTATGTGAAACTAGAAATCAGTATTGTCATTTGTAAAATTTAAACAAGACCAAATTTCTACCCTAAACTAAGTAGTTTGATTTGTCTTAACCATACATTAATGGTATTGTAAGATAAAAATGATGGCAAACATTTAGCAGATTTGTCTACTATTAACTTTTGCAGAAATGGTTAGTATGAATTTTGGTGTCAACATTTTGCAGATGTTTTGTCAAATATCTTGTTATAATCCAGTCATCCAGCCACCATTATTATTATAAAAAAAAGTTTATATATGAACGTAATTCTGAGGAGAAAAGGTTGTCTCAACAGTGACACACATCTGTTGTTGAATTGTGATTGGCTAAAAAACTATTGTTCGTTGCTTGTTGCTGACTTGCCTGACACTACAGTATTTCAATGTTGAGTCAACACTCGGGTTGCAAAGCAATTCAATACTGACGTGCCTGTGTTAGGCAAAATAATACACAAATACAAAGCCGTGACAAAGAAAAGAAAAACAACAGATAGAAAAGTAGATACAGACTGCAAGCTTTAACCACTGATATGAGACAACATTGGCACACTGTCACTAAGCAAATTCAACTTTAGCTTTGTGTTTAGGCGATACTGTTTTCTGGTTAATATAATAGGGAAACAAATCACCAAACGTGATTGGCCTCTAGCGTTGTCGGCAGGCTTAAAAGTTTGTTTGTTTGATCATTAATGATGATGAGCTGCTACACGTAGCAGCCATGAAAGAAATCGTAATATAACCCATAAATCATTTCAACAGTGGTTTTTAACAAATTCCATTTCTTCCTGTATAAGAAATAATCATAAGCTGTAAAATTCATTTTAGATTTTTCTATTTCGGTGTTACAAAGGAGGCGTTCTATAAAACATGAAAAATTGAATTTTATTCACCACCAGTAACCTGTCGCCTTAATAGCAAATAAAAAATGAATTTACTTGGAGAGCCTCCACCTGCACTTTAAAAATTAAGTTTTGTGTTTGCTACATGTAGTCACAGGTGGAAATACACTAGTCAAACTTCATAACGTACTCGTATATAGTCGCTGAGCTACAAAGAAAACAGTAATGTGCTAGAACAATTGAACGTATGCTATTCACAACTGTCCATCGATACGGTGTGTTGTTAATCTGTACTTTCAAGTTTTGACAAATTAAATTTTTTAATAAACGGGATGGGTAAGACGATGATGCCAGATCTTAAGTACGTACGGTAGTATCTGTGATCAACACATGATGAAAATAATCCTCATTAAAACACTTAGTACACTCACTAAATTCTTCTTATTGCTTGAATGAGACACTGAAATGTACTGAATTATTATTGTCAAGTTATTAATATATTAAAAGTAATAAAAGGAGAACATTTCATAAAGATACATATTTTTAATGAAGCAAAACATTAGCGAAGACAAAGACAAACCACTACTTCCGTCAGTTAAAAAGATAAATGATAATATGAAAGATTGTCTAAAGGGATTACCTTTAGACAACTCTTTCATATTATCATATCTTCTATGCATTTAATTGATCAATGTCTCAGTGCCAATCTATGTATTAGAGCAGACTGAACCCATTTGAATAAGGAGTGGGAGAATATGCAACATAAGGGTCAATGCAACCAATTATTGCCCTGTTTGTATCCCATACATGTGCCCCTTTATTTCACTGTAACAAATGTGTCTGAACCATTATCACTTAATCTACTATAATCTGTCTGGCCAAGTTCTTCTATAAATCAGACATTGAACATAAGGAAGCATTGTTGATGAGAAGCTGAATAAAACTATACAGGGTCCCGCCTGTTGGCTGGACCGGATAGTTAGTGTCTGAAACAACTCCCTGATGTCACCTGGCCCTGCTCTTTGTTTCGTTTCACAGGGTCTGGTTGATTTTGAGAATTCTAATATGGGGTGGGGTGCTGCTCATACCCAGGAGTGCAGATGAGTGGAAACAGGGCCAGACACATGCATGTGAGGTTAGCTTCCATCCACTCGCTGACATCCAGTGGGGGGGTCAACTCCAAACCAACCAGGGGGCGACCTGACTCCCTCCCGGACAGCGACATGCACTGCCTTCCAGTTAATCCAACCACAAAACGCTACTTTGGTTCTTTAGAAGGATTAATTCTGGTTACAACAAATTTTCTTTTAGTGTTATTTAAGACAAGAAAAAGACGGAAGTGTAAAAAAAAAGAGAAAAAAAACAAGATAGCATACAGGTCATGCAGCACAAGATGGCAGACACAATGCTTTTATGAAGAAAGACGGCAAACAAATACTGATAAAGACAAGACAACAAGGCACGATGACAGGCAAGAGATTCGACCAATCAGACAGGTCAGGAATTAGATGTAGACAGGTCTTACCAATGCGGTCCAATCGGTCAATGGCGACCGTTTCAAAAGCGCGTCGCATCATGGGGTACTCTTCTAGCACCTCATTGAAATGATCAACAGAGAGGGAGAAGAGTCGACAGTAGGTGTCTGCACGCACGCTCGCAGTTCGTCTTCCCTTGGTGAGCAGACAGATCTCTGTATGGCAGGAACACAGAGAGACAAAGGAGGAGGACAAAGAGTGAGAGCACGAAAAAAATTGACACGTGAAGAAACAGTAACAAAAGTGGACAGCGCAGAGGGACGTTATGGAAATCATCCCAGTAACTGCAATGCAGATTACCATACAGATGAACCTCGAGTAGAAAAGAAGCAGAAGCTAATGTGAATGTAAATAAAATGAGGAGCCCATCAGCAGTGCTGTCACTTACATTATACTAGGATAATTCATCAACCTGCACAGAGCTAATGGTCCCATAATATGATACAGTAGTCAGCTTTAAAAAACAAAGCCTGTCAGGCATCACTGCATCAATGCACTGCATCAGTTCTCCAATGTAATGGATAACTAAACAGGGGTATGGTTACGTAGCATTCCTGTTCAGCCACTGAAGTTTCTTACAAGAAGAAGAAGATGTGAAGAGAACACATTTGCTTTGTTATCTTTAGAACAATCCAATTAACATTTGACCGTGCAGCTCCCCTCACATCAGATAATAACATAGTATAAACATCTTGTTTCCTGTGTGTGTATACGTAGCTACATTTACCTCTAAAATTAAATGTAAAAGCACTATACACACTCAATTACTGAGATAAAAAAGACAGATTGTCCTAAAAGACAATACATGCCTGCAATACACACACATATGAATGGGACAATAATCGATATGATGAGAAATCTCAACAAAAAAAGTAAACGTAGCAATCCAGCAATGTAACAAATACATTACCATTACAAGTAACTCCTGCATTTAAAATCCCACTTAAATAAAAGAACATAAGTATTAACAGCAAAATAAAGTACCAAAAGTAAAAGTACTTCAGGAAAATGTCATGCATCAATGCGCAAGCAGCATTTTACTGTTGTAGCTAGTTGAGCTGAAGCAAGTTTTAAGTACTTTATATTCAGTTAGGTAGTTAAGCCCAGTGGTTCCCAACCTAGGGGTCGGGCCCTTCCGAAGGGTTGTGAGACTGAAAATGTTACTTTGGATGAAATCCTGGCATTGAAATTGCAATACAGAATTTGGTCATTTATTCTTAGCAGGATGCTTATCATTGCTAATCCTTATTCTAGTGCTAAACATTTTTGAGGAGCAATTAGATGATTGCAAACAGAACTCATGTTGAGAGAAAAAGGTCATGCTGTTGATTCAGCCTAAAGTAATTGGACCAAAAATGTTAATGACCAAAATAGAAAATAGAATCCAGTTTCTACGATACAGTGATTAGACAAGATGATTTCAAACAACATGTGTTTAGGAAACCTAATATCAGAATTGCTCCTGGACTAATTGCTGCCTGTAAAATATGTGCAAACCAATATGATTTTCCTCACCAGAGCATCTTATGTAGCTAATGAATATGAATATGTGTGCCACTGTAGATATGTGATGGTAACACCTGACATTCACAGCATCTAATTTAGGGTTTTAGTGAATCAGTGACACAAGGCACAGCTAAGTTCACAATCTATCTATCCGCCCCCCATTCCTTCAGAGTACATTTTTTCTTCTCTTTATAAGCTTACTTCTTTATAAGTACCCATCTTTTAAGTATCTTCCCTTGGCGTCTGTTCATTGCTGTTCAACCACCAACAGCACTCAACCTCCACCCATATTTGCACTTCTGTCCAATCTACAGCACAAATCCCACCTTCATTAAATCGTTAAATGTTAACTTGTCGTGATGACTTGTCTACACCATGAGCTGTCACGAAAATAGAGCACAGAGTGCACAAGATGTGAGAGCAACACTCAAGCTGTGGGTGTGAATAAGGTGTTAGTGCTGTCATAATGAAAAAGCTCCCTTTAAGTGGTAGATCTTTTAACACAGGAAGAAACACAGAGAAAAAACTACAGAGGGAAAGAAAGAAAAACCTGCTTGTTACATGTAGTTTCACAAAGGGTGGAGAAACAGAGGCAGACACAAAGACAGATTGTGAGTGGTCGATCCACAAGTCTGCATGATGCTGTGTGGGTACATCCAGAGGTAAATGTGTTACATGACAGTGGAATATAAGGTGATCATTTGTGGGCTTTACATGTGCTGGTAAGCAGAGCGCGGCTAGATGTTTCCCACTGCTTTTAGTCTTTATGCTAAGCTAAGCTAACCGTCTTGTAGTTCTAGCTTCATATCACACACAGACAAGAGAGTAGCATCAATCTTCTCATCGACCTCTTACCAACAAAGTGGATAAGCATATTTCCCAAAATGTCAGTTCTTTGAAAAGTATAATTTGGAGAACTTTTAGCAAGGCATGCAGGATTTGTTGTGCCAAGGCGACCCAACCTACCAGTATGACTCTTTAATAAAGCACCAAGGATGAGAACTCTTGCCCGCAACCCAGATTACACTAGCAGGAATTGGACTACAGGCATATGTGATGGTAGCCGAAGATTGTGCCCTTCATTTATGTTCCGCTTATACTCAAAAACATCAGCGAGGCGGACACTTTGCTCCACCTAGCTCTGTTGGGTTCAGGAAGCCATATAGTTAGTTATATATACATAACTAAATTTTACCAGCAGTAGAATAATGGAGCAACAGTGGCAAAACTTTGTTTTTTCTCCTATTCCTCTGTTGGAATAGCACTTTCAAACTGCACTAATTCATTCTGTCAGACTAAACTGAACTGTTGTGTGAGAAGATGAAAGTTGACAATGAACTGACAGGAAAGTTTGTATTTTTAGACTGTGTTTAGGTCCACTGTTTTAACACTATATACATTCATCATACTGTACATCAAAATGTTCAGCTACTGTATTCTCCAACTTTCTCTCAAGATATGAATATCCATGTGTGGCTTACTTGATTTAGGTGGTTCTCAACTCAAATAGTCAAGTAGTTATTCAACTTTGATGACTATTTTTACTTAATCCATGTTAAAAGTACTAATAATTTAACAGCATTAAAGCATGTGTGGAATGGACATATTTTGCTATGTGTATGTATGTGTGTGTGTGTTTGTGTGTGAGGCAAGGCCCTGTTATCACTTCACATTATGCAGTTCTACACGTGTCTGTTGCCTAGCTACAAAGCATCACAGTTGACCCCAGGAGCATTTGTGGTAATGTGCCATCCCTTCATGTGCCAGAGAGATACTCTCATGGTAACCAGCTCCCCTTCCCCTTATCTTTACATGGTTGTGAGCGAGGAGAGCGGGAGTCCCATATGACTAAGACTTTCAAGCCCAATAGGGATTTTCATGTCTTTCACTGTCCTAGCAGTACACTCTATCAGTCCCTTAGCCTCAGAGTGACTTCACTACAGAGCTGTGTGGTACCAATATGTAATCTTATTCACGGAGGCCCAGGAGTGCTACTAGGATACCTTTTTAGCATGCAGGCATGGCATTGACCGTGGTTGGAGGTGCTTTGTGACCTACTGTCCTCATAGATGTCCTGCTCATGACTATGCTAATAGTTTAGTTTTGTTGCTTGCTCTGTCTCCCTCTGAGTCTGTTGGCCTGGTTGTAAGGGGAGTGTGAATCATCTGAAAAAAGGGGGGAAGTGAGGTGCCTGGTATGTACAGCCAGCTGCTCCCAACACAGGGCTCATCTACTAATGCCATACAAACGGGTAAGAATACCAGCTGGGCAGAAGGTAACAGCAGGTGGCCGGGCACAGACAAAACACAGCAAAATGAACAGTGTGCCCTTTATTATTTGGACAGATACAACACTGGATTTTAATTAAAAGATTAAATGGTACTATACTGTATGTTCTCTGTATATTTTTTTCTTCTTCTCCTTTTCACTGGACTGATTTTAGATGATTTAGATTTCCTTCAGCTTCCTGCACTACTTATTGCACTTACAGTATAAACTATTTTCTATTCTTCTAAATCAATCTGGACCCAGCTGTTATTTGTGAATCTCTGCACTGAGTGAGAGCACACCAGACAGCAAATGCATCAAAATTAGAGTTATTTTGTTTTGGTACAGAATAACCTTCAAAATAGATAATCCGAAAATCTCTATAAAGCACAAAGTGTCTAGCTGCCTCAACACATTTCCTGGATTTATAAATTTGGTCTCCAGAGGTCAATTTTCAGGGGAGTGGTTTGTTGAGACTCGTGGTAGATAACAGTCTAGCACTTTATCGCCAGCAGGAAGCCTAGCAATCTGGTAACAAACTGTTGGTAACTGATCATTTGTGGATTTCTAAGTTGAATTGTCAAATATTCGTTATTCCCAACTTCTAAAATGTGAGGATGTGCTGCTTTTCTTAGGGTTACGTATATGATGTAAACTTAAGTAAATTTAGGTTGTGCTGTTGCTCAGACAAAACAATTTGAAGTGTTGGCTTGGGTGTTCTTCACTGGGTTCTGACATGTCATTAACTAAAAAGGTTAATCAATTAATTGAGAAAAAATTCATTGATAATACAAATCATTTTAGTTGCAGCTCTATTCCAGTCCTTAAAGAGATATGTTGCTGATTTATTCCAGCTCTGTGTCATGGCAGTGTGAGAAGTGTGTGCAGATGACCGGTGTTTCCCTTCGTGGCCTCAGTGCGGCGAGCTCACGCTTCACGTTATTATTTATTTATTTATCATTTATTTGTAGTCGTGAATGCTACCTGGCCACCTGTTGAATGTAAGTCCAATATTTACTCTCTTTTAGCTCTATTTTTGGTCTATACCAACTCCTGAAGGAAATATCAGTCTGTTTAGCTGCTAAATAATCCACTATGTTCACCAGCTGGAAACAGCAGCCTGCTGCAGCCAAAAGCAATGCTATCAGAGCGGTGAGAGTGAATCGAACATAAAGTTTAGGATTCATCACTAAGGGTGACCCCTTTTCACATGACATTGTCATTTGATACACATTTAGTATGAAAATATGGACTACAGTCGCTTTAAGATAATTACATGTGAGTCACCAGAAGTCCACCAGGGGATACACAAGACTAAATGTTTTAGCTTCCTGAAAGACTTTTTGTACTGTACTGTTTGTGCTCTGTCACAACCTTTTTAGAATTTAGAATTTAACTGATGATATGTGAGCATCTAACTATCAAAATATAGCATTGCCCACCACTGTTCAGTCTAATCTAAGCCACCAATATTTCTTTTTATTCTCTACTGGAAGCAATAGCCAGTTAAACTGCTGCAATTTATTTTCTTTTTGTCTGAAATTGTTTGATAGATGCACTCACAGCTACTACTATCCATTTGTCAGACCCTTATTGGCCGAAGGTTTTTATCCTGACATTTCAGCTTAGTCTTTTAAACAAGATCTACTTGTTCTGTGCCACAATTAATCTTTAGCAGAATATCTCTTGAGCTGCAGCCCCAGAGGATTAATTGTTTGAACAGCACTGCAACTGCCACATATCTTACCATATGACATGTCCACTCTATGCAGAATTTAAAACGCACCCCAATCCCATATTTAAAGCAAGTTATACACTTAGTGACATGACAGCAGTCCTGTGGTTTGAACAAGCAGGAAAACGAGACTAATTTCTTTCTTTTTTGATCCACTGCCTTCCCTACTCGCCTGTGAGACATGAACTGCATGCAGCAAGACACACCAAAGTGAAGGTATTCTTAGACTCCTCAGCATCCTTTCATAGTGGGGATGAAATATGCAAGAACCTCTAAAATAGGAAACTTTGCTTTGTTCACATTGGCAAAATCCGCATGCAGACATTGTCGTGTCTGAGTAAACAACGTGGAGTGAAATTACATTTGACATTTAAAAAATGTATGATATCTGTAATGTTTTGGAGAGGGAATGGGACTTGTGCCGAGAGAAAGACAGAGAACAGGCTGAGGGAATAGCTTCTGATTTTACACAGAAGGAATGACTAGCTGCTCTTGTTAGTGCCAAGTATATGCAGCAGGAACGAATAGATGGGAGAAGAGTTCATGTGTGTGCGCCTGTGTGTGTGTGTGTGTGTGTGTGTGTGTGTGTGTGTGTGTGTGTGTGTGTGTGTGTGTGTGTGTGTGTGTGTGTGTGTGTGTGTGTGTGTGTGTGTGTGTGTGTGTGAGGGTAAGGATGGGGGAGGATCCTCTGTGTGTCCTAAGGGATGCCAGTTCCATGCCTTGGCCTACTCCAACAACCAGATGAGTGGTTACGTAACTGCAGAAGCTGTCTAACGTCCAACACTGGTTAATGAGAATCTAGACGTACAGTAACTTAACTTCAAACAGCATCAAACGGAAGACCTGAGGCTAGACTCACGTCTCAATATATAACCGTTTGAACATACTGTAGCATACGTGCCTGTCCGTATGGTGTTCTTGCATGGCAGTACCCACATGTATAATTTGTGTTTGCATTTTCATGTAGAAAAATTATTTCAAATTGAATTTTCAAATTGTTACGTTTTTGTTCTAACCTCCAAAGTAGGATCCATCTGTCAGCTTCATCTCCTTGCTGAACTTGGTGATGACACTTGCAACACCATGTTGAATGAAGTACATCTTCTTCCCGACCGTGCCTTCTCGGATAATGTAGTCGTTGGGTTGAAAGACCTCAAACTTCAACTTGCTCAGCATCCCCGTCACAAAGTTGGGGTCCGCGTTCGCAAACAAGGGCATGGTGGCCACGAGCTTACGGCAATTAAAGTTGACAATTTCCTGGTGGAGAAAAAGAAGAAAGTGTTGGTCAAACAGATGAGATCATCATGTCATAAATAATTCAGTACTTTCCACCTACAGCTTGAAAATTGAGCATCGGTTTTGGTAGTCTGACACAAAACACCACCACAAATCCTTCATCGCTGCTTTTATTTGCAGGCATAAATGAATTGGATGCATATTGCTGCTTTATCCCTAATACTTCTAAAGCACTTCCCATCACTCTTGAGAAGAAACTTTTTGGCACACGAGTCAGATCCTGATGAGTTTGCCCTCTGGTGCCGGCTGCAGGCCATCTTTCCGGTCTCATCCTGTCCCCTCAGACCCAGCAGGAGATTAGGAGCTTGTTGTCTGTTTACCCACACATCTCTGTTGCTGTGCAGATGGAAAGCCGGGGCACTTGGCATTTGTTGTGGTGTGTTGCTGACCCCCCATGAGGTATAACTCTCCTCCAGTGACAACAGGACATAATCAGAGAGATAACCAATCTCTGGGATGCTCGCAAAGAGATGTTAGCTTAGCCTCAGATGCCGGTGTCAGCTAATGCTACGGGGCTCTGACCTCAATCATGCACCAGAAGTAATGAATTAGATAGTAAGCAATTTTCATGCCCAGCCAGGAGTCCTCTTGGGGAAACAATCTTTGGCTATGCCTATTTAAAGATTTGTCATATGTATGAGAATAAGAGGCGAGAGAGCGAGACAGAGGAAAGGAAGGGGGGAGAACAGCAAAACAGTCTGGCTGTTATGTCATTTCAGATCGTTTTGCTGCTCTGAAAATAACCTTGCAGAAATGTAACACTGTGGTAATACAGTACAGCAGGGGCTGTTTGGAAAATTCTCCCTGTTGGGGAATTAATGGACATCTGAAATCTCAACCACAGCTGCTGAATAGCAAACCATTTAATGCAATTTTCCTTTTCCTTTTCCATTTCATTGAGTTCATCTTTGCTTGTGCGTCTTTGATGACCAGATTTTCCGATACCAGAGCTTATCAACTGAATGCTTTTTGGCAGCAAACAATCAATTATTAGATGTTGGAGCGTCCTTGAAAGCAACACCATGGAGAGGTTTTCAAGTGGTTTCTGGCCACAGCTGCAAACTGTTCAATGTGATGGATTACCTGGGTCAAACACGTGTGAATTCACTGCAAGTTGATTTCCATAGCCTACCAAAACGAATAGAAACCAGTAAAGGGTTCCTGGAGAGAATTTATACACAGTAATGGAGCAAAATATAAATAAAAAAAACCCACTGATGTTAAGTCTCACGTCTCAGCAGATGAATTTTAAATTAATTCTACCATTGTCAATAGCTGCAGACCAGGATGATTAACTGAGAACTTTGCTGTAAGCATGATTACCTTTGACCTACACACCAAACCCAAAGTGGTTTAATCTACTGAAACAGAGTTGTCATGTGAATCCCAGGCAGTCATAATTGCTTGAGCAGGCTCATTCTGGCACACCTGTTTGACAGACTCATGCAAGACTTGTGATGAATGACATGCCAGAATCAGTTAAAGTATACTTGGGCTGATTTCATGGCCCTACTTTGGCCCAAAGGGAGTCTGAGTGCTGCTGAGTGGAGCTAATTCTGATCCCAAATTGACTTATAAGTCATCACCCCCAAAACTGTGCTGGACACTTGGTCTGATATGATTATAGGAGTTGGCAAAAGCAAGCTCATTTAGGAAGGTGGCACTGGCATTTGCATTACTCATCTAGCTTTTTCAAAGGATGGTCAAAGAGCAGAAGAGGTGAGCGGTGGGGTGTAGGTACCGAAAACAATCTAGCTAAAACCTGGCATAATTGTTGATCGATGCAGCATTCAGTAATCTTTCAAAGCCAAGTATTTTCCTTGCTTTTTTCACTCACTGTGCAATTCTGACATGTTCTAAGCCAAACTTGTGTAAGCTGCTTCTGATTTTGTATGTTTTTCGTTGGGTTTCTTGAAAACTGTAACAAAATTAGATAATCACACATGCTTCTATGATAAGTAATTATGGAAATAACAATCAACCCTCAAGTGACCTAATCCTCTAATGCAGAGATCTTCAACAGGGGGTCCGGGACCCCTAGGGGGTCCTCAGAGTTACTGCAGGGGGGCCGCCAAACTATTGTTAATTTTTGAGTGATTTTTAAATAATTAAAATGTCTTAACATGAATCATACATATTTATTATTAGCAACTATAAATCAGCCTATTTGTGAAACAAATACACTGATGATAGGCTAACTGGCCTATAGGTAAGGTAGTCACTAAGATAGCCATCCACAGATACAGTTCATCCTAAGAATTTACTCAGTTACATGTATTTATAACATTAAAACATGATTTATAAAATCATGTTAACAATTATTATTTTAATAGCTTAGTATTCTATGGCCAAAAAAGGTATATAAAGGTTATTGCAGTTTAATATGCAACTTCATTGTATACAATATATGCAGTAGGGGGTCCCTGCTCCATCTCTCTCTCAGTTGAGGGGTCCTTGGCTTAAAAAACGTTGAAGACCCCTGCTCTAATGGATGTTCAGACAAAAACCTTCATTTTTAGAGACTAGGAATAAACAGCCCGCAATACCTGTCATAACTGATGTATCTTAAGACCAAATATTCAGTGAAATGGAGACGTAAGTTAGTTTATGTGCCCTGTTTTGCTCAGTTTGTTTTTAACCGTCTGTCCCATGGGCATAGCTTTAATTGTGCAGATTTTAATTTTGCTTGCTGTGCACAGTGGACCAATAAGCCTGTAAGATGTTTATTTGTAGTAAGCCATACCTTTAAATCCCTGCACCTCCCTGTGAGTGTCTAAAATCTTGCAGCAACTCCCCACCACACTGCATGGTGACTTAATGGGGCTACATGAGAGATGGTCACGATTGCTAAGCTTGCTTCGCTTTATAGTGCTCTCCTCTCCCATCCACCTATGCTTTATTACCCATGTAATCTGCTGATATGAGGTCAACTAGGAATTTAACAACTGGTCACTGACTCCACGATAAACTTCCAATATTCCTTCTCATAACCTCTTTTTGTGAATATTATACAGTACACTCAAGCTGTGTATCTGTGCTACACTGATGACTTGGAAATATTGTAAATACAAGAGTGATTGTTCAACAGCTCTGGCGCTCAGGTTGTTTATCACAAGTGACAGTGAGGCTCAGGTAACGTTTCTGTGCAGAATATTTTCACATCTTGACGGATGCTGAGTCTGGGTTCACCCAGGATGCGGAGGAGAATCCGTTTTGCAGTTTTTCTCCTTTGACCTTGTAAGATGAGATGACAGGCGTTTTGTTTTCAGTTTCAGTTCGTGCACACTTAAAGGTGCCAAATGAAGATTCACTCTTTATCTTAAGGGAATAAACTCATTCATGTTCCCAAATTAAAACCACTGTGTGACAGCTTACCTGTCAAGAAGTTGTTCTTTTTTTTAATTTTTTTATTTTTTTATTTAAGATGTATTTTTTACCTGTTCCAAAAATAAAAACCTTCAAATGAACACTCTCAAAAATACTTAATAAATGTTGCTTAGTAAAAGAACCAATTTCTCAATTCAGTTTAGGTTCTCAAGAGAGAAGCAGGCTCACCTCTTTGAGAGGGTCGTTGAGTTCACTCAGGATGTTGTCCTCATCAAAGATTTTGCCTTGGTAGCGATGTTCATAGTAGTCGTGGATTTTCTGCCGCATATCTGCTGGAAGCTTGTGGAAGGACATGTATTGCTCCACTTGCTTGTACTGAGAAGGCAAAGAAAGCAGAGGGATTTCAGTTGCTTGTTGCATGTATATGTACACCAAATATTCAAATTGCAGTCCTATTAAGTCATACAGACAGGTAGAGTACACCTTAAACAACAAAGCTCCGAGTGTGTATTTGTGTCTCTGTATTGAGGACAAACAGTGCCATGTCCTGGTTGTGTGTGTTTGAGTGTGTGTGTGTGTGTGTGTGTGTGTGTGTGTGTGTGTGTGTGTGTGTGTGTGTGTGTGTGTGTGTGTGTGTGTGTGTGTGGTGGGTGGGTGGGGGGCGGAGGGCAGGTGGTGAAGCAGGAACAAGGCCCGGGGCCATGTCTGACCAAGGTAGCAGTTCCGATTATCTCACCCATGCAGGAAGCCCAGTCCTAACAGTCAACCAAGCTATGATCTAACGTAAACTAGCAAGGTATACCTGGTATCCTGCAGAGATTTAGGAGCTGCATAGTCAACAAACCAGATGGTAGAGATTACATGACTTATCTTAATGCTTGCCAAGGTGATGCCAAAGGGATTCGCTCTTTTTTGTCTGTAATTCTTTTGTATTTCTTTTCTGTTTAAGGTGAAATGTATGTAAAGCTCTTTGAAACTTGCCTTGCCAACAAACCGTTAATGTATCATTATTACAGGTTATGACTGGAACATTTTTCACCTAACTCCACGTTCAGGGCACATTAACTAGCAAAACATAAAGAAAATGCACATTTCAAAATTATTTAGCAGTAATTACTGGCTAAAAGTTATAAAACCGAAATTCAAGTTCAATTCAAAAGTCCAATTTATACTGTAAAGAAACATAACTAACTTGCCATTTTTGTAAATTAATTAAAGTGTTATTTACAATTAGAACTACTTCCATTACATCCATAATTTAATGATTTAGGCAAATTTAGCAGTTAGCAGTTTTGTTGTGGATTTTCAAATACATCTACTACTATTGAACACATAGATATGCAAGTCAAATCTTATTCAGAGAATATTTACAGTAATTTAAATGACTGGGTAAATAACTGGTTAATTAGTTACTAGTTGTGCTTGACAAACAATTTTCATCAAGCGCAATATATTTAAGTTCTCTGGATTTAGAGGCATGTATCTCCCAAAGAGCAGATGAGAATTTAAAATAAATACCTAATGATATTATTGTGGTTATTATTGTTTCTCACAGTGCAGTACACAGGCCAGATGGCCTGTGACTCTACTTTTTTTTACTTACTGCACATGCATGGTTGGACGCAGGACTTTTTTCATTTGTGCAATACTGCCAGTAACAAAGATGCGAGAACCATCCTGTATCTGGTAAATAATTTTGTCATAGAAGAACTTCAAATGCTGTCCACATTAACCTGAAGGCAAGTATTGACCCAAAGGAGAGGGAAAACGAGAAACTACTTCAGCGCATCTACTTTGATCAGTCTCTGTTTCATCACACAGGTTTTCCACAGACAGGGCCAGGGTCATGAAAACAATCTTCCCAACCAGTCCAAGGCCTGACACCTGAAAATAAACTCTCTCCTGCACTGCCTCTGGTAATCACAGTAGAGCAGTGGGTAAGAGCCAATAGTGGCTGTGAGGTTGGTAGTCCAGTCCACTGGCAGGCTCTATGACCAGTGTGATGAGTCAGTGAGAGAGAAGACACTTGAGTCACAATGCCTCCTTCATTAATTCCTATTGCGGCTGCAGAAAGGTGATACTGTGATTTAGTTTACAGTAGAAGCTGGAGAGTGATGCACAGTCAGGCACTGAGCATGGTATGACGTCCCTGATGCTTCAGGTTTGATATGTGGCCTCCGGCTTTAGGTCAAGTTTTCATAATGATGACTTGTTTGTTAGTAAATGATGGCAATTTTTCTTTATTTTATTGGTTAATTATCCACTAATACTTTCTAATGGAGCAATTCAGAGAAATGCTGTCTACATTCCTCCTCCTTATCCATGTCTCTCTTTGTCTTTCTCTCTCTCTTTGTCTCTCTCTCTCTAGAGAAAGTGAGTTCTACACTCACATTGGAATGATTCTTAGATGCATCGCAATTTTCTCTAGAACGATTCAATGCTCGATTCTGATTTCCTTTTTTTAAAATGTGTTGACAAATCAGAAAACAGAGTGACTGAAAGATGATGGGGTAATAGACAATAACTTAGAGTTTAGGCAAGAGTGCAGAAGAAAAAAAAACACCAATTAAAATGGCCAAAAGGAAAGAAAAATGCAATGTTGTATGTATACACATGATCTAATAAGACATACATAAAATAATTAGGCTGTTCATCTACTTTATCACATTACATCTGGCCACCTCATGTTTCATGTTTTAAGAAGCCAATTTTCCACCTTTAAACATGACTGAGCCTCTGACATGGACGCTTACTGTGAGAGAAGGTGACTTTCACAAGCATGTTTAAGGCTTAAGCATGGGATGACTACAAAACAAAAACCTCAGTAGACAAAACATTTCATTAAAATTGTGTGCGACAAATATTTGTCAAAATCTAAGCTCTGTCTAGCTGCTTTGTCTAGGAAGTGATTAGCAAACTGAGTAGCAAACTCAGATTTATATGTATATTTTTAAAAATCACGCATGGAAGTGTACATAAAAACATTGTTGCATCGAGATGCATCGATAATCGGTTTAGAATCGAATCGTTGGCCTCTGAATCGGAATTGAATCGTGAGGTGCCAAGAGATTCCCACCCCTATAAGTTAGGTGTACATAACACTATAAACCCTGTATATGAAATAAGGCACATATTATATACGTCTTAAAGCCGAGCTCTTCAGCTGCTGTGTGACACACAGCTGGCATGTTTTGCGATCACGATAAAGCTTTCTGTAATAAGTAAAATTTAAGTAAAACATATCGACATTCTCTTCCCTCCTCATAAACATCCTCTGACCTTAGCTACCGTCTATCCCCACACCAACATCCCTCTCTCCATGTTTCCAACCCCCCGGCTGTGGCAGTGATAGATGTAATGACTACAGGCTGAGCACCCAGAACCCATCCCTGCTGCTCCTCAGCCTGCTCCACTGATATGCACAGCCATGCAGCAAATCAGCCTTAGCTGAATCTGGCTACAAACTAAGGCTCTGTTACCACGGACAAGGCATTCACAGACTCAAAGTTGTCAGTTTGATGCCCGTAGGGATGTCGAATGGCTAAAGTGGGATGTAGATTAAGCAGATTTGCTGTGGAGCAGATGTACATCACATACTGAGCAAGACACATGTCACTAATTCAAACAGTGACTTCGAACGGCTGACTTGTTTGCTGTGGGCGACCCTCTGTCATTCATTGTTGGTGGAATGTGCTGTGACATCTGTGCATCTGGTAATGATCAATCACATAATTATGTTTTCAATTATTATACATTCTATCTAGAAATCAGTTCCATGCTGTGAATTAAATACCTATTCCAATGAAAATGGTGTTATGCAGCAAAGTGTTTTATTCTGTGTGACTTTTTTTGATGTGCTAACAGTTCTGTTGTCAATCCCAACCTGAACTAATGACCAGATCTGCTGATTATTAGTGTGACATTTTATTTCTCTCCATCTGTTAGAGGGTGATAAAACTGAATAATTGACATTCATGATCCCATTCAGACTTACTTTTTTAGCATGATGTTGACTAGATTGTCTCCTTATGTGGATGTCACCATTTCCACCACTTTTGTTTTTTTTAAATTTGAGTTGTGGGTGGCTTTGTACCATAATGATACTGCAGCAACAATTAGTATTGTATTTTGCATAAAGGCATAAAAGCTTCTGCTCTAAATGATAAATTGTAAGTGCCATGTTATGTATAATAACACTGCACCAAAAACCACAGAGGGCTTTTTTCTCTAGATTGTCATTGACTACAGAAGCAGCTGGCAAGGTCAGGCCTGCGTTTTAGAATTAATTGATAACGTCGAAATGCTTTTAAGGTGTAAATTAATGAACTGGTATTTTAGCATGTCCTGGTAAAGTCACAGCCAAGGTGACTCTGCCGACACCTACAACATCCTGCAGAATAATTGATGTGTACTTTGTGCTTCAGTCCAGTCCTGCCTTAGTACGCGTCTGTGTATATGCTCACATAAATACAGTCGGCCTGCAACTAACAATTCTTTTATTCATCATTTTATTTAAATTATTTTGCTGTAGAGTTGAAACAATTAGTTAAATTATTGGTTAGCTGATTGACAGAAAAACTAATTGTTTAATTTTTTAAGCAAAAATGTGCAACGTTCACTCATCCCTCACTCACTGTGAGGATTTGCTGCTTTTCATTGTCATGTATGATAGTTAACAGAATATTTTGGGGTTTTAGACTGTTGGCCAAAGAAACATTTTACATACAAAATTGTTGAGCGAGAAAATAGTCAGTGGATTAATCGATGATGACAACAAGTGTTAATTGCAGCCCTAATTTGCTGATTATTTTCTCAATTAGTCAGACTATTACGTGTCAGAAAATAAATAAAAAAAAGGTTTCCATCACAATTGTCCAAGTTTTTGTCATTAAATGTCTTATTTGGATAAGATATTTGCTTCACAATCACATAAGATAGAGCCCAGCAAATCCTTTAAAAGTGAAGAAAACGATGTGTGGCATCATAGCTTGTGTATATTAAAAATCACATGACTGCAATTACAACACCAGATCATTACCAAATTCTGTTCATCACTCTTTCACTTAAATGACATGAAACATGAACTGTTTCCATTGATACATCATGAATATTAAAAAAATTCTGTGTTTACATCATCTATGTTACCACATAAATTAAAGGTCAGCTCTTAATTTCTAATCATAACCATGTCCTTAAATGGATAAAGACAAACTGTACAATAGAGGACTATAATCCCCTGAACTATAGTGATGTACTGTATGTACATGGTATTCTGCAGTGTATGCGCACATAAAAGTTTGAGAGTTAAAGTCAGGTTCTTGCGTGCGAGCACACAGAGCGCATCAGTCATGGCCATGTGTTCTGGGAATTGCCTAGGCCTCTCAGCAAGATCACAGATGGTGGCTCGGCTGAAATGCTGGATAATCATCCCCCCCCCCCCAATCCTAAAAACTGATGTAACGGGGAAAGGGAAAAATAAAATATGTTCACTGGCGGTATACTGACAATAAGGTGGCTGGTCATGTCATAGACCTCCTCACCCCGTTGGCCTTATGTGATCTGCTTGAGGGAAGAGAAATCCTCTTTCTTAGTCATTGCCCAGGATATTGTGACCTGTGAGAGCTCAACCCATTGGTCCATGGGGCCACTGAGAGAACCTAATTTATTTAAGTCTAGCTCCAATGAGCAGGATTTTATGCAGTCGGGAAAGAGCAAAGTCCTCAGATTAATAATTTAAAGCTATAGTGCGTAGTTTCTGTCTCCCCCGTGAGGAATTTTAAGTAATGACAAGAACACTGTCGGTACGTCCACATGATACAATCCTTGCGTGATTGCACACGTGCCCCCACCCCTCACCCACACAGAGGGCACGAAGGATTAAAAAACACGATGGACTCTTTAGAATAGGTAATTATCTTCACTCGAGTTTCTGCGCGCGAAAGTCACCGGACGGAGAGAGTTTGGTGGAGCTAATAGCCTTGATTAGCTTTGTAGCAACTCATCTGACAATGGCTTGAATGTAACGGACGTTCATTAATATCAAAAAGTTACGCACTAAAGCTTTAAGATCAACCCACTGGTTATTAGCATTACTTACCTTGAAACAACAAAACAAGAAAGATTTGAACTTCATACCATGCAGTTACTTAATTTAAAATAACATCCAATATCATGTAAATCACGTAAACCCAATCTTCTTCATAATCTCAGGTATTTAATATAATCATGTCACTGTCTGGTGCTTACCTTCTCTTGGTATTGCCTGCGTGAGGAGTCCAGCGATTGAATTAAAGCTGTAGCGTGGCCCACAAACATGGCGTAGCACGTGGCTCCAACAATCATACTGAGCATGGTGATCCACAGGTCAGACATGCTGACAGGTGCCCGGGCGCCATACCCGATGCACAGCATGTGGCTCATGGCTTTGAAGAGGGCATAAGAGTACTGCTTACCCCAGGAAACGTTCTGCAAGGGCGAAGAAAGAAAGAAAGAGAGTGGGGGGGGGGAGGAATGGAGAGACAGAGAGGGGGTGGGGGGAGTTACTGCAAGGCAATGCAGGGAGGGAAGGCAGAATAGAAAGACAGGCTTTCCTTTGATGGATCACTGAATCTCCACCAAACACTCTGCCAACACACTCTTCATGCCTCACAGCCTAATGCCCTCACTGAGTGGCTGAACTTTCTACCTGTCTCTGTTTCTCTCTCTTCTTTCAGCCTTTCAACACCCTCTCTGCCTAGACCTACCTGGCTTTATGTATTTTCCCATTTGCCAAAGGGAGCAAAACAGCTCATGTTTGCAAGAGCTAAAAAAAAAAACAACTAAAAACAAAAAAACAAAAAACAAAGGACTGGCCTGGATTGTTGTGCCCTCTCTCTCAGGTTTGATTTTCGTAAGTGTTGTAATGGGATTCAGTGTGTTGGAGACAGGGGAACAGAAATACAGAGCTGGGAGGTTGGGAAGTCACTGTAGTCTCCACACACATGTACTGTAACATATAAGCTTGAGTGTATGTAACAGTCTTCATGTTGAAAATGTAGTCAGTCATGATCAACTCTCTTGAGCAGCTCTTTGTTTCAAACAAAGGGAAGTGATCTGCGCTGGGTGAGAGTCATTCCTTTTATCGTTCACGGCATGTGTTCTCGTCACAAAGTGACTGCTTCTTGTGTGCCTTTAACTACACAATAATATCTCCACTCGGGTTCATGAGGCCCCTATTATCCAATAAAAGAACCTGATTGGTTGCTGCTGACTGGGAAGCAAGCATAGACGGACCAGACAGAAGTGTAATTCTGCCGTTCAAGATCAGCTTCTATGACTCCTCTTCTCTATCATTAGGGTTTGACCATATGCATTCTGAGACTGAGGTATTATAAAGCATGGATGGATCATGACAAGATGGACCCCTTGACAGATGCCTTAAAGGCCTCCCAAACAATCCTTGGTGGTAAAGTGACCACACAGATTCAAAGATTCATTCCCTATAACTTGTCATGAAGTTGCTTTCTCATAACAACCTGAAATTGAATGTTTTAGGGGTCAGTATGCTTCAAGCAAAGTGCTTGTTGGATCATGGAACAGCGTCTGAAACCCCCTCCTTCCACACCTTTCTAATGTTGAAATTTGGGGACAGCAATTTCTTTAACTTGCGGAAACCAACAATGCGATAATCACGTCCACTTTTCGCAGTAATCGGCCAGGCGTGGGGAGGTAAGAAAGTAAGAAGGAAGCTCTCTTCTATATTCTTATTTTCACTTATTTTTTTCTTATTATCTTAGATTATTTTTTGGGGCATTTTTAGGCCTTTATTGACAGGACAGCTTAAGACAGGAAAGGGAAGAGAGTGGGAAAGTGACATGCAGTAAAGGGCTGCAGGTCGGAATCTAAACTGCGGCCGCTGCTGTAAGGACTCAGCCTTTGTACATGGGGGTCAACCGGGTGAGCAACCCATATTTTTACTTTCTACTTGCCTTCAGACGTGGGCGGATGACATGTTTGTTTTGAGCATACTAAGGCCTTTGGGCAAATCTTAGATTTTTAAAAAGGATTTTTTTTTTTTATTATGCAATGATAAATCTTATTAACAGCCACTTCAAACAGATGCTCTTATGTTGGACCCCTTGGACACCTGGCCCTACACCCATTTTATAATCCATCTAGGTTATCAGGTAGTATCACAATATAGAAGGCATGAAAATATACTACCTTTATAGTTGCATTCCAGATTTGACAGATTTCCCCCTCACAAGACTCCTCATTAATACAGTACATGTCACGTGTGCCTTTTTTTCCCCAGAGAGATGCAAAATCTCTAGTGAGCAACCTAAACAGGCCCATCGAGGCTCCTTATGTGAAACCTGATAGGTTCATATGTGAAGACAAATGTGACAGCTCCCCTGTACATCCCTCGTAGTCACAGCCAAGTTGCTGACTCCTCTAATAGCTTCACCTCCTGTGAACAAGAATGGCTGAGGAAGCGCTCCATATAGAATATCTATTTCACCCAAAACAGAATGGCTAACAAAATAAATATTAAACCTCTAGAAAATATAGTTAATCTCTGTCTTTTTTTCACTGGCTGACATAGTTCCATAAGCCACACTATAATGTAGCACATCCCATTATGTTCACATGCTGGTGCCTCCTTTTGTCACGCCATTCTCCGTTCTGCTCGACTCCACGCTGTTCATCAACTGAGATTTAGTTAATGAGTAAATTCACAGCCAATCATCTGCCATGGATGACTCACCAATTCTCATCTCCATGCTGATTAGTTTATTCTTCCAGAGACTGATTAGAACATTTGTGACACTTTCCAGCTTTAATAACAAATAGAGTCCAGTTTGTTTGCCTTGGCGGCGTCGATTTGTTTTCTCCAAAAGGATTCAGCCAAAAAATACTGTCTTTATACAAATAACCACCTTTTTCCCCACAATATACAGTGTAAAGGAAGTATTTGTAGCAGAAACATATATGTAGTGTTTTTGTAGTATTTTACTGTTGCACTTACACTGAATAATCCATCCACACACACACACACACACACACACACACACACACACACACACACACACACACACACACACACACACAATCCACCCAAATGCCACTTGTGATGTCATGAGCCTTAGGTGTCCTTTCACATGTGTAGGTTTAGCATGTGTGGTTGAGATGGCAGGTAACGCTGCAGAATGTTTGTGTTGACATATTTGTATGGATGGCAAAGTAGTGAAATGTAGTTTTGCCAGGTGAACACAGATAAGCTGTGGTGACTCACCGCACATTTTGCCATTTGTCCTTGGATGTGTTTGGTGCAACAGGGAATGTCTGCACTGCATGAGCGTGTCATATAATCCTTTTGTAGTACAGATTATATAGGGCTTGGGAATTGTCTTCACATATTGTTGCGCTGTACGTCATGTTTCTGATGTTTATTTAAAAACCACTGTATACCCTCCGTTTCTTTAAAAAGCAGCTTCTACTTTTTTCCTATTCTCTCCAATCCCCTTGACTTTAATGTATGTGGCTAACACTGCAGATGTGCTCAGTGCCTCTGGAGTTCGAAATAAAATTAAGCTCTGGATGAAGCCAAACCAGTTACATCAGATACTTTATATTCAACAGTAACATTCATTCACAGACTTCATTATCCCATGCAAAAACACTCAAAACTGTCTATAATTAGACTTAGCCAAGTGTCTGACTGCTTGTTTGTTTAACATCAACCAGCATTTGAATTCATTAGTCACAACATGGTGCCTCCATACAGTCCCATCACACAGGATGAGACTGGTTATGTGACCTGGATGCTTCACCATCGTCCCGGTGTCGAGTGTGACCCAGAGGCTTTGGTTGTGGTTCATACCAATGAGTAACTATGAGACTAACTATGAGACGATGTGATACACAGCTGCAAAGGACAGGAGTTGACCCTCAACAGCACCACTGCTCATAGGGCAAATAACAAAAAACAGAGTGGTTACTCATCTGATACTCATTATCACAGATGCACGCTAATTCAACAGCTGTCCTCGTTTCACTGCATACTGCATTCACGTAACACTTATTAGTAAAAGCCAAGGAAAAAACATTTTCTATTACATTCTTGTGAAAATACATTTTATACAACGTGCATGCGTAGCTTTTCCATTTGAAATAAGTTTTGGTGTAAAATGTCATCATATTTTGATTTTACTAGCACTTTGTGTGTATTTCTTATGTTTTACTCCAGGTAAATGCTCCCCTCACGTGTCTTTTTATCCATATTTAAAAAAAATGAGCACAAACATCCGCATTAGCTGGTCTTAATTACTCAATCATATAACTGTCTAAAACCCGGCAAGCTGTCCCATGCATGGGAAAAAATGTGATGCACAATAACAATTTTTTTTTATTACGTAATCTAACTACAAGCTGTTCTCTCTGGGAGTGCACAGAAGGCGCAACAGTCTTTGAACACATAAGCAAGGAAGTGCAGGGGTCTGCTGGCCTGCGTGAACTGTAAGTTGGCAAGAAAAAAGGACTCACAATGGTAACCTTCTCAGTGTAAAGGTTGATGTTCTCTTTGTGTCGTTTGTTCATGCTTATCTCCTGCTCAGCGGTCTTGATGAAGGATCCGTCTGGGACCTGCCAAGCTTTCTACAGTTTTCTCCTTTTATTGGGTTTTTATGTTGTTGTTTTTTGCAGCGGTCTCAGTTGCTTTCCTCAGGGTTGTACGTTGTACGAACAATTAATTTGCCAAATATTTTCTATAATTTTGTGAAAAATGACCACTATAATTTCTTGTTTTATCCGACCAACAGCCTAAAACCCAAAGATATTCCGTTTACCATCACATAAAACAAAGAAAAGCAAGAAATCTGAGTGGCTTGAACTTTTTCTGCATAAAATAACTGCCAATAAAATTCAATAATGAATTAATAGGCCTGCTACTCCTCTCTGACATGTTATGCTGGGCTTTGTGATTTGTTGAATTTATATTTTCTTTATCTCATATCAGAGATCTAAATTTAGTCACCTTTGTAACAGCCCTGTCGTTCTACTTTTTCTGAAGAGTAATACATGTCTACAACACAATACTGACATTCTGAGGAGTGAGGTGACTTCTTTCGCTTTTGGTATCCAATCATGTGCAATCAAGTATGTGTCGGCCACTTGCACTGATGAGCACACCCTCAAACAGAAAGGTTAAACTAAGCAAGAAAGCAGCCTGATTTATGTCTCCAGGTGTATAACAAAAGAGATGTTGTCAAATGTCCTGCGACAACTCCTCGAAACCCGGTGCTACTGTTGTCGAGCAGCGATGCTTGACATCTTGACAATTCAGGTGGTTATACTCCCGCATTTCTGAATGAACAAAGATGTTCTAGAGACGAGTGATTGAAATCTCCTATTATCAGCAAAGACTCTCCAAGAGAGGTGAATAACACACCTAACAATGTCAACCAATCAAAGGCACTGTGCACCAAATAATTAAGCAAGAGAGCTACACCCTGTTCACATCAGGGCAAAAGCAGTCTTGCATTTTACTCAGATGAAACCAATATGTCATCATGTTGAGGGAAGTGCCATGAGAGAGGAGATATATATATATATATATAAAAAAAAAAAAATAAGAGAGTAGAAAGTAGTGGGTGGTCCAGGGATAAAAGAGACTGAAGGGTGGTTATGCATGGTTAGGCAATGCCTTTCTGTTTTTGTCTGTCTACCTACAGTATCTGTCTATCTGTCTGCCCCTGAGACATGAATCCTCGGCAGGATACTGCTCAGCTGTCCGTCTCTTTAATATGAGACCTGGACAGGAACAGCACACAAACACTTACAAAACCCACATGTCCCTCCATGCTCCTAAACACATATCTTTACACTGTGCATGCAGACAGAAGTAACATCCCATCACCCTCTCACACGAGCCAACACAGCGACAGCAGCATTATCTTGTCTGGTGATTAAGTAAATGCAGCCGCTAAAGAGTAAGAAGCTACTCTCAGGCCATTAGTCATGAAGATAACAGTCCTACACTTTGTACTGCACCACTCAGCAGTATCTGCAGTCCTGGTTGTCCCCACTCTTCTTCTCACAGCTAGAGACAGAAAGTACCAAGCCAACGACAGGAACAACATATGACGCAATCTGAATTTAAAGCAGTCATTCTTGAGCAGCTGAAAGACACGACCTTTGAAGGCAACATTCACCTGAAAGTCCCTCTCCCGACAGGCCGGAGAATCACATTATGTATTTAAACGGAAAGGGACATATCTTATCAAGATGTTGAACTTATGAACACTAATGCACTGCGAAGGTGTGAGAAGAGGAATCCCATATGTGGGCCAGGCTTTTCACTTTGGATTTGCCAGACCGCAGTCAGGATCCACAGGGAAGAGTTTTCTACAAATTGCTCATTCTACCACATCACAGTCAGTAACACCATGTTAGCTGCTGACATCCTACAGTGCCAATCACCAGAGATTTTGCAAATATGTCTCATTTAGGGCTGCAACTATTTTCATCAATTATTTTTTGGATTCATTCTGTTCTGCACACTAAGTTCCAATGCAAGTGTTCAGTCATCACAAAAACAGAGGAGAAATCAATATAGAAAGCAATCTGAAAACTGAAATGAATGTATGAATACTGACATTTATTCAAGTTGAGTTATTGCAAAAAATGTTTTACATTTGTTCAAATTGGTTCGTCTTTGTTGGTGTATTGGAAAATGCATTTGTGAACATCACAGATTACTAACAAATCATCATACATATTTGAAACTCTTATTTTAATTTGTGGATCACCGGTATTGAGACCAATTTCTCTCATTATTCATGCGACGTAGCATTACTCTCAAAAGTTTTGATTCATCATTTATAATAATTGCCTGTAGTCAGAGGTAACTATTCAAAATGCTTGTTTTGTCTGTCCAAAATCCAAAGATATTCTATTTACAGTGAAAGAAAAGAGACAAACCTTTTACTTAAGAACATGGAGCCAGAGAATGCTTTGCTTGGTGAAGATTCATTTTCTGTCTATCGACTAATTAACTTAATCAACTAACCCTTTCAGCAGCACTCAACGCTGTCACAATCTGTATTTTCATACCTGAACACAAGAAGCAAAAATGGACTAGATTCATGAAATATATGGTAATCCTAATCCAAGAAGTTGTGAAACTGCTGAGATTTGAAAGTATTGTTGTCCCTTCAGACTTTAGACGAACTCTGTGAGGTTCTATATATAGGTGTGCCAGTCTGCAGCTGCAGTCAGAACATGTCACTAGGAAGTTTATATCTGTGAGGAGCTGGGAGGCAACTTTGTGATGTTGTTTTGACGTACTGCATGCAAATTATTCTCGATTCATTTTACTAGTTTTCACAGCTGTGTAGCTCACCTATACGCATCCAGCACACAGGTATCCTACATTATCTTTATTTCAGAGGCCCTTTTGCACTCCCCAGCTATGGCTATTGATTTCCATGGCACAAATGATCCTGCCACACAGGAGGCAGCGACTTAGCCTTCTACATGATTCCCATTATGTATCGATTTGCATACAAGAAGGGGAATATATCTGATTAATTCTGAGCAAGCAGAGCAACACGCAGCACAAGTGCAAGGAGACTTTTATAATTAAGCTTAGTTATTACAAGTAGCGGTAAATATGAAGCAATGTTGAACAAAGAAAAGTTAAAAATAATCTGTGGTGCAGGAAAGTCAAGGAGCCCGGTTTTGTGTCCATAAGCATTAGCATGGATGAATTGGGACATTTTATCACTGAAAATTAATTTTGTTGCAAACAGAGCTGGATAATGTCTGTTAGGGATGAATAACACATGCTAGTTGGTTTTGGGCCCTCTTGGGCAATTGCCTTGAAGTACAAATAAGAGTTGGATACAGGGCTGTGATGTTGAGGAAAGCTGACATTTGCTCCTGAAGTCAGATGCCTCTGAGCAGTCAGTGTGCATGTGGAGTACAGACATGTTTGTCAGAGAGAGGGAGATGAGAGGGCAGAAGAGTCCCCCAGGCGAGCATTTACAATAAGCATTACCCAGGAGGCCTGTATACACACTTCTACACTATCACATTGCTCTGAGATTAACCACAGTCCGTTTGACCCCAACTCAGAGAAAGAGAGGGAGGTGGAAACAATGTAAAACACAGAAAAAGCCAAAAGATGGGAGACGGTCCCCCAAGATCTCAAACTAAGTAGTTTTCTGTTTGGATATCCACGTAGAATACTGAATTGAGAGGCCAGAAATGAGTAAAGAAAATACGTAAAAAGTGTCATATCTGTTAATACTATGAAACAAGAAGGCCAAGAAAAACAGAAACATGCAGTACAATACTGTTACAGTACCACTGATATTCATGCACTGTAGTAATATTTGGTTTAAACTGCCTCAGTGCCTCTTTAAGATATGTTTCTTTGTCGGATGGCAGATCAATAATGTACCTGCAACAATGTCCCTAATGAATTGTGCCTGCAATTCTTATTTAGTCAGACACCACTGTATATTAATACAATAAAACAAGAGAACAAGACCGAGCCTTTATGTTTATGTTTTTAAAAATATTTGTTATAACTGCAACATTATTTTATAATCAATAGACCTATAATTGAGAATGAGAAATCCTATATTTTTCGTATAGCATCATATTCGGAAAACACATCGGCTGGTCCTCATCTTAACAACCTTTTCTCTTTTAGACATACAAGCGCATATGAGCTATGCAGCTAAACAGGGTTATCTTGAATTAAATAACTGCCTGCTCTTACATTTTTCTTATCACAGTATACTAAAATACTAGGGCTTACTAGTCCTACACTGCAATACAAAACAATGCTGTTTCTTTGTCTTCTACATGGGTCATCAGTTTGTCATTTGGTGCCTGATACATGCAGCTGTAGCCTCAGTCTTTTAACACAATATCATGTATATGTAGCAATGAAATGCAAAGTTTCTTTTATATATACCAAATGCCAAAATAACAAACAAAAGAGAAGAGTGTGTAATACTTACAACCATACCGTTTAGGGACACCCAGCAGTCAGGGGGGAAGTCTTGGAGGAGAGGCACCAGATACTGGAGGCAGCCGTCCCAGTGACACAGAAGCAGCATCATCCCTATCAAATTAAATATTCTTACCACTGCACTAGCCAGGTCATAGGTCATATGGAAAATCTGCCAAAGAGAAAAAGAGACAGAGAGACCTCAGTTAGATCGCTCGTGTATCTCCTTTGTTGTTTGAAAATGTACATTCAAATTCTGATCATACATCATGTTCAAGTAGTGTTGAAACAGCAGGCAAAACAGACAGACAGTGGTTCAGATTTAGATCTGTTAATGTCTCTGAAACATCACATGCATTGGTATTTCAGAGATACAAACATATTTTTTGAAAGATTAAAAAGATACCTAAAAAGTTCACAAATGTACAAAGTCACCTTTGAAGTGGAGGGCATGGTGGCCACCAGAGAATTTGGTTGCCGCCTGTGTGTGTGTGTGTGTGTGTGTGTGTGTGTGTGTGTGTGTGTGTGTGTGTGTGTGTGTGTGTGTGTGTGTGTGTGTGTGTGTGTGAGAGAGTGTGTGTGCGCATCTCACGGATGCAGATGTTGAGCTGCATAATTCAACATGGCTGCTTTCCAAAACAAACTGGCCAGTTAATGAGAAACAGAATGATCAGCAGGTATGCGTTTTTAAATGCCATGAGCCGGGGCAAGTGTTACTGCTGGTGTGGTTATTTCATAAGAGCAGGACAATTCAGAATAGAAAGTCATCAGCAGGGTGAGTAAGCATATGTGCAATGTGAAGCGTTTTCATTCACATCGGATATGGGCGAAGAGAATTGACTCACGGCCGATTAGCTGTGGCACTAATTTCTCATTAGCTTGAGAAACCCATTACTTATTTCCAGGTTAGTTATTCCATAATCACCCTGACGTTGAAGCTCAATTTCTCCTTCTAAAAACAGTGAAATATGAAGGAAAAAAAAGATTGCTGATTGGTGAGTTTTGCATAATAAACCTGCGCCATTTGCCAATTTGTTGAATGAAAGATTTCAAATAATTAGTATCTATTTTTAAGTTTATGGCTTTCCATTCTCTGTAAACTGCCCATTCTACTCACCATAAATGTCGTGACCATTTAATTGGGCCTCAGGTTATGGCACACCACACTGCCATGAAGAAATCACACAACACACACACACACACACACACACAACTTCTGGTATCGGGTATGTTTTTCTACACTAGTGATAAAAGTTTGAATAGCTTCAAAGTTGTAGTTATTGAAGTAATAAATAGAATAAACTGATGCCAGACTGTAAACAAAAGTATAGAAGGTTGAAGTCAAACAATATGTGAATATGTACAGTACATTCAATTATGATCTATTGAAATGTTTTACTTGTATAAGAGCAGAAATGAGGAGTATTTTGTTATATTGAACATTTCTATTTTCTAATAGCAGTTTTTCTCTATATTTAACTCCAGGTCCAACCTTTATTTTGGCATTATCTGCCTTTTTTTCACCTCAGTTTCATTTTGACTTTTTCTGGCTTATATACTTCAGAATTTTGAAAAAAAATACTGACCACTTTTGACCAAATTGCAAGGGCTACTTACTTCCTCTTCTCATAGAGTGCAATCACTCCAGAAAAGAGAGCCTGAGCACGGACTTCATGTTCAAAACTGGTTTAGAATTATGCCAGACTACATGTGTCAGCACACATGTATTCTGGCATAATTCTAAACCAGTTTTGCCATGACACCTATGCAAAATTAAACCCCAGGTGCTTTTAAAGCTCTTTGAATCCACATTTCTCCACCCCGGTCTATTGTGACTGTCCTGTAACCTTTCTGCACAAAGGACAGTGTCCACACACAGAACAGATGAGAGAACAAGAGGCTGAGCTGATGCTCAGATCCCTCCGTGGTTGAACTCATCCACAGGGAGATACAGTGCACTGCCCTCACAGGCTAAAATTAGCCACTAGCTTACAGGATGGCTGTCTCAATTCACTCAGTATCTCCTCCGCTGCCTACATCTTTATTCTTAAATTGGCAGAACCCTTTCTCCCTCTGTTGGGTGTGTGTGTGTGTTTTCACATCCATTATAGTTTGGTGACATAATAGGAGAGACAGACACAAATACAAAGACAAAGTAGTGACTAATAAAGAAATACATTCTTGGAGGATGGTAACAAGACTGGAAAACAGGAAGTAGCACTTTGGTACCTCTTTGAATTGCAAATGACTACACCAGGCAGAAATAGAAAAGGGCCGACTGCCTGTCTGCACTTTCCTCTTTCCACTAATGCATAATCAAGAAAAACAACAAAAAAGACTCTGAAAAATGGGGGGTGCAGGCTTTAGGGGAAAGCAAGTGATAAGGTGTGTGAAGGTTGCAGAGAGGTTTTACAAATACTCAGGGAGCATTTCACTTTGCTGGGAAGCCTCTGCTACCTCTGGGTCACACTGAGTCACAGAGGGCAGAGGGGAAAGATGTAAAAACTCATTAACACAATGTGGGATTTGTTTGGGTTTGCATTTCAGGGGCACCGGTTTGAAAAGTCTGCTAGTGGCAGCAGGTAGCCATGAGGTTTTAGTCTATTAATAGAGTTCCTAAGAACAGAGGCTCCAGGTGTAGATCACTGGTCTGGTCACAGGAATATACTGGATAACCTTCATTATGATGAAAATTAATGAAATACACTCTACTAGGACAACAACTTTGTCTCCGTATAGCAATTTAATTGTAATAATTCAAATAATATAATGAATATGTGCAACCTTTATTTGCACCAACATCTTTCTTATGCTAAACAATCAGTTACTCCCACAGCGAAGTGTTGTGGAGAGCAGGTCCGATGTCATGCTCAGGATAGGTGTCTTCAGAACTAACAGTGCTCAGTTTCCTTAACTTTCAATCATGCACATATTGGACCATCACTCAGCAAGTGAGCAGCAGTTTAAGAGGTGGTCTGAGGCATCAAAGAGGAAGACCATAGTGTGTCTGTGCGGTTATGTTGATATGTTGATGGAGAGGATTCAAATACAGGCCTGCCCGTTTTATTCAACATGTTACAGTAAAGGAAATCCCCACAGCACTGACGATGCTTGAGGCTTTTTAAGAAATCTTTTAAGTAAAAGAAATATCATTACATTTGAGGAAGTTACTTGAACTACTAGCTACATAAAAAATGTAAAAATAATTTCCATGCGACTTTGCATTTCGCACTACGCCAAGAAGTATAATGGCCCTGTTACAAAACAATTTAAAATGTCTGTTATTTTATTATCAATTAATCTGTTAATTATTTTCTTGATTAATTCATTCCAAGGTGACATCTTCAAATGGCTTGTTTGTTCTGACCGTCAAACAGTCCAAACTCCAAACATATTCATACAATGATATATAACAGAGAGCAGGCAGTTAATCCTTACAAGCTAATATTTGATGTGATAGGTTTTTCTTTAAACATGACTGAAACTATTATTAAAATAGTTGCAGATTACTGTAATGTAAATATTTCAGCAAGTGTTTTTTTCCCCCCAAGGGGATTCAGGGCTTCTGATTGGTTGCAGTACCAGCCTGTCATTCTGTCCGAGTTTGGTTGCCTCTCTGCATATTTTTTTTTAGAACATTTGCGCAAAGCTGCTCAACAAAAGCACCATTAGTACAAGCTCACATTGTGTTCTGTCATGCAAGACCCTGTTTCTTTTTGCAGTTCTGTGGTCTGTTTGTCGTTGGGATATTCCTTCATCAATTTTTTGATTTGACTGTCACACTCTGTGCTGATCCATGTAGTTCAAAATCTAGCCTGGCTTGTTTAATCCAACACCTTTACTTCTCCAGGGCAGTGTTTGTGAATTTGCATGATTGTGCCCATGTTTCATAACCTGAGAATGTTCCTGAAAAACCTGCTCACATTACAGATACACAGGAGAGGAAGGCAGTGGCAGTAAATTAATATTTCGGAAAAATGTCCCTAAAGTTAATCATAACGATTGACCAAGCAGTGTGTTCACCAGAAGGTTTTTCAGCCACTATAAGCTCTCATTAACTACATAATTCCAGGAAATAGGTAGCTCTGACTGAGAACCAAAAGCATCACCAATACTCTCGGTTGGCATCGGCAAAATATAGGCTTAGAAGTAAGTACATCAAGCTTAAATATGACCCGGGGACAGGGGCATAGGTCAGTATAATCCTTTAACACAGGAGAGACAAACAGCCAATGTGAAGTGATAGTGGCACAAGGTCACACGCTGGTTGTGTCCAGCCAGCATGGCGTTCATTCACATTTGGCATGTCCCCATCCATTCATCAGTACAGTCTGGTAGAGTAGATGCAGACCTGGGAGCTATTGTATGTTTGCATAGATGAATACATTTCTCAGTGTTTCCTTTAAAATATTTTTTAACAGTGGGGGCAGGACCGAACCGCCGTGGGGGGCCGCCACGGTCACATCAACATAGAGGAAACACTACACTTCTATAAACATGATTTATAATACTATGGGCACCACAACTGGAATCAATGCCATCCATGCTGTACCGTACTGAGAATTGTTCCTGAATAACTCAACAAATCACTTCACAACCGGCATGGAAGGTTACAGTCTGTGTATGAAAATCACAGAGGTGATCCAACATGTGTTTCACCTAAACTTTTAAGGGGTTTACTCCGCTGCAATCTGTCAGGTTGATGTATGTACTGTAGGCTGACATTTGGACTCTGATGTCCAGATAAACCAGCATGCTGGAGAATTACTCGCCATCAAGCTGTGGGCCTTAAACATGCAATTACAAAACGTTCTTTATGCATCTTCAAATTGGACCTTGGAGGTTAGTGAGGATTAGCGAGGGACTAATTTGAGGGGGATTAAATCCACCACTGGCTATTGCATTGAAGGATGACAAAACTGCTTCCAGGAAAATCTGGAATTCTACCGCTTAACATCGTCTTGTAAATCTCCTTTTGGATCTCGCCTGGTGTCGCTTAATCACAAAATCACAGTTGAACTTGGATTTGAAAAATCATATTATCATGTAATGGGAATTCAGTGAGATTCATCAAGTCTCATGTTTTCCTCCTTCTTATGAATACCAGAAAAGTTGTTGGCCATTAAACGTTTAGTCAAAGTTTAGAAAAGAAAAGCAACAGCAACAAAAAAAATCTCTAGAAGACAATCTTAGCAGTTAAGCTGGATATGGAATATTTTATATACACTGGAAATAGAATATCAATGCCATTCTCTCTCCACCCAAAGAAAATCAGCTTGCTGGAAGGAATTACAATTCACATGCCTGTAATGCCCTATACACAATCATGTTGATGTATGTATACTTCTGCAATAAATGAACATAGAGTTATTTATTTCAGTGCATCAGGCAGCTTACTGTGTACTATGAGAAGCTTATCAGTCTGCAAATCAGTCTACAATGCAGACTAGAATAGACTACACAACAAGAAGAGGAGAGAAGATAGAAAATCTATTCAGCAGTGTTATACATGTAACTCACTTCTCTTCAAGCCATGCAAAATGTGTCTCTGTACAAATAGCTCTGGATCTGCAGCATTACCGAGCAGTACATTTACGTAACGAGGCCCAGCAGTTATTTGGAGCCGGAGACTTCATTAAAAGGCAGGTGGTGATCAATTGGTTATTTGCATAGAAAACAAGTAGTGATCTATTAATGTAACAGGGACGTCTTTAAAGAGCAGGTCATTATTTACCCTGCCTTCCAAGCACAGTAAAGCATGAAGGGGCACTAGTATAAAAGAAAAGTAAAAGTACAGAATTATTACAACTAAAATATACTCTAAGTATCAAAAGTTCATAATGTTGAATGGCCCCTTTCGTAATATTAGCATGTATATATTATTGGATTATAATTATTGATGCATTAATGTAAAGTGTATGCATCATTCTGATGTTTCAGCTGCTCCGAGCTGGGACTACATTTACTGCTGGGTAGTTAAATCTATAACAATGTTTCATATTTTATAAGCTGCTCATGATCGTGATCAACAGTCTCAAATAAATGTGCTGTAAAAAGAATATTTCTCTCTAAAATGTAGTGGGTTTTAAGTATAAACTGGCATGAAATGGACATGCTTAAGTAAAGTATAAATTGCTCAAAACTGTACTTAAGTACAGTACTTGAGTAAATGTACTTAGTTACTTCCCACCATTGCATATAATGATCTCGAACTATCAGTGAGAAGACAAAATATTATTAAAAAGTTCATGTCATCATTAGTCAGTTCCTGATATTGATTTAGTACAATAAGTAAATAACATTTCTTAAAAATGCCACTCAACTTGTTTATTTGGTGTCCATTTTGAGTTGTTAAACCTGATTATTCATCATTTCAGCAGCCAACATAACTTAAGCTTTTGACAAGCACTCAAATTCAGAGTACTTCTTGCAAAGACAAGACAATATTTGCATCACTGCACTTGTAGTGATAACCGCACATTACAGACATTTGCTGCTAAAACTTATTGGAATTTAACACAGAATGAAGTGTTACCCACAGTTGGCTTTCTTTTAAAATCTGCCATTTATTATCCAGCTTGCAAAACAAATGATGGACTGGGGACTTATTTTATATGTATTTGTATTCTGTATGCTGCTCCTTTTTTGTTGTATGCAGTTACTTTGATATAAATTCTGCAAGACATTTAATCAACACATGTATGTATGTATATGTAGCCTTGTGACCTCAGCAGAATCTTGATCATCAAATACTGCTAACATTAAGGACTCAAATCACAACTTAATGTCAAAGTGTAGGATAAAGGTAAATGGTAGGTGTGAAGGATATGGTGATACTGTTCTTTACTGGATTAGCCCCATGCCAACCATCTATCACTGCATTCATTTAACTGGGAAAGTCATCCCTTGGTAATGTGTCAATCACAAGTTAAAATAAAGACTCTTTCTTCCCAAGTGGCTCTTTCCTATGGGAGTTAATCCGCTCTGTTTTCCATCATTTCTGTGTCCGTCAGCAGTTATTCTCCAGTTCTTCCACTAAGCACATCACGCAGTACTGCGAGCGTAGCTGCCTTGGCCGCTGTCTCACCCGCTCCGCGTCTATTTTGGTCGTGTGAGCGTGATAACCTCAACACTACTGTTCCGCCTTAATCTGTGCTCAACCATTCAGAGCATCATTGGCAGAGGCAGCATGCTCTGAGGCAGAAGCTCACACCGCCACAGGGGTCACATTTATGATGTTTTCTGCATGGACTTCATTGGTGGATTGTGTGAGGATCCTGTGTTGTTTTTATAAACATTAACTTAAAATGTTATAGGAACAACTCTGTCTCTGTATCTTCTGTATTCTGTATCATTATTTAAATATTGTGACCCACACAGTGTGCTAAGCCTTCTATTTGACCGTAATAATGTTCCCATGTGGGGATTACTGTATGCAGTTAATTCATGCAGTTAATATATATTAGAAATTTGCTTCAAGGCTTATAAAAGTCTACTCTATAATGCTCAGTGCATCAGGGGAACAAGTGAATATATTTATGGATGAGGAGGAGGTTGAATGTTCTATTGATTTGTACCTGTAATCTGAGGAGTGGTAACAAAATAACATCAGCTCAGCTCTAAGAAAACATGTTCACAACATGACTGACATCTCCAAACACGAGAAGCGCTTTTAGCTCAGACAGCAGCACCTGTGCGTTGATAACTCAGTCCAATGAGAACATTTCTGAGAAAACAAATGAATATGTTTGGACATATTGTTCAGAAACTCGCCAGTAGGCTTTGGGAACAACTGTTTTCAAACATGACCCATTTTTCCCTCCACTTGTCTGGTTATGAAAGTCTGTTTTAGCACGACAGTTTGACTGAGGACACTGATTTAACTGATAACGTCATACCAGGGGTATGACGTTGTCAGACACTCCATGATGGAGGAAAGAAGGAAGGAGACAAAGAGCTGAGAGGTAACAGGAGATGCATGCTACATCTATCCAAGGCGCTGCTGCCCGCTGTTGTTAAACAGGAACAGATTTCTTCTGTGAAATATTTAGAAATAACAATAAGAATGTTTTTGATTTCAGTTAGCATCATTTTTCTATACGTACATATATTTTGACATGATTCCTTATATAGTAATGCATCTTGCCTCTAGGGACTTAACATCTTACAGTTTAATTTTTATTTGTATTGTAAGTTAATATTACCAATTACCTTTTAGTTTAATTCAACCTGCAATAACTGAAAAATAAAGTATTTTTTTGCCACTTTGGGGATGCAGACAAGTTGTGAACACAACTTATCACATTGGAGTTGATTGAAATTGTTAGCAAACTTGCTTATTTACACATCCCGCAGTTATGGTGAAAGATCATCTTTCCTTTGGAGTCGTGTTTCTGGCCACCTGAGGAAAGTCCAATATTACTCTTTTAGCTCTGTTTTGGGTCCCTACCAACTCCTGAAGGAAATATCTGGGTTTTTTAGCAGCTAAATGCTCCACTGTGTTCCCCGGCTAGTTGCTAACTGTGTCTGTCTGACGTTTGGTGCTGAAAAAGGTAGTGTACAGTAGGTTTTTAGAGCTCTTTAGCTGAAAACAGCAACCTGCTGAGAGTGATGAGAGTGAACCAAAACAGTAAAGTTGTGAGTGGGACAGCTAAACAATGAGCTGAAACTCAGTATAAAGCTCTGTAACGCCGAGAGGAGCTGCAAATATAGGTGCTAATTTTCTGTAGGTTCATCACTATGAGCAACCCCATTCACATACTGCTAAGCTAATTGACTCCCAGCTCTCGCTTTATATGTATCGCATGGACATAAGAGTGGTATCTGGGATCTTCTCATCTCTCTGCAAAATATTTCAAGCCACACAGTGTTTCCTGAAATGCTGAATTGTCCGACAACTTTGCATTTCACTTTGGACTTTGAGGAGTAAAGTATCAACATTTAAATGTTTGTACATCTTGTGTGCATTTATTATTTGAATTTAAACCACACTAAATGTACAAACAAAGAATATACTGCAGGAAGGCAAGTAAGAGAAAAAGAAAGAAGACAACAAGATGCAGTTTGTGAAAATGTCATGGAGTGAAAGAGAGGAAGGGCGAGTGTTGCAGTGTTAAGAAGGCCGTCAGGGAAGATTAGCGCCCGTGTGAGAGCAGGAGGGATTTGACTGGATTGCACAGGGTGACCTGCTGTGCAAACATCAGCACGATGGACCCTTTCTACCACATTTTGCAGAGAGGACCCACACTTCCTGAAATACTGAGATGGCCTCATAGTATGATTCTAGACTAGTGAATCATCCAAATTGATTGATTGTAAATTGATATTGCAATTGAGCCATTCAATTTACTGTGGCCTCTGCAGTGCAAACAACTTATGATGGCTCTAATAGCATGATGATGTTAGCATGATTAGGCATAAAGATACATACTGTAGTGTATCAGCAAAACATTAAGTGCTTTATAACCAATGCAAATAAACTGTAAATATAGAGCCGTATGATATTACAGTATAATCGGTTATATGACCCAGAATTGAGCAACAACATATTATCTAGTCTTGCATACCTCTGACTGTGTTAGCTGTAGCATCAGGAGTAGGGTTGGGTACTGAAACGCGGTGCCAATAGGGCACCGGTTCCGACAAACGGTAGTAACGAGACCAAATAAGAATGAAACTTTCGGTTCGTCATTTCAGTGCCTGACTTTTTTTTTTTTTTTCAGAAGCATCGCTGCACGGGATGCTATGTTACCGTTAGCTAGTAGCTGGATTATAATAATAATAATAATAATAATAATAATAATAATAATAGCTTATTGCTATAGTGATGTCCCTATACAAGACAATATAAATTCTTGTGTTTAGATTCATATTAACAGCTAGACTTCAATAGATGAGCACAGCTGTCGTTATGACAAATGGATGAAGGGTGCTTCGTTAAATCCATCCGCTACAACATTAACTCTTGGGAAGTGAGAGTAGAAGAACCCTTACTGCTTCGCTGGTTACAAATTAAATATTTTGCACAAGGCATCATTACAGGATATGTCTGCCATAAGTGGCGTTACCCACTCTAAATAACCAAGGGATCATTATGTGCCTCAAGGAGATTCAGTCAGTCAAGTATGGAGAGTCTGTAGGACACAGATCATAAGAGCCTTTCTCAGGGATCACCAACGTGTCTGTTTTCTTCAGTGTTAGCCTCCTAACATACCCACAGCAACCACCACCAACAGTCCAGCGAACAAAAATAACCCGAGATTAGCCTAATCTCCACACTTATCATTTTAGCCCCCTCCCAAGACTATATCTGTCATCTGTCTGCTTACTGTACTGTGCACACCATGCAGAAGGAAACTTGTGTTCACAGGGGGATATCCCATGGGGATGGACAGACGAGCAAAGCCGCTTTTGCTGACTGTTTTCTGACTTAGAACTCTGGAGGTGGTTAATACAAATCATGAAAAACATTTAGGCTATATTGTGGTTGAATATCAAAATATGAAGTTTAAAAATAAAATAATGCTAAAAATAGGCAGCGGATGTTGGAGGAAATAGCAGATGTTAATTTAGTTTGACTGCTGTGGGGCTGCTGAAACAGTTATACCCCAAGCTCAATAACACAAGATGGCAGTGCATGTATTGCCTACTACTCCGATTCAGTCATTTGTATCGCATAAAACCTGGTTCCATTTATCTTTTAGAAAATATTCATGATTAAAAGACTTATTTTTGCATTCAGCCTCCTGACGAGACAAACTATTCCTTCTCTTTTTCTCAGTCTGCCTCTCGGTGTCACTGCCTGTCTATCTCTCTGTCTTTACTGTGAGGACATGTCTGTTTATATCTTACATTAAATAACGGGACAAACAGAGAGAGAGAGAGAGAGAGAGAGAGAGAGAGAGAGAGAGAGAGAGAGAGAGACAGACAGACAGACAGACAGACAGACAGACAGACAGACAGACAGAGAGAGAGAGAGAGGGAGAGGGAGAGAGGGAGTGGAGTATACAACATTTTAAATGTCACACATCATCTTACAGTGACAGTATGATACAATGTGACCTGTAAAGTCAGCGGTTGCTTGTATAGGCCTATAGGGAACTAAAGCTTAAAGAATGTGATCTATAAACAGATTTTTTTTTCATCCCATAGATATTTTTACTAGCTCAATTACATCAGCAGACAGAAAAAGACATGGCACATGCATCACTTAAACCTCAGTTTTGTAATGTAATAGGAGCTACAGCAGCACAGAGTTTAGCACAATAGCAAAAATACATCTTTTCCATAAACAGTATTTGCCAACTTCTATTTAGTATCAAATATAACAGTTATGCATCGCTTATCATCAATCATCTAATTAGCTGTTTAACCATATGTTTGTCCCTTTAACTGCTAAACGCCTGTACACATGACAAATGGATTCCCATTTAGGTGGAAATCGTTAGGCTAATCTAAATTTGTTGCTGTCCAAACCATGTATCTCCAAAATGTTTTTTTTTTTTTTTTTTTGTTTTTTGTGGGTTTGTAGAGGTTTTTTTAGCCTAAGGGTGGGTTCCGATCGCCTACAACTTCCCTTGCGAAGTGGACTACAAAGGGTAATCAGCCATGTTTAGTAAGATTCTGAACCGAAGGGAGCAAACATGCTCAGGTCAAAGGGAACTGTGAACTGTGTGGGGAAGAACAGAACAACGGCTCATCACTTCACCGGAAGTTCACAAGCAAGATTACCAATGAGTCATTGTGCCTCCATGGAATGACACAGTCTTTCTTGTAAATGAATCAAATCACATTTATATACAAGATACATTTCAATAGAATACGTTTTATAATGGTATCAGTTTTTGTTTCAATATTTAAAAGTGTAAAACTTCCACAGTAGCAGCAACGTACCCAAGATGTTTAAGTTACCAGGGTAACACAGAAAGAAAGTGATAGCTATGCTGGTGACTTTGAATAGAGGAATTGTGTTGAGGAAAGTTCCCTTAACCGACATTCCCTAAACAGGGAGCATGGAGTAGCGAGAAGTACTATGTATGTACACTGTGGGATGGAACACAGCCTAAGTGGCAAGAGAATATTCTTAAACCATAAAGAGCTTAAATTGATCTTTCAGTAAAATTACCCAATATGGAAATACATGTTTTCACTGGATCCATTGATATGTTTATTTAAAGCTTGAAACATATGAGTGCTGACAATCCAGCCCATTTTCAACCGATATCTCCTCGCACTTGAATGCTTTCCAGCCTCCCTGATCCTGTTTGATATATTCATGAAGGTATCTAAGAAGACACAGTGTGTTCGTTTGAGTGTGTGGCACATCTGATATTTGATATATCAAAAGCAACACCTGCACACCACCTCCAATCCACTTTTTTTTTTTCATATAACCAATACGTGTCAGTAAAATTGTGTATCAGAGCTGCTGTGCAGGCATTATTGTTGACATACTAACTTTAATTACAATGTTTTTAAAATGTATGTAGAACACACAATGTTAAAATGTGTGTAAAACTTCTAATTCTACAAAACAGAAATAAAGGGTAGCTGTGCCACTATAATCATGTGTTTAAAGCTACACTTTTCCCTCTACTTTAAACCATGGGTCTGACAATTAACTCTGTACTCTGAACCATATGGTCAGTTAACACTCTCTAATGCAGTGAACAAGACCAACTAGCAACAGAAGGAGCACTGAGTGACTTGGCAAGTTAAATGGTTCTAATTCTACGGGGGATAAGGAGGAAAAACTCTTTCTTGCAGGCGGTGAAGTCAGGGATTTTCCACCCCGGGGACCAAGAGTGAGCTTCCCTCAGTGCGCTGAGCAAGTACATGAGTCAAGGCACATTATGTTCATCGTCAGAGAGCCGTGTCTTAAAACAGTGAGGACAACAACACAGAGAGAGGGGGGGAAAAGCACTGTCCTTCATTTTTGTCTGTGAGACAAAAAATGGACTGTAGGAGTCCATTAGGCTGTTGTGTGTGTTTACTTGCGCGTGTGTGTGTGTGTGTGTGTGTGTGTGTGTGTGTGTGTGTGTGTGTGTGTGTGTGTGTGTGTGTGTGTGTGTGTGTGTGTGTGTGTGACAGGTGAACAGAAATGGACAGAGAGAGGGAAATAATGTTTGTTTTGGAGAAGATTAAGTGCTGCACCAAATTGCACACCAAAAAATGTAACATGCTGTTTTGTTAAACTAAATTTAGCACTACTTTAATATACGTGCGAGAAAGATAATTCTACATTTTAAATGTATTTTTTTTTAAACATCAACAATTACACAACAATTACAATATATTGTTTAAAAGGCACATTTCCTAAATATATAGACAAAATAACACATTCTTGTCCAGTGTATTTAATATTGATGTCGGTGCCATCACCCTGTGGCTGTCTCCTTCACGGGGGAAGGTCCCCCTTTTCACAACATCTGAATGTGTGACAGGCAGATTGTCACACAAAGACACGTGACAGAGCTCTTTAGCCCCCTGCAGGCTGCAGCTCCCACACTCGAGACAACGAAGGTCTGCTTCGCCTCCAACAGCCTGTCCGGTCATGCTTTGCAGCACTACATACAGGGGTGGGGGTTCCCAAATCTGTTTATGACAGTGACCACCAACCTGGTGCATCCTCCAACAGCAAAACACACATTTTTTACAGTGGAATACAATCCGATTTGGATATAAAATAAAAGCATTCACAAGTTATCCTGTCAGGAAGTCAAACCTGAACTAGAATTACCGCCTTCGCTAACTAGTCAAGTTGCAGTTTACATCCATGTCAGTCCAGAATATATATAGTGAATACTTTGAAGGTATTAATTGTATTTTTTGGCAAAACGTGAATGCTCCACACACATCTTCATCCCAGCAGCACAGAAGATCTTTACAATCACCACCGTTTCTAGGTGGGCACCCAACATTAGAGTCAAGTTAGTCAATAGTTCCACTTCCGGGATTGCTCCGGTGTCGCAGGAAATTCCAAACAAACACCACTATGTAGCTTGAGCACTGATGAATAATTCAAGAGTGAAGAAGCGGGAACAGTGGTCCGTAGCCAAGTGCTTTGTAGCAATGGACAGCAAATTTGATTATAACAGAGAAATCTGTTATATAGCCTAACCTTTCACCCTCTAGTTCCTCGTAACTTCCTTAAAAACACGGCTCCCAAATGATACATTTGAGCGTAATTGTAAATCATACAATGTCACAGAAAAAAATACTCCTAACCACAATACTGCTTTTTCTGCCACGCAGCATCATTTTGTGATTGATAACATGCCACTTTGCAACACAGTAATACAGGAGATATCTTATTTATTGATACATATCAATATCGATCCAGTTTAACGTTACTACAATGTGTGGGTTGACAAGTAGCTAACTTAATGCTAGCTAGCTAATGCTTGGTGGATGGCATTATACGGTTACCACATTGTTCAATATGCTCATAAAGTTATTAGTAGCACCATTGTTTTCACCACGGATAAAAGCAGCGCTGGGCTAACCCACGAATGAGTTTACCAGTAATGTTAACGTTAGCTGTAGCTATATATCGACGACTAATCTAATGCTAAAGCTTCCAATACAGATAGAATCAAGAAAAACGTAATTATGTTGGGAAAATGCCGCTATGTTATTAGAATGACATGAATAAAGTGTAATAAAGTGAATACATTTGAATGGGTGGCTAAACTTGTCCGTGAACATATGCATTCTAATCAGCGAAGGTGTTTACAACTCCCATAATTCCACACAACTTACCAACGTCATCAAAAGTCCGTGTTTACAATCCATTGTTTTGGTTGAGAGACCCCTAGCAGCAGAAAGTTACATATTGTACGTTTAATTTCTTTGTATTATGTTCCTTTTGTTTATTGTGTAGGCGTTTAATTTCAGGTAAGCTTTGTGTACATGAAAGCACAGCACCTTTTATTTAATAAGAATATTAATGAATTATTATTATTATTACTAAAGCAATGAGCTTTAAAACAATCCTCAATTTACCTGCATCCATTATTCATAAAATCTGTATTTATGGATATATTTGAAAAATATATAAGTCATTCAACTTTTAAAAAGGGACACAATGTGAAATACTGAAAAAAAACCAGAAAAAAGTAACTTCCAACTGTAGAGAAGCACCAAAGCAGAGACGGGTCATGCAGACAGAAGCTCAGTGCAAGAACTGGTGGTGTCTGGCCGATTATGGTGGGCTGGTCTAGTTCTCAAAAGTCCAGGGCTGATTTTTACCCCAGTCCAGCCCTGGACCTTTGAGAACTAGACCAGCCCACCATAATCGGCCAGACACCAACAGTCCTTGCACTCCCTTTCAACACGTGTACCAGCAGGGTTCAACATTAGCACTATTTACCAGCCAAATGCTGGTAAAATATATAAGTGGCTGGTAGATTTGCTTGACTCACCAGCCCAAAAGAAGTACAATGTTAACATTCACTAGTATTTGGCTGGTGGACAAAAAGTTTTGAACCCTACATAGCAGTCCCTAATGTTAATTAGCTGAGTGGTAAGATAGTATGATAATGTACTCACTGACACAGCTCCTGATGGCAAGATGGCCTAAAGGTTGAGGGGAGAGCCTGGGTGTCTTGTATAGTAAACAAGTGACAAGTCTGTAAATTAAAGGAGAATGCCGGTCGATTTCAACACATAGCTCTGTTGTTTGTAAATTTGGAGTGCTGTCAGTAGCAAGAAAAACGAAAACAATCGGTGTTGCATACACCGTGTTATCCTCCTGCTAGAGTTAGCACCCAACAGGCTTAAACAGGGCAGGCTTTAAACGTGTTTTTAGCCTCTAAACATGTTTGAAATGTCATTGCAAGTGCCTACATATGTGCAGTGATTCCTTCCGAGGGAACACAGCAAATCTGACTGCAGTAGATGTGACAGAAAGGCATAAAAGTTGTGTTAATCCATACCTCTGTTTATTTCCTGTTTATGTTATGCCTTTCTGTCACATCTACTGCAGTCAGATTCGCTGTGTTCCCTCGGAAGGAATCCCTTCACACACACACATTGTAATGACATCTCGAACATGACAACTGACAGCACTCCAAATTTACAAACAACAGAGCTACGTGTTGAAATCGACCGGAATTCTCCTTTAAGCTAAAGCTGCATTTTGTACACAGTATGCAATTTATCTTATTGTGGAATGTTGATAAATCAGAAAGCTACAGTACCATGTTTGAAAATGCCTTAGCATGCTAATACATAACTAACATTAGCTTACTAACTGTCCCATTCAGCCCACACAAATAGAAATCTCCTGGTACTCCCGATGGCCAATCCATGCCTGCTCAGATCGCAGCTGCATACATGATGTAGGTAGCACAGATATGATTAATGGCTCCCTAGACTACTGAGTAACTGCGTGCAAATGCACACTAGAAATGTCTGGTGCATTGGATATCAAGTTTATTACAGCTGCAACATTTGCACTTTCTCTTTAAAAAGGCATAGAAATTCCACTCACATTAGTCTCTATTCATTCACCATCACGCAATCTGTAAAGTTCCATCCTTTCTCCGTAAAGGCATAACAAATGAAATGTAAACTTCACGTATGACGCACAGTCCGCTGCCTCTGTCTGATAAATGACATGTACGTCTCCAGGCACAGAAAAGTTGTCCCTCCGTGTCCTCACCATACCCTCCAGAGAAACCAGACCTTTGTGTGCTTTGCAAAACAATTTCCAATGTCCCACGTTCGTCTTGTTGGAGACATTAAATATAAACAACCAGCTGTGCAGCCATGGCTACGTGTGCATCGTGCAGCAGCAACACAGAATCTGGGCTAACACCTGCTCCAAAGTTTTAACATGTCCTGGGTTGTACAACTTTTCTAACAGAGTTAGAGTAAATCTCCACCAGCGATGTGTGAGTCTTTTAAGGGAATGTTAATTTGTGTGAAAGACGAGTGTTTTGCCTTAAACTTACTTAGTTTACTTACTCATTTTGATTTAATGTTTGCAAACACTCATTTGGGGTCATTATTTCAACATTGCATTGGCCGACTGCTATTTACAGTATATTTCAGGAAGGAAAAATATTGGTTGTGCTAACAAGCTGCCATATGCCACCTCTAGGCTACACGCTATGAAATATCCAGAAGCACACACACGCTAACACGTAGACATGACACAGTCCCACAACAATCCTCAGCCTCGCTCATCACAACACATCAGATCAAATCATATCACATTAAATCATATCACAGGAAACAGTTGTATACAGTCATCAGCCAACGGCTGTGCTCCAACACGCTCTTTCACAGAGGAGAGTCCTGCAGCTGGTTCACATCCCTGCTACTCACTGCTGTATGTGTGTCCTACAACTAAATGCCATTTGAAAGAACATGGTAATGAGGCCATGCTCCTTTTAGTTATCCTCCAATAAATGCCATTTGCTTTTCTCTATGATGAATGCATTGTAGACCTATATTGTAGACCTATATATGTTGTCTTTGTGTAAGGTATAGCTGTAGTCACTGTGATAAATTACTACATGTAGACTGTGAAGCTCAAACATAGGAGCGGTCGATAGTATGCAAACAGACAAATAATACTACCGGGTCACATTTTAAAAACCTTTGTCCTTACTTCAATTACAAGCTGTAATTACAGAGAGAAAGAGCATCAACACAATAGAAAATCAATCAGGGGAACATAGTACAGGAATCACTGTTGCTGCTGTGTGACACACACACACACACACACACACACACACACACACACACACTGCCCTCCTCCCTTTGTTTCATCTTTTTCTTTCCATTTCCATCTGTCTTTCTTGCTCTCTCTTTTAACCTGACGCATAATTCAGCAAGTCAGGATTTAGCACACCTTCTGTGTGTGTGTGTGATGTGTGTGTGTGTGTGTGTGTGTGTGTGTGTGTGTGTGTGTGTGTGTGTGTGTGTGTGTGTGTGTTCTTATGCACCTGTGTCCCTGCATGGGACTGGTGGAGCAGAGGCCTCAAGGCACTGAGGACTTGGCATAGCCTATTCAGAGACAGGTGAATCAAGTCCACAGGAGTCTATAGACCAAAGCCAACTAATCTTCTTTGACACCACACTATCTGTTGTTGAGTTGGCAAATTACAGTACACGGTGGCTTCATCGTGATCTCCTTTTATTTTACAATGCCTGTGCTTTCTGTCAGTTTATCATATTTTCTAATTGTTAATATTTGACTTTTGGAGTTTTTGAAGTTAAAGACAGCAGGTGTTTGTTAAAGAAATAATATACATACAAAAGAATAATCATTACTTGCAGCCCTATTATCAACCTTCTCTTGTCTTATACCTTGACATGAAATGTCTGTTTTCTTTACATGGATTTATCTAATTTTGTAACTGCACTGTAGATTATAAGAAGTGTTGTATGCAACAAGTAAAGAAAAGCTATTTTTAAAACAATGTATATCTAGAAACACCTTTGAAGTTCATTGTTGGCTTTAATTCAGCATGGCGATTAAACAGAGAAACAAAAACACAAGACACTGTGAAAAGCTGCAGACAAACATGAACAACTCCACTGTCTGTTGACATAGTGCGTCTAAAGATGGAAGACTGCTGTCAGACTATCACACAATAGTGTGGGTTATTTCAGTGGAGACCAAATTTAGTCAGAGTAATGTAGTTAAAGTCTACTCTTCTGCTCCTACGCAGTGCATTAGATACCCAGGTCAGTTGGCTCACATTCTCCCTCCTTTAAGATCAATTTACCGACTGAGTTGTAAATCAACTGTGCACGTTCGTTTTGGACGAGATATCCCCGAGACGTTATAATATAAAAAACAGATCATCAGGCTTTGCAGTCCCCTGTAGCCGATAGTACCTATCTCTTGTACAAAACAACTAAAAAACAACAACTATGCAGCTTCAAAGACAAATCATAAACCAGTATATTTTCCAGGCATTAGCAGTGAATTAATAGAACAATCTGATCTCAAGAAGTGACTCAGTCTCTCACATTGATGTTACTTTTGCATGACAGCTCTATGATTCAGAGGCTGACAAAGTGGAGCTGCACATACAGTAGGGGGCTAGCATAGCTGCCACTTGCTACAGGCAGTGTCAATATGCCTCACGCATATTCAGTTCATTTTCCTATGAAAATGAATATAGTTCTTATTGCATGCCAGAGATCACGAAATAGATCAACATCAGTGATTCAGGGAAGGCTCCACCCCACATCAAGACTGCATACTGTGCATCTGACTGACAAAGGCGCTAGAAAAATGATGCTTCAGGGCATATTTATGCAATTAAACTCTGGTGATGACACAATGGCAATACATGATGACAGTTTCATCACCAGGAGCACCCGTTCAGAAGCATAAAAAAAAAATTTGGAAAAGGGACATGCAAAGAAAAAGAAGTGCACCACTTAGGAACTATAACTAACTATGTTTTATATTAATGTAGTGACTCGGGCACTTTTGAGTAGGAATAAGAATAAATAATAAGAATAAAGTATGGCGATAAGTGAAATGGTAACATTACCTCATGTCCTGCTGCTACTCTAGTATGTTTACACTGACTGTAGGGGATGGCGATCATGTGTGACAGTGTGTTACAACAGTATCAAAATACAATTGACTGTGCAACATGACCAGACAAGATGTATGGTGATACACCACAATATCAGTTTAACTAAAGAGGAACACAACCCCTAAATTGGAGGGTAAATGTGTCAAAACACATCTCCTGTACATATTCACTTCACTATAATGAAGAAGTTATTTTAATAATTATGGTTAACTAAGGTTACAGAGTGTAACGCAGCAGACTCTGTGCAGTTGTAAGACATAAATTGTGTGTCATTATTTAAACACAAAGCCTCAGCTGCCACAAAGCAGAACTCATTCACAGCTAAATGTCAATAGGACAAATATTCCTCAATCATAAGATAAGATTGCCATGTATCAATTGTTTGTCCCAACATACTAGAGAGGACTAATACAAGTTTAGACTAATGTTAGCTCTCTAGTTGTGCAGTTTGCTAAATTGCCATGTAAAATAATATTATAAATAATTATATTAATATATTTAATATATTAATATATATAATATAATAATGAATTATGTTGAATTATATTATATTTATTCAAATTTCAACTCAGCGTCACAAAGAGAACCAATAACTGAGGGGGCTGGTATGCTGCCACAACCTCAACCTGAGCCCTTGTGCTTGAGCTGGGATCTGGCGGGCAGCCTGGTGGCTGTGATGAGCCAGATGTGGCACTGGGAGTTGTGGGGATTCTCTACAGCAGTTTAAAAAAGCATGTTTTTATTAAATACAATGAACCAAAAGCAGCACTGGACAGGGTGGTATCTAAATCTATTCCTAGAAGATCTCTCCAACATTAGCACATATCCAAAGGTAACAGCAGAAGTTGGAGGAAAAAAACACTGTGACTGTAAGGTCATTGGGATAAATAGTATCTGAGAGGGCATGAAATAATAAAAACATAAGGGAAGCCAGGTTAGAAAAATAGGAGCAGCGGGCAAAATGTGCTTGAAAGATCTAAAAATGTCTGTTAAATTACTGATGAAAGGGCAAAAAATGTCCCCGATAACTGTTCTCATTATTTAATTTTATTATTAAATACTCAGCCATTAATCCCCATGTGGACCACTATAGGTTATATAGTGATATAGTGTACGCGTATATATTATATAACTATATATAACTAAAGGTTGGTATAATTATACACACACACACACACATATATACATACATATATATACATTCACATATATACATATGTATGTATGTATGTATATATATATATATATATATATATATATGTATATACACATACATACACATACATACATACATACATACATACATACAACCTGATTCATTCACTGGTTCATTATTCACTCTTATTTTTTGCCGTAAAAAAGGGGTTGATGATCATGGTGAGAATCAAAGAAGTAAAGTTGTGGCTGTAAAACCAAAAGAATGAGCTGAAAGATGCTAAAAAGCTACGTAGAGCTGAGGGGAACTGCAGAGTCAAGTGATAATTCTCTGTGGCTTCATCACTACAAGCGACACTTTTCACATTACATTTGACCCATTATTAATATGAAAATATACATTAGATTGTGTGCAGCTTAAAAGATGATTTTACACAAAATCACTATTAAAAAATGATGTTTTAAATATTAGTCAAAATGACCAAAAATGCTGAAGATCACAGCAAAGAGGCAAAACAACATGCCCTTGAAAAAAACATTTCCCTAGGCAGAAGATGCATCTTAGTCTACATTTCTTATTGCCCTTTCTGGCGCACATACAAAGTGCCTCAAACACTTTCTGTGTAGAGCACAAGTTATACATGTCTTTGAGTCAAGCTACACATACTGAAGGCTGAAAACATGTTGACTTAGAATCACTTAAAATAATTAAGTGCTTACATGAACATAAGAGTATAAGAAAAATCTCTGAGTTATTTCCAGATGTGTAAACAGAGCACTTGCCTCCATTTGGTTGCTTGTTTAAAGTGTGGTGTTTGAGTACAAAGTGTATGTACTGCTCTGCGTGACCTTCACATTGCATGCTGCAATTTCCCTAAGCACTGTGCATTGCAATAATTATGTGTGAGCAAACAAATGAATGAATGATTGAACAAACACACAGAGAACAATGAATACAGATAGAAATAGTAGCATCTAGTAGCACGAACACCAAGTAAGCTAAAAAATTACAAACTGGTGATCTTAAAAATCCAGTTAAATGCTTATTCAAACTATTGCATCAAATATAGATTTTTGTTTTTGCCATCATTACCTTTTCTGGCACAGCCATATGGAGTCATCTACTACTCCTCTCTAATGAGTGACAATCAGAGTGAGTTGCTTAAATAAGATGCATCAGTTCCTTTGTGGGCACCAATAATGTTTCTACTCGGCTGCTTAACATAAACCATAATAATACCCAGGACTCACTTCCGAACAGTACTATCCGTTAGAGGTTCCTATTTTGACACAAGCACTTTTAACAAGTTGTGACAAGAAATAACACATTAAGACCTTTTAGAATATTTTTAACATGTTTACTCCCAGTGTCTAACTGAAATACTGCTTCCAAGAGGTAAAAATGAAGCTTGTAGGAGTGTGAGGCCTCAGAGGAGAAGAAGAAGAAGAAGACACCACAGAATAAGACCCAAAAAGAGATTGTTGGCGAAACGACAAATCTGACTTAGCCCAGTTCCGACGGGCTGATGAAATAACGGCTCTCTTTACTTCCCAGAAGGAGGGAAGAGACTGTGATCAAGTGAAAAGAGGGGTGCAGGGAGCACACGACAGATGAAGGAATGACGGACATACAGGCTGGAAGATGATATATTGCTGAAACTCAATGCCAGAATAACTAACTGAGTCCGTCCCAAGGCTGATGTAATGATGGTTCACTGCTTGAAACCCATTACGACAACAGGAGACTGCATTTGTCCCTCCATTAAAGCGCTAATCCTGCAGCCTACACCTAACATGTTACGACAGCTTGGAATATTTCCACTGAGTGCCTTTTCTTTCCTGTCACGTCTCCTGTGGATGTGTCTGATTCGCTGTTGTTATATTATTCAGTCTGTCTAATGTGGTTGCACCAAAATAACTGTATTTAATTTCTATACTGTATTTGTAAGCATACAAATGTTAGACACAATGGGTGCTAAAGGAGGATAACGTACCGTGAGTGAAAGAGTGAGAAAAGGCATGCTAGAGGTGGGGGTGGGGTTCAGGCAGAGTTTGATAAGCAGAAAGACGACTGGAGACAAAGAGGAATGACTGAGCATGACAGAGAGGAAGTGAGAGTGCGGGGCTGTGAGCTCTGCTGTTGTATCCAAGCATTATGACACATCCCTATATACTGCGCTGCCTGCCTCCCTGCATGCTCACTGCAGATTTTCATTAACCTTGCGGCACTGTCTATTTGTGTTTCTAACCTGGTCCATACCATCTCATCCTCCCATTGTATACAGCTCTGCAAACTAAACGGCTATATCATATACAGCACTGACCCTATCTGAAATTCATAATCAACTTCCCACACAGTGTGCATGCCGAGATAATAACACAGAGCAACTGCAATCCATATGCTGCTCCCTTTCAGAATATGGTTTGTGTGTGTGTATCTTACAGTAAATCCACATTTGGAGCTTGAATAATGTTTTGCTGAAGCATAAATAATGTTTTTGTTTGTCAAATGCCACATTATGCAGTAATTATAATTTTACACAGTTTAAAACATACACTGACAGAAAAATATAACCTGATATAAACACTATAAAAGTCTGCCACCTCATTGGTACTTGAGCACAAAGATGATCTTTTCCTGCTCCATAAATGTTCACTGATCTATAACATGGGAGCTGGGAATTGGACATACTGCACACATGTACTATTTACACCAAGTTCTGGCCAGATACTGTTCACAACTATAGCCATCAGTGTGCTTGTAAAAGCTTATTATTATTACAGTTTCCTAACAGTAGGTTTGCCAAATGCATCGCTATACAGTAAATAACCTATTTTTGCACTTCCATTGTTACTGATATATCATTGAACCTTACAGTGTGTGCAGGTTGAGCCCTGACAACAGCACAATTTGCTTCAACCAGTGTAACAAACAGCAGGGATAGCAGCCGCGATAACAGGGGAGTCGGACAATAATGGACGGACAGGGAACTGTGGGACAAGGACGTTCAGGACAAGGTGAGAGAAAGCGGCTAAGACGATGTTACGGTGTTATGGTCAACCACTTACATTTTATCAGAGCTACATTTGAAATCAAACGTAATGTCGGTGCTTTCGGCCACGATGTCTAAAACGTATCCATCTGCTGGAATGGTTCAGTCATGATATGGAGAAGCACAATCTTTCAGTGTGTAATGAAATCGTTACCAGGAGACTCAGAAGGCGAGAGCTTGGTTAAACAGTCTGAGTCAGGGAGTGCAATGACTCGATTGGAGGGTAATAATGTATCACTCTCCGGGGGGGTTTAACCTTGTGGATGTTTACACAAAATCCACCAGTCATCCAGTAAAACCACACCAACAAAATATTAAGAAAGTAGTTCATTTAGCCTCTAATATACATTATCGTTATATAGATATATCGTTATTCTCTTGATTATATCACTGCCTACATTATATTATGCTCTGATTCCACATGAACTGTATAAAGCATTTTTCCAGAAAAAAATGGAGGCAATTGCTTTTGATTTCTGATTTTGAATTAATTTCACACATCAATGAGCTGAAATTGACATAACCACTTGTTATCCACAGATACGCCTTGTGACCAGTGGTGATTGGCAGCACCTATTAGTATTGATCGTGCACAATTATATCTGTGCATTAACCCTTCAAGGTTGATACCGTGCTGCTGGGAAAAAGCACCCAGCCAGAGAACCACAATGCAGCACAGAAATATAAACTTTCTTACTCTGCATCCTCTGCTCTTTGCTTTTATATCAATCCCCTTTTTGTATTTCTTTTCTGTTTACGGATGTACACAGACAAACATACATATACACACCTCCTCCCACTGATGTATGTATCTGATGAGTCGGGACAGTCTCAACAGACGCAGAAGACTGAGGATCTTCGTGAAGCGGACGATTCGCAGGGCACGTGCTGTTTTATATACCTCAGAGTCAAAGCCTTTTTCCACTATTAAAAAGATATAATCCACTGGAATGGAGGAGAGGAAGTCCACAACGAACCAGCTCTTCAGGTAATTCATCTTGATGACTTTGGGGTCGAGAATGATCTCAGAGCTCTCCTCGTTGACGATCCCCGTCCTGAAGTTCATGACCAGGTCCACCAGGAAGATGGTGTCCGAGGCCACATTGAAGACCAGCCAGGTGGTGGTAGTCTGCTCTGAGAAGAATGTTATTCCCACAGGAATGATGATTAGATTCCCCATCATCATGATGAGCATTATCAAGTCCCAGTAGAACCTGCAAAGCAACACACATGAATCAGTAATGCAAGGTAAAAACAAACAAACAAAAAAACATGTTGTAGACAGTTAATGCAGACAGACATTTCCAAAGAATGTGAACACACTTAAAGGACTTTGTCTGAGAGTAGCCTACTCCTGGAACAAATTACAGCAACTCAATTGTGCCTTTTGGACAATTGAGAAATCTGGTTTTAAACTTGCAAACTTCTACTTGTAACTGCTTTATGTAAGGGATAATGTAGAGCGTTATAGCGAATACAACCCCGACAGGGTGATCAGGACCCCGACGCGAAGCGGAGGGGTCTTGAATCAGCCTGAAGGAGCGAGCAAGAAGAGCGTTGCTATGGACGCAGTTCTGTTCACTCTGGAGGACCGACAGCTATCAATCAATCCGCTGAAAGAAGTCCGGATAATTTATCAGCTGTGGCAAAAAGTGGAGAAACGCCGTGGAGCAACTTCTGTCCTCCAAGTCAAGCAATGACAGCACATCTGGTGAGCGCCTATCGCTACATCTATATACGGTTTATGATCGCTACGCAGTAACTTCAGCCGTAGTATAGGGACAACAACGCTAAGTTAGCTTACATTGCACATTTAGGTGTGTCAACATGCAGCGGCTGTGCAAAAAGGAAACGAGATGAATGAGGACATGAAGCCATTTACCTCGTCTCACTTTACCGTCAACAGAAATGTTCAGTTTAATGTGAATACGAGCAGCCGAAAGCCCGCTAGCTCACTAATGCGTCAGCTAATGTCGTGTCAATTCCTGCAGTGATTAAAACAGCAGCTGGGTAATTTGACCACCACGGCAGCACCCCATAACACGGCTACTACCACAGCCCGTAAGGTGGTGTTGAGTAATAGATGAAGAGTTGCATTAGCTTAATAGATACAGAGTTTACGTTGCTATGGACGCAGGATTCCAACCGTAGACGGAACGGACTATTTTCTTTAGCGGAAGAAATACAATTGTATTTAAATCAATAAACTCCTTTTTAAATCAATATTTTGTGTCAAATTATTGATTTATTTGGAAAGTAGCTATGTAATAAGCGGGATAATGTAGAGCGAGGCGGTTGTTATAGCGAATACAACCCCTTCGCGGAGGGGTCTTGAATCAGCCTGAAGGGGTTGTATTCGCTATAACAACCGTCTCGCTCTACATTATCCCTTACGTATTTTCTTTTGCATCCATATTATCCTGTGTATTTATCAAATCATTTTCCAATTCTGAATGTTTTATTGTCTTTCTATATTTCTTATGATTGTACTTCCTGTGTTGTTGTTCTGTATTTGTCTTTGTAATCTGACTCGATGATTTGAAGATGAGGGTCGCACCTCAATGATCTCTCGAGGATAAATAAAAGTTGAATGAATGAAGCTGTGCCAAATTTTTGCATCAAAATCCTCCGTCAAGGCTGTAAGAATGAGGCTAGAATTCCATGAGAATCCATTCAATAGTTGACAAGACATTTCCCTCACAACCACAAAAGTCAACCTCATGGTGGCAATGGAGGAAAAGTTAAAGGGGGAAAAGGGGATTACTTAAGGAGAATTAGAATTAGAGCAATGCAGCTAATATGGCTAAACAACAATGTTATGGTTGTTATTATAGTCTGAAATTTCTACTTAGTCGTTTGTCAGGGCTCAAAATTAACTATGATTCAAGGACATCAAGAAATGTGCACTTGCTGCATGTATGCAGGGAGGGCCCTGTTAGAATGAGACCCTCTCATCCTTCCTGGTTGTGTTAATATCCCTGTCCTCTGTCTTGTGATGAACAGAGCCAGAAGTGATTCATCAGCACCCTGCTCTTTTCGCGACGTGTCCTGGGCCGATAAAGGCCGAGCAACCGTGAATGAAAATAGATGCTTTCAGGAATCCTATCTCATGCTAAAAACTCTCCACTGATGCCATCCCTGCCTGCCTCTGCTCTGCCTTGCTGACCATCCATTGCTGCTGTTAAAGATGGAAATGGACGGGCTGGCTGGCAGGCTGCCTGTCTGGCTGGCCACCCAGTAATGGATATCTTTGAATGAATTAAGACGGGGGCCTTGGCTTTATAAATATCCACAGATCATGTGTCCGATAATTGTCTTCACTTCAACTAAACAGCGGTCACCTAGGTGGCTGAAAATATCCACCAGAGGTATTTTTACACCAGCAGGCATTGAACTGGGGCCTGTGGAGTGGACTCTTCATATGAAGAGCCTTGACTTAACACCTTGAAAGGGTCATCAAAGCACAGAACATGATGCACTTTGAATTATTTGATAATATGCATACAGCACAGTATGTGTGTGTGTGTGTGTCATGACTTATTCATTTTATTTTTTTGCATGTTTAATAAGAGGCTACAGTGATCTGCTACGATTCATCTTTGTAATCGCTTCGTAACTACACAGTGCACAAACTATTCATATTTGAGAGGAACAAGAACAAAAATAAAGATGAAACCTTGATTATAACAATATTTTTTAAAGATCTTTGTAGAAACAATTGTTTCATTTTTAAAACAATTGTTAAACAATAATTTGTTTTGGTTCCATGTTTCAAGTAATGGATATGTGATTTTTTTTTCCCATTCTTATTAATATCATCAAAAGCCCACATCTGCCCACATCTTTCGGTTTCTCTCATGACTTGTGTAGGAGGCATTTATACTGTACATGACCTCTGAGACACCCACTTATCTAATGAATAACACATCGTTTTACTTCTTGAATCAGAAACTACAGAACAGGAAACGGCAAACATGCTGCATTAGAGAAAAGTTGTTTTCAAAGTTAAAGAAAGAACAAAATCCCTGAAAAACTAAGAGCATTTCAGATGTTTGAATGCTAAGTGAGTCGTCCACTTGCTTTTTAAAGAGCCAGTCAAGTGTGCCAATGCAGCCAGCTCCAACGACAGCTTGAATACTGCACCCAGCTCTTGCTACATCATTGTATTAATGTCTTGCTTCAATGCTCCAACTCTGTGAATGCACCCAGCCCCAGTTAAACCAGTAGCTAATAGTGTGTGCACCCAGCTGTAAATGCAGCTCCTACTCCAGCAATGCACTCAGTAACCAGTCAAACTCCTGCTTCAGGTTCGGCAGCTCCATCAGTGCACCTGCTTTACTTCCACTTTCACCCAGATCTCTAGCAGTACACTCCCCTCCAGCTCCAGCCCATATGTGCCCAGAGGTTTTGCACCAGCTATGCATTCACATCCAGTTGAGTTTTGCACCCTGCACTGTCCGCCGCTAGTCATTTATTATGCTGAGTTCTTCTTCAACTTGTCAACCCGCTGCTGAACTGCTGTTCTGGTTGATTAATGTGCGAGTTGCAATCACTGTATCACTGTTCCCTAACACAGTAGGCTCTGCAGTAACACTGTAGACACAGCAGTGGTTCCTCTGTCAGATGTATGCACCCTGTGCGATAGGGCTGTGCAATTAAACAAAATGTAATTGTGATTATGATTTCGGCTCCCAATGATCACAAAAACAGAATAATCGAAAAAAAAAAATGTATTTAGCTCATTACGTTTTGCAAGTAAACCCTTATTTTCCCTTGTGTTCTGAATGAAAAAATAAAGTTTAAATAGGAAAAGTATTAAGCCAAAGTTCACAGTTGTATGTTTTTTTTACTGTTGATTTATTTAAAGGTATAATGGAGGATTTTCCCGAATTTTAGAAAAGAACCGCCCTCTCCACTTTTTGAAAAAATGCTCCCGAGAGGGAACACCTATTAAACGTGTACACGAGAGAGCATGCACGAGCCTAGTTCTCCTCGTGCACGCTCTGTTTACAAGTTGCTGTCGGCATGGCTCTACAAGCCTACTTACCAAAACAAGATTTGCACTTTTTCCAGTCAGTCAGTCAGACTCGCCGCCGGTAAGTGGAAATATATTTACGACAAGCATCTCTATAGCTAACTAGCATGCTACAGGCCAACAAACAAGCTATCGCCGAGAGCGGGGAGGCAGCGCCGCGGTCTGAGGCTTTTATATACTGTCTATGGTCGGACGCCGTGGCCGTCTGCTCGCTGACCTGTCACGGCACGTACGACGGCCTTACGTAAACATATCCCAGAATGATTGACAACTAGGAGGACCAATAGTTTTGATGATCCACCCGGAAAAAGAAAATCCTCCACTAAACCTTTAACTTCTTCCACTGTTTTTTAAGTTCAATAATTGCAACATCTTTCCAGAACTCGAGTAATCGCGTTAAATTATCATGATTTCAATATTGACCAAAAATAATCGTGATTATATTTTTTTCCATAATGGAGCAGCCCTACTGTGTGAACTAATAAAAAATAAGCCTTTCTTACTTGCTTACTACAACAGTATCACACAAAAAAACACTTTTGGACAACAAAACCAACCAGAAAGCCATACAGGTTCTTTGCCAAATGTTTAAAGTTGACACTCAACTTGTATAGCCCCGTGTACCTACCTAAAACCCAAAAAGCCCAGCCCTGTTGTAGATCAATTAACTAGATTCAGCCGAACAATCCTGCTCTATATCAAGCCAGCTCATTTCGTCTTGTAGGTTTCCTCCCTACAACAAGTGCTCTATCCTAATCAATGCCAGACCTCTGCTGCCAAGCAACAGAGGGAACCCCATACAGTCTTACTCAGCACAGCCCGACCCTATCCAATCTGCAATGTGACGAGTACTCCGTTCTACAAGAGTTGACGTACCTGTTTGGATGTATACAGTGGGAAATAAAGGGATTCTGACTTCCGATCAAATGAATGGAGGTCAAGGTCATCTATGACTGATGGTTATTAAAATGCAGCATACGAGTACAGATCATCAACCTAACATCATTTTCTGTGGATCTGTCTCTTGGAGGGCAAAAGGTTTGTTGGAATCGGGTACAGCAATGTTCCACATTGGATCTTAAATTTAAGGAAAAACATGTAATTTGAAATGACCCTGAGAGATTGCAAGAAAAAAAACACTTTTCTATAGATACATTCTAGGTAGCATGGCAAGATTAAATGGCAAGAAAAAATATAGCGAGCAAGAACAGCAATGTGGCATTTTGACAATGATCAGATGTTACTATGTAATGGATAAAACATCTGTCTTGGCCAAACAGATGCCCTCTTTAACTCTGAAAGAAAACAACACAGAGTCTTTCAGACTACGACAAAGACCTCTCCTTAGCATAACCCGAGGTGTATGAGGCCATGCATGAGGCCTCTCTAAAAATCTATGAATAATGAATATTACTAATCTTCCATTAATCTTTAAGCAGCCACTGTGTACAAATAATATGTTGGATAGAGTTTCAAACACTCCCACAAAGAGATATAAAGCCTGTGTGAATAGTGGTGTCATTCATGGGCTGTACTTATGTAAGAGTTTTCATTAAAAGACCATACAGTGTTTTCTCTTTTTGGTCACACAAATTTCTGCCACAGTATAGAAAGGAATAGGGGACAGTAAAGGTGTATAATTATGTAGAAAACTATTCACAAACTTAAAAAAGGTAATCCCTTTTAAGCTACAGTACAAGTCGGCCTGCCAAACAAAGTGTACTCTTGCACCTCCATTATTTGTGCACCAGCATGAGGTAGCTTGAAGCACTGGGCTATAACGTCACAGTATAAGCCGCAATGCAATCTCACTGCAAGGGGTTGTGTCTTTATACTGGCTAGAGGACAAGGACGTCCTGAAAAAAATGCCCTTTGGAAAATGTCATGAGTAAGGAACCTTAGGGGGCCATCACCAGGCCAGTCTCCTTGAGCAGAGATTAAATGGAAAGAAATTCCAATTGATAGCCCAAAATGTCTCATATTTAGCATATGCTCTAAGAGATAAATATTGTAGGTGTACTAGAGTAACATGATCCATTCATTCCCATTATGGAGTGTTTCATCTGCGCTTTCCCCCTATATCTTCCATCTCTTTGAAAAAGGTTCAGCATACAGTGGATCACAAATACAGCCAATACACTTAAGACAAGGGCATGTGCATATGCCTGCGTCTTTGTGTGGGTGAGTGCAGGATATCCTAGTTAGCATTATCTTTATGTGTGATTATGTGGTAAGTGCAGATTAGAGTCATTGTGATGTATTTTATCTCATGGTTGCATTAAAATCATTCCATACCAATAAAAGTAAGGCAACACTACACAGTCATATATGTGCAATTGTAACTATCAATTCTTAATGTTAGAATTCAGCTTGCAGACTCTGAAGCAGCAGCAAAAAAACAGAGGAAAGAGTGCTGCATACTCAGGCTGAGTTCAGGACCATGGACAGCTCTGTGTTACAAGCCAGGGATCAACGTGTCCTGGCACGTCGCTTCAATGGAAAACAGGGATGACAATGATGGGATTGTCACCATCAAGTTGTGTCAGGGGACATTGGTAGAGACTGGACCAGATGAGATGCTTAATTGGTTGAGTGGTGAACTGTAAACATGCAGCTTGTGGAGAACCATGCCTGGCTGTACCTGATCTCATTTGTTTACCATTTGAACGCACTGTGCCAGACATTGTTAAACAAACTAAAGCAAATTAGAAGCAGCTTGTCTAAACCCACAGTGGCTGGGCTCATTTGCAACACTACTTATCATGAACGTGTGAATATATGGGGCTGCTCTTTCATCAGGCAGTTGGCGCCTGATCCTTTAGGACAATGCACTATATGTGTTTGTTCAGGTGAGAGAGTGACAAAGAACAAATACATAAGAATAATGTCACTGTGGCATTTAGTGAATGCCAAGGAAGGAAGTGTGGCGTGACCAGCTCCTTTTGAAACAAGCACATTCCATCACATGTCCTCCCTCAATACACGTCACTCATTCATTCATAAGTGCTGTCAAATGTTTGTCAGATCAAATTTGACTGATTAATTCAAAACACGGCCATTTTCTCCTGAATCGTTTCTCTGCGCGATTTTACCGCATTCTGTGCATTTTTGCACACAGGCCCGTCGTCATAACGCCGCCTACAATGAAATGTTTACAACGGTGATGGTGCAATGGCATAGGCACGTTGTGTCCAGGTACGGTCGCCCCTATGTCGCAATGAGGACCTGACACTGTGCTGTTTTTGTGAAACAATCAGAAAAGGTGTGTGTGTGTGTGTGTGTGTGTGTGTGTGTGTGTGTGTGTGTGTGTGTGTGTGTGTGTGTGTGTGTGTGTGTGTGTGTGTGTGTGTGTGTGTGTGTGTGTGACATTCACCATCCTTTTTTCCAAGGACATCTCACCGATACACCTTTGTAGCCTTAACGCGTCCCTCTCTATTATAATAAAAATGCCGCAATGAAACACACGCTCACTGAGCACATTTGGTCAGTGAAACCTTCACCCAGCGGAAGCCTGATTGCTTAAATACAGAGGTAGATTAGCGTATGTGCTTCGGGGTAGGCTGTGTGTGTGTGTGTGTGTGTGTGTGTGTGTGTGTGTGTGTGTGTGTGTGTGTGTGTGTGTGTGTGTGTGTGTGTGTGTGTGTGTGTGTGTGTGTGTGTGGATGACAGAGCGTTATGTGTGAAAGCGTATAGCTTGCAGACCCTCGGGTGACGGGAGGGGTGGATAAAAAGGGAGGGGGGGGGGGGGAGTGAGCAGGTGTCTTTTCCAGCCCTTACCTAAAATCGCTATATGGATGAATGATCCAGTATCCGGCCGTTTGAACCCTCTCTTGCTCTTTCTCCACGGCTTTCTGACTGCCGAACATACGCAAGGAGAACTTATTGACTCCGGGCTGCATCATGGCCCCAAATTGCCTCTGCATAAAACCATGTTGCCTTGCCGCCCCGTCCAGATCGTCAAAACCGACCATGGCCTCTTCCCGCTCCCCCTTGAAGCCCACTGAGTTGCCGTGGTCCTTCTGGCTTCCCGTGTTATTTTTCTGTATCGAGTCTTGCCTCTGAAAAACATTATTCCCGTCCGCCTTCTCCTCCTTGGCGCTGGAGAACGAATTCGATTTGTCTTCCATGGTGTTGTTAGTTTTCCCGTATTTCTTTGTGGCAAAGCGTTGCGTCTCCTGCTCGGGAGGGCTGCGCGCAAAACTCGAGAGGACCCGCCGTGAGCTCTCCTGTTCTTTCTAATTTTATTATGTCCTTCAAACTGTTCAGCTCCTCCGCCTTCAGTGCGAGTGCTGCAAACTGAGACAGAGTGGCCGAGAACCCTGTGGATCAGATTTCTTGGGTTACCGCCATCTACCGACGGCCCCGGCTTCTACCGTCCAAAGCCTCTGTCTCACTTCGCACGGCACTGCGGTTTAACTGACACATGCCCCTGCACCTTATTTACATAATGTGGCTCATGCTAGCCCCCTCCGTCACCTCTACGCTCCTCTGTCACCAGCATCACACATGGCGGGAGGAAGCCGATATTATAGGAGCAGAGCGCATGGTATATGAAGTTAATGAAGACCTGTTTTTTTTTAATCAATTGACAAAGCATGTGTGCCTCCTGTGGCTCGACTGGCTGCAGGTTTGTTTCCTACTGAGGAGTGATAATAGAAGACAACACGGTGAAACAGACTGTGATGCCGGTGTGATCATAGTTTGTGCCACTGGTCATATGAGAAAACTAGTTGAACATCTTGCGGAAATCACACATTTTAAAGTGTTGCAGATATGATCCAACATTTAGTGTGGATGCACTGACTGCATTATAGATAGAAGCACTTGTTTGCATATAAGCAACCCAAGCTTCATTATGCATTGCAAGTAGATAATATGGTCCACATATTATTATAATAATAATCATCTGCATGGTGCATTTTAAACCACAGTTAATTAGGTAATGTCTGCAGAATGTATTATGACATACTATAAACATTTAGGGAAGGGCGAACCCGTCCTCTAATGGATCTCTTAAAGCATACAAACGTTGTTGAATCAACATATCATCTATTGATTGGTTGGTTTGTAAAACTTCAGATAATGGTGAGAAATTCCATCACAAATCCAGAGCTCAGTGACACCTTCACATTGCCTGGCAGTAGTTATAAAAGACAATTGAAACAACAAAGACAAAGGTTCAGTGGAATTCCCAGAGCATTTTCAAGTAAACAAAAAGAAACAAATGAATGTATTGTGATGAAGTGGACCCAATAAAAACATAATGCAACCAACAGTTTGAACCTCAATATTATAAAAACAATTAGCAGCAAATCCTACAATTCCTTAAGCCCAAACCATGAATTGTGTGGCATTGTGCATGCAAAATCACTTAAACAATTATCAAAATAGTTACCTATTCATTTCTGTCAATTGTCTAGTTGATTATCCGACTAAAAGTTTGAAAAGAAAATACTTACGGAAAGTACAAGAACCTCAAATGTTTACTTAAATAAAGTACTTGAGTAAATGTACTTACTTATTCTAGTATTGAAAAAAAGACAAAGACATAAGATTAAAGAGAAGCAGTGAAACAGCAGAGCAATGAAGTGATGGGGAAGGAAAATGTATTTCAGAGAGCGAAGAGAGCAGGACTACTTTTGACTGCACTATACATTCATTTAATAGTTTTAGTTACTTTTCAGATTAAGTTTTTTTTTAGACAATGTAACATGATGATTCAGCCTTTAATGGATAGGACAGGTGAGAAAAGGGAGGGGCAAGACATGCAGGAAATCATCACAGGTTGGAGTCGAACCCTGGACCTCTGCGTCAAGGCATAAACCTCTAAACATATGTGCGCCTGCTCTACCCACTGAACCAACCTGGCCACAGATTAAGATATTTTTTATACAAAACATATAATCCTTTAAAAAAAATACCATGCATTGTTATAAGTTAAACTACCAAACAGTGTACAAATTAGTAAAATTATAGCTCCATCTTGACAAACAAAACTAAAATGCTACTTACACATTAATGCATTAGCAATAATAATCCAGTAATTAAAGTTGAATAATATAACACTCTTTTACTCTTTAACTTGTGAGACTATTTTCCACTGAGGTATTGCCATTTCTTACATACCTAAAGAACCTGAACTGCTCAACCCACTGCTGTAGGTACAGACAGATACATTTCTCTGTGTGTATTTTATTCTGCCTTTTATTGTAAGTTAAAACGTTCATTAACATTCTTGCTTGATTTTTGAATGAGGATGTGCATATTGAACCATTTAGAGCTTGCTTTAATTAGTCTTCATAAAAAGAATAATACTACTACTACTAATAATAATAGGAACACTTCCTAGAACCGTGAGAGAGCACCATTCAGTAAAACAGAGACTCTCTCCACAATTTGGCATTACATACCCGCACAGAACCCACACGCTCAGTCTTTTCAGTGCAACACAAAACCACAGCTGCTGTGTACATCACTAGAGACAACATTAGCTCAGAAATGTTGCATGTTTGGAAGTGGATTATTATGTAATGATCCACATGTTAACGTAATTGAAAAAGACATCCCTTGATTTTTTTTGTGTGCCTTTATTCTCTCAGCTGGGTTTGTGTTGGGTTGGATTAGTTGGCATGTGCATGTGTGTTGGCAAATGTTTCCCCTACACAACGCTTTTGTAACTTCAGTTTCATAGTTAACAGGGTCAGGGAGGGGAAAAAAAAAAGTTGCATAAGATTTATGGCTTAAAGTAATACTAATATTTAACAAAGTGCAAATCCCAGATGGTCCATTCACATGTCAGGGACTAAATACAACAATGATACATGTAGCAGTAGGGGAACAAGCGTCAGATGGATTCATGTATGGTAAACCTTCATTTTAGGTTTGGTCAAATCTCATCACAAATAACAAATTTGCCTTAGGGGGCTTTACAATCGGTACACCACCCGGCACTCTCTGTCCTTTTTGACCCTCGCTTTGGATAAAATGCCCCCAAACAAAACCTTAGAATAAAAAAGGCAGGAAGAGCAACTGAGGAGGGATACCTCTCCCAGGATGGAGAGACTTGCAATACAGTAGATGTCATGTGTACAGAGTACACTAACATAAGAAAAAGAATATTAACATCTATGAGAAAGAACTATCAGGAGGATGTCAAGCAGCTTCTAGATGCCGCCAAACAGCTAGAGACTGAGTCACATGACCTCCTCTCCACCAAGTAACCTGGAAGGTGGACAGGCTACACAAGGAACAAATGACGGAGAGAGAGGAGAGAGAGGCAAGGCAAGGCAAGGCAAGGCAGCTTTATTTGTAGCACATTTCAGCAACAGGGCAATTCAAAGTGCTTTACATGAAAATGATTAAAATACGAGAATAAAAGTTACAGTGATAAGAAATTAAACATTAAAGAGCAGTTAAAAACTGTTAAAAATATAAAAGCAGATAAAATACAAGATTTTATGTTGCTAGCATGGGACAATGTATAAGCCGTTGCTCTCCACTATAGAGGAGAGAGAGAGAGAGAGAGAGAGAGAGAGAGAGAGAGAGAGAGAGAGAGAGAGAGAGAGAGGCTGAATCTCCTAAAAGATGGTGTTGTCATGCATCTGAATCTGCAGGATAATTACTCCAATAAAACATTGTGTTATTGTAGTTTTGAGTGCGGGGTGTGATGCTCTAGTTACAAATGTCAAAAATTAATGGTAAATTATTTTATTTCCTTTTATAATTTTCATCAAACTTAAAGTGGAAATTGAGATATCAGTGAGCTTTGAGATTTCTAACCTCATGCAGTTTGGAAATTTACATTAAAAAGTTGAATATATTGAATGTTGTTTCTTCTTAAAGCTGATCCCAGTGGGATTTAATCCTGCCTTGTATTACAGTATAGAATATTAATAAAATGGTGAACCAAATATCCTGCTTTCTGCATGACAAAATGGGTTCCTGATTTCTTATGATGGCCCCATGCTGAAATTGCATTGTGTCTCTAAGATTACATCCAGTCATCTCTGCTTACAGTCAATACCTCATCTGGACATGAAACAATACATACCCCCGCTCTGCCAGCCATTGCTTATGCCACAAATAGCATCAGCCAGCTACAGGATGGCAGCATTGTGTTACAATGCCCCCATTGGCTCCTTCTCATTTTCTCAAAGTCATTTAATGTATAGCTAGCTAATCCATGGAATACATAATCTGTACTGTACTGTAGTGTCCTTTGTCGTAGAAGTATTTCCATATCAGATGCAGAGTACATTTTAGGAAGTAAAAGTTGTAAATCCCCACTAGTTTCACTGAAACATCTGAGGGACCAAGCTCAATAACTGACGCAACTTAAAAATACAAATCTTCCACCTCCTGGGCCAAACGTGACTACAACTTGTCCTCTTTGGACTCTTGTCCCATGACTGACGGCTTTAATTAAGCCATGATTGGGGCTGGGAAGACGGTGTTGTAACATGATTGCAAGCTTTGGTCAGTCTCCAGCTGAGACTATCAGGGTATCATGGACCTCAGCGATGAGGCTGAGGCATTGGACGGGCACCAGCTGAAGGTCAAGGTTGACTCAATCAGCAAACTGACTGGTAGAAACAAATGAGAGCATTACAACACTCAGTCAAGAAGATGATTATGATAAAATGAAGGGGTATATGTTTGTAAACATCAAAACGGGCAACCCAATTAGAGAAAAACACCGTCCCATTGTTGCATTTCCTCACCAGTGAACTCGTCCACTCATCCACTTACAAAATAAAACACTAAAATATTTCAGCAAAAATTGGAAGTTAGAATGAAATATTTGCAGAACAAACCCATTTCCCTAACTTGATGTCAGTTGCAACAGGATAGAGGGGTGGGACTTGCATCAATCAAACAAGTAAACGAGTTACATGTCAGTGGGGTTAATGTTAGAGTTGGCATTACCATATCATAATTAGATCCACACAGTTGAGCACTTCTTTAACCTTTACAGATCATTCAGCCACCAGAACACAGCTCATATCTCTGAATTAATGGTCATCTACTGCTTATCAACACTACAGTACATGAGAACGAGAGTGTGTGTGCCTCAAAGCTAATGAGGTCTTGTAGGATTGTCAGTGGCTAAAGTTCCACAGTATGAAGGAAATATCTGAAAAAAGTTGACCAGTGCCTGAACCGCACATGAACCTGTTCACTAGATGGATCCCACAACGACTTGAAATTAAACACTGTTGAGGCCACATTCATGTTATTTCTGTCAGGTCCATTAAGTCTAGAACACACACAACAATAAAATGATTTAGGAAATTTTATTGAATAAATTGCAATTCAAGTTCATAAATTCTGAATTAAATTTTGGCGGTATGGCTCTGTTCAGGGACAGCAGCAGCATTAGGGGACGCTCACACAGTTTAGGACTGGGAGAGCTGAACTATTCCCCCATGAGAACAGAGCAGCAACGATGACATAGAAGCAAATGCCACGTTATACACGACAAGGTGGAGCTGGGGAGGTGGTGGGTTGCAGAGAAGCGAGCAGCAAGCAGTTAGGAACAAACTAAAGCGGCTTAAATATTAAATATTATATTTTCAATTTGTCCTTTAAATCTGGCGTGTTTCCAGATCAGATGAAAATTGCTAAAATTATTCCAATTTATAAGAGTGGTGACAGTCATTTATATTCAAATTATAGACCAATTTCATTATTATCCCAATTCTCAAAAATACTGGAAAAACTTTTTCTGAGGAGGCTTGATAGCTTCATTGAAAAGTCTATGATATTAAGTGACGATCAATATGGATTCAGGAGCGGTCGATCGACTTCAATGGCAGTTATTAAATTAGTTGATTATATAGCATCTGCATTAGACAAAAAGTATTTTACTTTGGGAGTTTTTGTTGATCTAAAAAAAGCCTTCGATACCATAGATCATAAATTGTTATTGAACAAATTAGAGCAGTATGGTTTTAGAGGCCGTGCTTACTCATGGTTAGAAAGCTATCTTGACAATAGATACCAGTATGTACATTTTAATGATCATCAATCAGAAATGTCTAAAGTAACTTGTGGGGAGCCCCAGGGATCTTTGATTGGTCCCAAGTTGTTTATTTGATATATTAATGACATCTGCAAGGTATCCGACTTGTTAAAATCTGTTTTATTTGCGGATGACACAACACTGTATGTATCCGGAGACAATCTTCATCAACCAATTTTTCTGATGTGACCAGAGAACTATCCAGAATCAAGCGATGGTTTGACCAAAATAAACTATCCCTTAATCTAAATAAAACCAAGTATTTTTTAAATAAGCCATCCCTGTATATTCTGTATTATTCTCTTATTGTTCCATACTTTTCTTATTGTGTTGAAATATGGGGGCATGCTTACACCACAAACGTAAAACCTATTTTTATTTTACAAAAAAAGCCATAAGGATAGTCAATCATTCACCGTATAATGAACCAACCAACTCAATATTCTGCAAATTTTAAGCAATTTCGATCTAGTTAGTCTAAATACTGTTGTATTTATGTTCAAAGTATATAGGAAATTATTGCCTGAAAATATACTATGTTTGTTTGAAAATAGGGAACAGAAATATAACCTGAGAGGAGAGAACATATTTAAAAAACAAATGGTCCGAACAAACTTTAACATGAACACCATTTCGGTAAAAGGAGTCGACTTGTGGAACGGTCTCACCGATGATCTTAAGAGGAGCAATTCCATTCATTACTTTAAAAAACAGTTTAACATCTTAATTTTTGACAAATATATGGATGCTTAAGAAAAATTGTCTAAGATAAGCTTATAATTGTTGTGCATAAATTGAAATAACACAAGCAACAATCAAACATTTGTAATTATGTGCATATGTGTTTATGTATGTGTATATATATATATATGTGTAAGTATATGAGTATATATGCAGCATGTATATATATGTATGTGTGCATGTATACATATGTGTATATTGTTTATGTTTAAATTTCGATGGGTAGATGTTTCGTAAATAGGGTAGGTGTAATAAGCCAATGCTTCAGCCTACACCTTTTCGGTTACCCCTTTTGTTTGTAATGAATTTGTTGTACATACATTTTGTTCTACATGTAGTAACCGAATAAACCTACATTCACTCAACCTACATTCATTCACATTCATTCATTCATTCAAATAGAGCGCCCTGTTTGAGCATAGCCATTAAACAGCGAGGGGAGTTGACCAGCTGATTGCACATCAGCTGATGCCGATCAGCTGATGCAGCTCAGCTGGAGCAGATTAGCTGATGAGACCGTGTTGGTGAGACAGTGTTGTTTGCCAATAGCGTTAGCAGCGTCTTGACTACTTGGCCTGCCAGAACTGACGCTGACGCTCAATTAGATGGTAGAAGTGGAAAAAGTCCCATGTTTACAACTCCATCTTAAGAAAGTTTTAGAGGTTGGCCATTAAAAATAGTGTGCATTGACATAATACCACTACATCCATTACATTTGAGTTTGATTACCGCAAATTTCAAATATGAAAAGGGTAGCTAGAAGAGTTTCCGTGACTCTGGTATGACATAAATGCAGTATAAGCACTGGTTAGTTCTCACTGGTTGTCATGGATTTATGGCATGGTTTGCAAAGTAGTGCTGTGCCCCTCCCATTCAACACACTACATTCAAATTCTAAACCGATTTGAAGTATGCAGTTTAGTCACCAAAGTGCCAGAATTAAGTATACTGACATAAGTCAAGGATCAGTGGATGTCATTAAATCCACTACTAAAAATACTTCCCGGATTAGTACGCGTAGCAAGTGGACATTGCGTATGCCCCAAATCTAGAACTAGGCATTGAAATGCTGTCAGTGGTGCATCAACACCTGATCCACTGTCCTCAGGGCAAATGTGCCTGGAACTGTGTCACTTAAACAGACCTGCAATACATGTTACACTGCACTTTATCAACTTTCTTGAGAAAAAAAATGAGCCACTTAAAAAAAGATAAACTTTATGGAGAAAATAGGTGCTTAAATGCTTTACACATTCTGTAGAAATGTGGTTGCAATTGATAAAAATAGATACGCAGAAACATAAATCCCTTATAAAATTACACATATACTGTTATTTGAAATTCAATGGGCAATAATAGGTTGCAGTGTTTGAGTTTCGTCAGAGGATTTGAGGACACAGACTCAGTGGAGGTGCAAAGTTTGTTGGAGTATTAGTAATATATGTATATAGAACTATGTTTTGGAACATGCAACAGTGTTTGTTGGGCTACATGTCCTCCTTCATGCTGAGGTGGACACCAGATTATCGTGTTGTATGTAATTGAGGCGTAGCAGGAGTGAGTTCCTAAAACCCTAGTGAGCTGCCTGCCTAACCTGGATGCAACCCAGCTTTCTCAGACAGTAGTGACCCAACACCTGATCCTGATTAGCTTTGGAAGACAAATAATTGTTTTAGAGCTCACTGTGTATTGTAAACAGTACCAATAATCTGGTCCCAATTCAACATGATGGAGGGACATGTAGCACAATGAGAAACACTGCTGCATGTTCCAAAAACCATCATAAAAAACATAATAGTTTTATTAGTAAATATTAGTTTATTATTGCCTATTGGTTTCATGTAAGTGTGTTTTAACCTTTTGCAAGAAAGTTGACAAAGTGCAGTGTGACATGTGTTGCAGGTCTGTTGAAGTGACAGTTCCAGGCACCTTTGCTCTGAGGACACATATGCCCAGACAGTAGATCAGGTGTTGATGCACCATTGACAGACTTTCAATGCCTAATTCCAGATTTGTGGCATACACAGTGTTCACTTGCTACGCATAGTAATCCCAAAGGATTGGCAAGTATTTTTAGTAATGGATTTAGTGACATCCGTTGATCCCTTGATGGGTGGGATCTTTCAGAGCAGTCATGAACCTCGTTGAGTATAGTTTTGTTTATCAGTATGTATGTGTGGGGGTGTGTAGGTGTCTTAGCTATCTACTTGCAGGTCCAACCACAGTGGTTTGAATAATGGAGTTAATCTGATAGGGAAGTGCAATCACGTTTTCTTCCATTCTAACTTAAGAAAGTTCATCGTAATGACACTGACCCTAGTTACTCCTTTGTGTGCTCAGCAATGTTGGTTTGTTGGACTGTTCTTTCCTCCTTTGAGTTTGCTTTCCTGCTGGGTTTCCCGTCATCATACTTGCTCCACAATCACCGAATGTTCACAATACGGTAGGAAACTAAACTGATTTTAGAACAGGGTAGTTTAATACCCTGCACCTACTGAACTGACATAAGAGAAGTTGAAGAAATCTCCATTTGAAAAGGGTAGAAACTCTCATTTGATTTACACATTAAAGATATTACAAGAATATTGCCTCCACACTGAACTACATGTACCTATTTCAAGACAGATCTTTCTTCAAAGTGCCTCTGCTGATGCATCAGTAAGTGCTTGGGCTCATACAATCACACATTTGCATTTCTGTCCCAAGAATAAAAATGAAATCTTTGGAAACAAGTTTTTTGAGCAAAGATAAAAAGCTTTTCTGTTCTCATTATATGACCATGAAAGAGTCTGTTCTTTGACTTGAAACAATATTAATATAAGAACAAGCTTCTTGGAACGTTCTGTCTCTGCATTATTACTTTTAATATCTGCTGTTTTAGTGTGGCTGTCTGTCTTTTCTCTCTGAGGCACCTGTCGCATGCAGTGATTTTACCTCACAGTGGAAGGGGCTGCAGTCCCTTCTTTGTGGACACCAAGATGGACAAAAAAGTTTCAATCCCATGTTTCTCCCTTATATTCATAGTTATGTCATTGTCTGTGTCATTATGATTTCTTGATATAAATGACATTTAAATATGTAAGCAGTGTCTTTTATCACATCAATATGTGATGACTGTGACTATTTGAATACTGTGTGTTTTTAAGGATACATTAAAGATCTGTGGTTCAGCTTTAAAACCTCATCATGTCTGAAATGTTGCGTATGCATGTCTGCCATGCTATGAGCAAGTTGAAACCCCGGAGTAAATCGATGGCTACGTCATGGCTGGCTGAATATGAGAGGAATCTAAATGTTAATTATGGCTCCAAAAAGTCAAATCGCCTGAACGTTGAAAGCCAGAGGTTTTAGAGGCCGTTGGGAAAATCCCATAGTAATCATGGTGATCTAAAGTACTCTAGCTCCCAGACAGCGCAGACCACATCCAGCTGCAGAGAGACAAGTGTCCATCCGTCCGTGTGTGTGTGTGTGTGTGTGTGTGTGTGTGTGTGTGTGTGTGTGTGTGTGTGTGTGTGTGTGTGTGTGTGTGTGTGTGTGTGTGTGTGTGTGTGTGTGTGTGTGTGTGTGTGTGTGTGCAGGGAATGAGAGGAGGGAATTACTTTAGATGAATTCAGCACAACGTTTTAGGGTAAGAGGATACGATGTGTTCCTGACCCGAGGCTGGGGAAATGAAGTGGAGAGTACTCTACAATAGGGCTGCTTGATTATGGAAGAAAAAAAAAAAATCATAATCACGATTATGTTGGTCAATCTTAAAATGATTTAACACCGTTACACATTGACTCTTGGAAAGATGTTGCATTTATTGAATTGAAAAAACAATTTAACAGTTAAACAAATCAACAGTGAAAACAACTTGAACTGTGAAATTTCCCTTAATATTTTTCCTGTTTTAATTTTTTTTCTCCTTCAGAACACAAAACAAAATAAGAGTTTACTTGCAAAACATAATGTGCAAATTATTTCTCGATTACTCCGTTTTTGTGATTGTTAGGAGCTGAAATTGTAATCATGATTAAATATTTCATTAATTGCACAGCCCTACTCTAACAGAGGCAAATATGTAATCTGTGACATCACCTCTTCCCTCACCCATCCTCTCCATTATCCCCTTCCTGTCCAAACACTGAGCCTCCCTGTCAACTATTCCTCTCAACCCATATTATTATTCCTGACACTCTGCTGTTACCTCTTAATCTGTCCTCCCTAAACCCCAACCCATCATTGAACTATCGATATTCTTTAAGTAAGGCTTCCTGGTGTTTTGGTCTGCTGCCTCAGCAGTACAGCAAGGTCAGACCTCGCAAAAAGCAAAAGGAGGTTCCCTGCAGGTCTATCCAATACCACATAGGGCGCCCTCACCTTGGACGATTGACAGCGTTCAGGCTTCATTATACATTTCACATACAAAATGGGTAAATAAAGAGGAAGCACTGAAAATTTGAAATATACATGCACTGTGACAAACATCCTCAACGTTTGTTTAGATTAAAGTAAAAGATGTCTCAGGAGTGCACAAACCCCAGTTACATGCAGTGCAGCAGATCAGCGTGTTGCAATATCCAGCTCAGAGGTTAAGGAGGAGCTAAGGTCATTTGAGGGTGACAAAGTCCCTTAATCTCTGAACTTTATTGCCTTGAATTTAGCCCCTCAGGCAGTTTATAATCCCAAACTGCCCCAACAAGCTCCACCAATCAAATGGTTACGTTTAGGGTCTGCAAATCCTCACGAAGAAGCCAAGATTTGTGAGCAGGCAAAGTGTTGTCTCAGAAGCTAAACAAGAAAGTCCCTGTTGAAGGTTTTGATCTTTTATGGTGTTTGTTTATAATGATAAAGGCCTAAGAGATATGGAATCAAATGCATCCTTTAGCATAATACATGATTACATGTTGCATAATTATTGAAACGATAACTCGGGTTTATTACAACTTGTGTGTGTTACTTTCATAGTTTTAGCCATTGCTTCTACCAGTAATAACAACGTTGTACTAAGGGCGTTTTCACACCTTTAGTTCGTTGGCTTTGGTCCGAATCAGTTGATGAGTTTGTAAACTAGGAGCGATTTCCCCTTGGTTCAGTTTGGTTACACACCTGGAAAAAAATCCAAGTGTACCAAAATGCGTCAAAATTACAAATCATGCAAGAACGTTCACTCCTCAATATATTGGTCAGATGTGTCCTGTGTCGACTAGTAAATATTTCTTGCACCTCCGTGGTGAAACCAGCTCATTTCATTTAAATAACGAGACACTGTTTTGCGTGTGACATTACTAGGTCTGCCCTGGTCCCCGAGACGGTAGCGGCGGCTGGTTTGACCACGGACTGCCGTCTATTTCTGTGAAAGAAACACTGCAAGCTGCTACAGTTTGCTGCTCTGTTGCATCGCAGATTGCTAAGCACACCTGACAACAGGAGACATTAGCTCAGACTTAGGGAGTATATCTAGTTGGGGCAGTTCGAGGTCGGATCCCAGTCTCACCACAAATGAACCAGTTAGTAAGATAGATAGTTAAGAATCGCTGCAGAATTATGGGGTTGTAACTTTGAGAAGGAGCTGTTGATTAGAAAGTCTCATGTGTCTGTGTCTCTGTCTGTCTGTCACCTTATTGTCTTGAGCTTAATTGCTTTACTGTGTTGGACCAGGCTCATTGGTGCTGTATTAGCAAGGGATCAACATATAACAGCTCAGTGCTTGATAAATATGACTGACCCCCCCACCCTCACTGTTCCTTTTCAATATTGATGTCAGCCTCCATGTAGCGATGTGTTTGAATCTTTACAAATACAGGCCTTCATCCTGTCCATCAAAGATAATAATAAAAAATAAAATAATAAAATAATGTTTTGCAGTAAAAATTTGACATTTTGTTGGAAACTGAATCACAGACCTGGATGTGAAATGTGTTTTTGCTTGCAGCTCATCGTTGATACAAGGCATCAGTAGCAAACTAAACTAAAACACATGCCGCTACTTTATTGAAATATGAATATCAATTAATTTTGTTTTGTTTGGTGGTGATGGCGGTGGATATGACACATGCCTTTGGTGTGGGAGATCCAGGTTCGATTCCCGCTGCGATGCATCCACCAATGTGTCCCTGAGCAAGACACTTAACCCCTAGTGGCTCCAGAGGTGTGTGCCCTCTGATATATAGCAATTGTAAGTCGCTTTGGATAAAAGCGTCAGCTAAAAGACATGTAATGTAATGTAATGTAATTTTACATGTTCCAGGTGGTGAAAAGAGAAATGCAGTGTGCATTCAGGGCCCAATTTCTCTAGCTGTAAAGCTTCCAGAGAACATCCTTTAGCAGAAGTACAAATCATTCCATTTATTTTGCTTTTAAACAAGATACAAAATCTGTTACTGACGCATTGCATTGGTTTAGATTGCCGTAGCAGTCTAAACCAATGCAATATTTATGGTGCTCTCTATTTGCCAGGATCAGAAAGTGTGATAAGAACCTCCTGTTCACACTGTCAGGATCTCTTAATATTTAATTGACCATTAGGAATCAGGTTCTGCGGTGTCCATTTTAAACAGCCACTCCAGATTAAACATATAATTTCTTTGTGAGTGATTTACCGGATTTGTTAATAACTTGATTGTGATAAGAAGTTTTTCCTAATGGGGCCCAGAGGAGGTTAGAGCGGTGAAACTGTGACCACGGGGTTGCGGTTTTCTTCCACTTGTCTAAATGAGGAGAAAACAACTCCTGTCCAATGTTTGCAATATGTTAATTTCTATAGAGGAATAATGTGAGTCATAAAGTCATTTACATTGTTTCTTGATCTTTTCAACATTCATTAGAACCAAAACAGGGTCAAGACAAAGCTTTAAATGCAGAGTTAAGTCCTATGTGCTCATCCTTATAAATAATTAAGAAGCCCACAATGGCAAGGTGTCCCAGTTCGATCCTAAGCTAATGAATCTATCACTGAGTCACTTAGCTCATCAGGCCTGACATCAGTAGACCCTACATTTAACCAACAACACTTCAGCATGACTCTGTTAGCTGGAAGTGTTAGCTGGAGGTGTCAAAGCTCCTCTTCTGTCTCATCTTAACTCTTATTTCCCCAGAGAAAGAACAGTTGTTTGTCTGTTTTATTATCCTGCTTGTCTCATGCTTAACAAAAACATTGCGACTTTAAGAGACTGGAGGTTAGATTGACCTCATTTTGTTTTACTGCATTTAATCCCTGCTCTCTTTGGGCGGTTTTCTCACGTCTGTTACATGTGTCATTATTAGTCGAGCGTAATTTGCTGATGCCCTAATGCTGGCCCTGTTTTTTGTTGCTTCTCAGTCTGACGTGAAGCTGGGACTCTTTCAACAAAAGTCCTCTTTATATAAAATTAAAAATGTAATCATGTAAAAAATTAAAGTTCCTATGTCATATTAGTATCTCAAAATGATACAAGCATTAATAGAGCGGAACATGTCCTACATTATTGTTACGCTGCACAAAGCTCTAGTAACAGATGCATCTTCACTAAGAGACAAACATAAATAATCAAATTTCCTTCAGTTTCAAATATCAAAAGTGTTTTTGACACTCATGTTTTAAAATTTGCAGATAGCTGATATGTTCTCGAGTGCTTTGAGCTAAATGCTAATGCTAGCATTGCAACAATAATACCATTAGCTGGTTCTAAGCAGATTAATAAACCAACAAGGTGGAGCTGGAGAAGCAGGCAGCAGGATACGAGGTGGCAGATGAGCTGAGAGAGATAGGGTCAAGATACAGTATGTTTAGCCTATAGCTTAGCACAAAAAAGGGAGAAACTACTTATTTGGACATGTGTTGAAATTGTGGTTGTGTATGGCAGGTTAAAAATTAGCGAGTTACGTTAAAATGATCTGACAAGCTACATTACTTCCATTGTAAGGCCTACTGAGGTTGTGTGATGGTTCACACCAGGTAATAACCTCGTCCTGTGTTGCTGATGTAGATCTACACATAATGTGAAAGATTCATCACTGCAGCATGCAGCAAACCTATCTGAAAGCAAATAATACCAATTAATTGTATTTGATAGAATTCATGCAGCAGTCCCAGCTGCTTCTAGATATGTTGTTGCCATCCCCTAACTGAGAGGTCACAGTATAAATATTAGGTCCTGGCAAACTAAAACACTGTTCATAAAACTGTGGACAATAACTCTCAGCCCTCAAGCTGGTTATACACTACCTGGACAGCATGAAATGGCAGAGAGCCAAAGTAAACAAGTGGCTGGTGAAGATAGTAGAATATCAAGCCAGGCAAAAGACTCTGAGGAGTTGGCAGACAAACCAGAGCTAAATTGTCAGTGAATGTTTAGTTTTCATTCGACAGACAGCGAGATAGCAGATTCCAATGGAATGCTCATTCTGTCTTTCTGCTGCCTTACTTAAATCAATCAAGACCTTGTTAAATGTTCTTTGACCTTGACTTTCACCTCTTCTGTTTAGGAACTTTGCTTCTTTTTCTTAACCTGCAGAAGATAGATGGTAGTATCTATTCTCTCCCGTCATGTCATCGAATATAACCCTCACAGACCTGAACATTCTCAACGACTCAGACACAACGCGTCTTAAGATATTCTGCAGCCATCCTCTACATCAGAGATCTTCAACAGGGGGTCCGGGACCCCTAGGGGGTCCTCAAAGTCACTGCAGGGGGCCTCCAAATTATTGTCAAAAAGGTTTGTTTTTTTTATAAATTAAAATGTCTTAACATAATTCTGACATATTATTAGCAAATATAAATCACCACTGATGATACGCTCACTGGCCTATAGGTAAGGTAGTCACTAAGCCACCTACTGATAAAGTTAATCCTAAGATTCTTGTGCCACATGTTTAATATTAAAAGATGATTTATAAAATCATGCCAACAATTATTGTTTTAATAGCTTGGTATTCTATGCAAAAAAGATATAAAAGGCTTTAGGTCGCCACGTTATTGTAGGCCCAGTTGAATATGCAACTTAATTTTATACAATATACTGTATGTAGTAGGGGGTCCCTGCTCCGTCTCTCTTTTAGTTAAGGGGTCCTTGGCTTAATAAACGAAGACCCTGAATTTTGCCATGCAGTACAGGGGAGCGAGGAACAATCAACAAAGCTGTCATTCTGTGTTGATAATATTTGATGGGCTGATCTTTTTACATGTATAAAAAAAGTTGCCAAGGAATTGCCATTTTGATAATTAATCTGCCATTTTGATACTGTATCTGTTGCTCTCTTTGGGGATGGTCAAATACAAGTCTGAAGGGTCTGGGCCATAACTTTATTAATTATGATAATACAAGCCCTACAATTTAAATGTCTTGAAATGATTGTGGTCAATATGAAACAACTGAGACAGTTTTATTATTGTTGTTGCTTTTTGATGGGCTGGAACAAATTTTTATCTTGCAAAAAGCAGTTACATATATGAAGAATTGATATTGATACAAAGAGACACACACACACACACACACACACACACACACACACACACACACACACACACACACACACACACACACACGCAATCAGTTTGTTAAAGATAGTGGATGCTTCTTTTTTCTATTATCGATTGCTTTCTCTTCCTAAGCTTACAATAAATCTGCTTTGGCGTAAGACTATGGATGCTCTGCAGCTGTAACCCCATTGACACGAAAAGCTATCAAGTAATACAGAGGCTCCAGCTGAGTCGGTGGTTGCGGGAAGCTGGCAGCGTCCTGCCATTGACTGATGTTGTAACCATGAGGCGGCTTTCAAGAAAATGAGGTTTCAGAGCCAGAACATACAGGCACTGATGGATTGCTCACAACTTTCCACCTTTATGGACATCAGGGCAGAGAGCTCCATCCTCTTTCTTGTCCTTGTTACTCACTGCACGAGGTGGTTCAATGGAAGGTCAGACTGAAGTCTCACTAATCAAGAGTAGCACGTGTCTCTTGCTGTGCGGTATGCCTGTGCCCAAGTGTCTACGGATTTGCGCATTTACAGTCATACATTTGAATCCCAAAGCAAAATGCTGTGTTCCAAAGTGATGATGTAAACTCGTCATAATAATGTTCTGCAGAGCAGCAGCAAAAAGTAAACAGCAGCTGTCTGGGACATGTGACTGAGCGCCTGCCGTGAAGGGAACGAGCTATATCATGATTGATAAGCCCAAACATTGCCTTAATTGAACATAGTGTGCCAGCCAGACATACAGTATCAGCTTGAAACACACATTTGTACGTACTTTATGCATGAATAAACGTCATACACAACACACACACACTTTTTTCTCACACGCACTCCCATTCATTTGCTGTTATTTACTTGCCGTCTGCCTGCTCACTTACTGCTTTCTTTTTGTCTGCCATTTCTACAGCTTTCCTTTTTTTGTGCCACACAGAAATCCCTTATGCAACAAAAAGCCTGGCTCAATATATTATTGGACTTCATCATCATACAAATAATGTGGCCAGTGTAACATGTGGTGGACAGTTGGTACAGCTACCAGTCCAAATGGAGCCAGTTCCCACCCCCCTTCCGTCTGCCAGCATCCTTACCCAGGGAGCCGGAAGGTCAGCTGTGTACCGTTCCCCTGGGTTCATCTCATTATGTAAATCT